>CM076580.1:13336881-13780594 GCA_034641835.2 Pinus albicaulis | reverse complement strand
CCGTTCACTCTTTGTCAAAACAATGACTCTTGCTATAACCATTTTTATTAAAAACTTTTAAGAGATGAGCCTTTTCATCTTCAAAGTGGTGTTCATCAGAGATTCTAAAGGCTCTGGTAGCTAGGGTGCTGAGAACCCCAAGCTTCTGAGCAGGGAAATGGTGAGAACTAGCATGTAAATACTGCTCGGTATGTGTCTTCTTTCTAAAAACTTGATGAGAGAAAGAACCATCTTCATTCCTAGAAATGAGGACATCAAGAAAAGGCAAGCTACCATCATCTTCAGATTCCATGGTGAACTTAATGAAGTCGGATTGATCATTAAGATGCTGGAAGAAAAGGTCCAATTTCTCCTTACCATGAGGCTAAACAACATAGGTGTCATCAACAAACCTTTTCCAAAGTTTAGGTTGAAACAGGGAGGAGGAAAGGGCTCTAGACTCGAAGTCTTCCATGAATAGATTAGCAACCACAGGAGAAAGGGGGGAACCCATGGCCACCCCACAAGTCTGTTCAAAGAATTCATCCTCAAAACTAAAGAAAGTCGAGGTAAGACAAATTTCAACAAGATGAGCAGTATCAGGATCAGTGACCCGAGAAATGACATCAACAACTTCCTTAATGGGGATGCAAGTATATAAAGAAACAACATCAAAACTAACAAACCTATCACCACTATCTAACTTCAAGCCTTTCAATTCATTAATAAAAGAACAAGAGTCTTTAACAAAGGAAGAGGTCTGACCCACAAGCGGTTTAAGCTTAGTGGCTAGAAATTTAGCGAGTAGATAAGTCGGACCTCCTATGGTGTTAACAATAGGGCGAAGGGGAACTCCATCCTTATGAATCTTAGGAAGACCATAGATCCTCGGAGTGAGGGGGTTACTCTCAATAAGTTTTTTACTTAAAGATCCAACAATGCTACTCGACTTTATAGCCAAAGCAACCGCTTTTGAAACTTTTTTTATGGGATTTTTGTCAAGCTGCTTGTAGCTCCCACTATTAAGAAGGTGATCCAACATCTTATTATGATAATCCTCTTTGTCTACAATAACCGTAGCACCTCCCTTATCAGCTTTAAGAACAACAATGTTATGGTTGTTGTTTAAGGATTTAAGAGCCTCAAACTCAAGTTTGCTAATGTTGCTCTTAGGGGGTTTAGCTTTTCTGAGGACCATGGCACAATCTTGCCTGATAATGTCTTTAGTAGTATCAGGTAAATCCCTAATCCCATATTCAATATCACAAATTATGTCTAGATTAGGGATTTTTTTAGGAGCAAGAGCAAAATTAAGACCTTTCTCTAACAAGCTAAAAACATGTTGATCAAAAGAAAAACTAGATAAATTAAAAACAGTCTTATTTAAAGGAGAAGAGAAAGAATTAATATTACTATTATTGTTTTTATAATTATTAATGTTGAATTTATTATAGCTATTTTTATTATAATTGATATTATTATTTTTATTACATTTATTAACATCATTATTATTATAATCATAACCATGGAGAACACAATTTTTAATATTACTATTCATATTATTATGGCTTTCAATACTCCCATTATTATCAATCGATTTATTAGAAATATCGTCCAACCTTTTATCATTTATAATGAAGTTTTTATTTATTATATTAATATCATTATTTATGGAATTAAGAGTATGAAAACTCAACGTATCATTATTTTCTGAGGACCATGGCACAATCTTGCCTGATAATGTCTTTAGTAGTATCAGGTAAATCCCTAATCCCATATTCAATATCACAAATTATGTCTAGATTAGAGATTTTTTTAGGAGCAAGAGCAAAATTAAGACCTTTCTCTAACAAGCTAAAAACATGTTGATCAAAAGAAAAACTAGATAAATTAAAAACAATGTTATTTAAAAGAGAAGAGAAAGAATTAATATTACTATTATTGTTTTTATAATTATTAATGTTGAATTTATTATAGCTATTTTTCTTATAATTGATATTATTATTTTTATTACATTTATTAACATCATTATTATTATAATCATAACCATGGAGAACACTATTTTTAATATTAGTGTTCATATTATTATGGCTTTCAATACTCCCATTATTATCAATCGATTTATTAGAAATATCGTCCACCCTTTTATCATTAATAATGAAGTTTTTATTTATTATATTAATATCATTATTTATGGAATTAAGAGTATGAAAACTCAACGTTTCACAATTAGAAATTAAAGGAGAATTACTTATAACGAAATCCATATTATGGGAAATTTGAACGCTCGAATCAGCGGCAGAGACCATAGCAATTTATTTGATGAAAATCTAACCGACCATAGCAATTTATTTGACTACCTATTAAAATCTAATTTGGTGGCTACTATAAAATTTAAATCGACCTATTAAAATTTATTTTCCCGCCGATATTCTCCTTGCTAGGTCTTGAACAGAGTTCGGTGCTCCTTCTCTGCTCATAATTTTTATGATTTCGCCGCAGATTCCATGCCCTTCTTTGACATTCAATTCTTCTATCCATTCTACTAGATTTTTAACCCGAGCTTATTATATCAGATCTGGTTCACTCTTTTTCGATCTTTATTTGAAATCTTCTTCTCCTGATTTGAGGCTTTCGCTGCAATTCCGAGCAGAAAACATGTTCAAGAACTCCGAATTTGGCTATTGTAAACTACATTAATTTGTCATTGTCCTTCAGCCTTTACCTGCTCGCCTTCATCCAAGAGGCTCGATTGATATTGCCACTGGTGAAAATCCCGCCAGTCAAGTAGCAAAATAGACTGGTCTTCGTGGGATGGATGGCTGGGATCGCTGGCTTCACCAACGAATGAGATAAGGATTGATGGATTGAGGAATGAATAGATAAAGAGGATGTTCTAATGTGGTCTGATTAGTAAGTAGTCGAGCTTCATCTATTTTATTTGTGTTTTCGGTGGTTATAGCTTCTGCATATGCACGTTCATACTCTTCCAGGGCTCTGCTACAACCTCTTCATGCCTTCGGAATTTTGCCCATAGAGTATTAATCTTAATGCACAACCGATCCAGCCATCCAACCTGGGTGTTAGCTGCCCGACTGGATAAATTAGGGGCATTCGCCTAGCATCGGTGGGATTAACCTTTCCATTCCTCAGTGCTTTATTCTGTTGGGGGTTAATGTTACCAGGTCGGCTTGCTAATCCTTTCGAGTTCTCCAATAACTTTGATACAAGGGTTTCCACCTTCATGTATTGTCATCTTCTTGGATTTCCACATGAGGGAGCTGGGCGAAGCGGATATCTAGACCCTGTGAGGACTTTATGCATTCAAGACCGGATAACATCCATTTACATGTAATGAACGCAACGGTGAATCCATGGTGTGCCGAGAGGCGCTGGGCGAACTCGTTGAATGGGATAAGATGGCCCATTCCTCCGCTGGGAAAAATTGCACCCTTAGATAACTCCTCACCATAAATTGTGCCTTGACAATTTCCCCTGGTAGGGTGTTCTTCATGTCAATTGTTTATTTGACTTTTGCTTTCCATAAAGCATGTTTATGTCATCTTCCAAGCAAGGGTGTTCATCTTCCAGGTCTCTCTTCATGCTTACAATATCTAGACTTGTGTTCTTGCCTTGGATGATGGATTGTGGTGGGAAAAATAGCAAGGTGCATGGCACCCTAAGTCTCTTGTTGCAACCTGTAATTATCACTAAACTCCATGAATTTCTGCTATGTTACTGAGAGAGAGATGCCAATAGAAATGCAAAATAAGCCTTGCATTTTCAGGGGGTAAGAGGGGACTATTTAAGGCTTGTAAAGGCCAGAACTAGAAGCCACAAAAATATGGTATTTTTTGATAGGGTTAAACAAATGAATTCCAGTAACGAATTTGAGGAATTTTCATTAACCTGTTTTCTTTATTTGTGGAATTTTCTTGAAATAGTTCATGAGGAGCGAACATGCGACATGGGGGTGTGAAACCATAGTCGGTTTATTTACAATGCCCTACTTTCACTGACCTGCAAGCCCCTTTTGTGATGAGTAAAAACAATTTTTAATTTTAATTGTCTTTTCAAATAGTTGTGGGTGGGTCTGACATCTTAGATGCTGAAAAATATTTGTAGACTAATATAGAAAAAATACAGTTCAGGAACAATGATACTGTAACTTCAAAGTTCTCACCCATCTATATAGGCACTATGTATAAATCTCCTTTTCAGGTGTGTGTATGTGTGTGTATATAGACGCCCTATTTCGTAGAAATTTGTTGTATCCTTTGATGTGTGTATATATAGATGCCCTGTTTCGTAGAAATCTTTTGTATTCTTTGATGTGTGTTTATATATGTACCTTGTTTCCTAGAAATCTGATGTATTGTTTGATATGTATGTGTGTATGTGTGTCTATATATGTATATACTCTGTTTCCTAGAAATCTGTTGTATTGTTTGATATGTATGTGTGTCTGTGCGTCTAGAATATATATATATATATATATATATATATATATATATATATATATATATATATATATATATATATATATATATATATATATATATATATATATATATATATATATATATATATATATATATATATATATATATATATATATATATATATATAATGTGCCCTGTTTCCTAGAAATCCGTTGTATTATTTGATGTACTGAAACATGTAGGTTTTCCAAAAGTTGTACCCATTTTGTTGTTTGAGGTTGCGTAGATCTGAACAGTGAAAGTAAGGAGGTACTCTAGCATCAAAGGTTTTAATGTCAAAGCTCCACCAGATTTGAGAATTGATCTCGTCCTTCTCTCAATCTGCCATTTGGCATGCCTTGCAAACCTAAATTTTGTCAATTGCATTTTCCTATGTGATGATTATTACCATGAAGAATATCTTGCTTGCTGTGATTTGGGAACAATGACACTTTTTCCCTTTCTTTTATATGATGGTTGCCATCCTATCTCTTGTCAGGGTAAAGAAATTTCTATTACGTTTTTAGAAAAAAGATCGGGACTGTGAAATGTGTATCATTTTGTCCTTCTCCATAGAAGTGAGTGTGTTGGCTTACACCTATTGGAAATAGTCTCTATTGCAACATCTAGTGCACAACATTTCTATTAGGGTAAGGTAGTAATTCAGTAATTGGCTAATTGCATGTTAATTTCTTGTTTATTAGTCTGGAAGACATTTTTATGTTCTTTGTTGGATTGCAGTTAATGTTTGCGTCATATTATTGTTAAGTAGTGTTTTTAGTAATCTGTAATGTCATGACAGTTTTCTCCTATATCATTTCGTTAATGCTAATATCTTTGCATATCTTTTACATGTCTTTCTGAAATCTGTGAACATAATCAGAAGATGCTTTGGTCTGGTTAATGATCTTTAATAACGTGAATTTTGTTGTCAACTCCAGGTGGTGACAATATCTCTGTGACTAAGGGAGTTGTCTCAAGGGTAGAACTGACACAATATGTGCATGGGGCTTCTCATCTTATGGCTATACAAATTGATGCAGCTATCAACCCAGGTAACAGTGGAGGCCCAGCAATCATGAATGAGAAGGTTGCTGGTGTAGCTTTCCAAAACCTGTCCGGGGCAGAAAACATAGGGTGAGTGTAAATTTACTTCCAATAGTTATGTTTTCACCCTTAAGTAGTTTCCATCGGTAATACATGTCTTTAGTATTTCTTAGGATTCAGTAGATGACAACCAGATTATCCATATGTCCAATGCCTGCATTGTTTGAGGATAAGCAGTTTTGATCCTGTTACCTGCTGGATTTGCACTCAAGTCCAAATTGTCCAAATTGCAAATGTTGAGGCAACCCTTGGAAGTTCTATCGACTGTTATATCAATAGAACCTCCCTTCACTTTAGGCCAGCTCTCTTTCGGCACGAAGGGGGGTTCCCTAGATCAATTCACTGTTCTGCCATGTTAATTTGTTCTGAAAAACAGATTAGTGATTTTATGCGTTCTATAGTTTTTTTTAGGTAAAAAGAATGAGAAGACAAGCAAGATCAAGTGCCTTGTTATTTGGGCAACTGGAGTTGAAACCTAACTTGATGAAGAAGCTTGGAATGCCATGGAAAAGTCAGCAAATTATGTGATACATGAACATTTCCTTTTTCAATCAACCATATTGAGGTATAGAACTATTGAGAAAATTTCAAGATCAGTAAATAGGACAGTATAAGATAATTTTTAGAGAACAGATCCTATACAATCTATCATCGACAAAAAACAAATCAATCACCAATAGTAAGAGGGACACTAATAAGAAAGCAGTGCGGAGCCACGGAATTTTCAGTTATTCTGTCATGATGGCAACAGCTCAGCCTTGCAATTCAAGGTACTCTCTCCACACTTCAGTATGGTACAATCCATACTGCATGATTTTTAACACAACTGGTGATTTTCTCAAAATAGGTCCCATGCACAAGAAGCATCATCTACAGAAGAACAATAATGACAAAAGTACAGTGATTTTCACGAACAGGTCCCAAATCTATGTAAACAAGTTTCAGTTCACCAGATAGGACCCTGGGCAGGGCATTTAGGCACAAGTAACAACTCAACATATAGCAAAGCTTACTACTTAGAAACAACTCTTGGCTCCCTAAATGTTCTACATATATCAGTTTATACCAATGTTGCAGATATCATTTCCAGGAGACAGGGGCCAGAAAGAAACTCACTGGAAATAATGGAAAATATCAACCACCATAAAAATGGACCTCAAAAATCAGGAAAAAATGGAAAATTGGGAGAAATCGGCAACCATCGTCGTTTTGACGAGTCTTGGGATATTTCGTTTCTAGGTCAAAAAAACATTAAAGCAAAACCATTATCACCATTACAGGGAAGGGACTTCAAAAAAATGAAAATAATGGACATGAAACAAAACCCAAATCAATGGCATAGAGGACTTCGATGCATAGAGGCCTGCAAAACTATAGATAGTGAGATAATGAGCTCAAAAAATGCTTGAAAACAAAATGGTTACCTCCTCGCTATCATAGTTTGGATCATTGCGATCAAGATGCACATCCCCATCTGTGTCTAGTAATCCTCCCCAAGTGCCTTTGCCGCCACATCCACCTGCCAAACATTAATCTGACTTCTAATGAGTTCTACACCAAAATGGCAATAACCTCCAACCTCTTTAGAATATCATATAATATTACAACACCCACAACTCTTTCTTTACATAAAAATTAAAAGAAGAGTAAATGGTATCTACTTCGGAAGGAAATTATTTATAAATTAAATAGAAAGAATAGTCTCAACTCTCAAACCATTCAAAAATATTTGCATCGATGCATAAAAAGTGACATATTAAACCAAGTGACATATTGGTTTCTAGATAGATACAAGTTGTTTTGTTATTCTGATTTGGGATTCTATGTTGCTGCAAACTTTGATGTGCTCCTTACTTGTTGATTAAATAGGACAAAGTATTGGATGGATTGATTTTTGGGTAGAACATGTGGCTTAAAGGGTCATTTGGGTTGGACTACAACAATTTGTTTCAATGTATTTTTAACTTTTAAGTGATGGACTGTGGGCTGCATCTTAGGATGGAAAATTGGAATAAAACAAAGTTTCTGGCCATTTGTGATATTCCCGCTTAGCCATTGTTGCTAGGTGAGAATATAATTTTGCTCAATTTCAATAATTTTGATTTCCAAATTAGGAGAAGTGGGTTGGAGGACCCCACTTCCAATTTTTGGCTAACGAAGACACTCACCTAGGGAGAAAAAGGCAAGTCGAACACTTAGTGGGTTGTGGGGGCCACCCAATAGGGAAATACACACCCCTTGGGCAATTCATGCTTTTTGGTATGAAGAAATTTGATGTATGGGTCCTACATGAGGAGGAGGCAGCCCAAGGATAAATAGATGAAGAACACCTCATTTTTCACTTTTTGACACTTTGAAAAACTCACTTACCAAGCACGCTTGAGCTGTTGAGCCAAGTCTGCAAGTGTTGTTCAACACACAAGATTATCAAGTGAGTTTCTCACTCCTTCCTTCGGTGGACTTCGAGTGCCAAACCAAGGAGAGAGTTCAATACCATTTGTGAGCCAATTCCAGCATTGCATTAGGCATTTTGTGTGGTTTTCTTCTGCAATCTAGGCATGGGAGAGAACCACACTTTTCTTGGAGAAGCTAGTGGGGGAGCATCAAACTTATTGAGCCTACTGGGAAAGCATTGAGCCTCTTATTGCTGAAGATTCAGGGTGGTGGGACAACCAAATTTTATGGAGCCTTTGCTGTAGCAGAGAGACCATTCCAGGGACTGCATGGGCCTGCGTATGTGGTACTTCTGGGCTGCAAGTGGAGCTGAGGGGGTGGCCATTTGGGGCCCGATTGAGATGGGAATTTGGGGAGTCATCAAGAGTAGAAATTCATCAGTATTTAGCATCATTTTGGATTGTTAGAACTTAGAATAGTGCTATTTCAGGGAGGACCGAAATACCCAATGAGTGGAGGAGCACGTAGAAATTGGGGGCAATTTCAGGGGTAAGAACTAGGCCAAACCCTTTTTGGGGTTTGGTGGGTTTTTTGAGGGGAGTCTGAGATTATTTTCTTGGAATTTTCTGGGCACTGGAAGAGGGTAAAACAACAGTTTCATTCCGACGGGCAGTGCAATTTTTCTAGGGCAGCGCAGGGCATAGAAGAGAGAACACATTCTCGCATTCAGGTATTGCATTTTATCACCCGGGACTTGTTTAGCTTGCCTTTGGCAAGCCCAGGTGCACTCACCATACTCATTGTACTTCCATTGCATTATAATAAAATGGCTCAGCTAGGTGCAATTTTTGGAGGAATTATGGGTATCTACTTATGTGTTTAAATTTTATGCGTGCATGTGCTTTAATTGTTTGTTTTCATTTTCAATTTTCCCTAGAGAATATTATAGTGGTATCAGAGCACTGATCTTGGCTCAACCGTGGGATTATTCCTATGACCTTGGAGGACCGATAGAACGTTACCCACTGGAGGCTCTTTGACTTGCAAAAAAGGAATGTCATGCAATACCTGACTACGCTCTACCTCTTCTCTAAACAAGTCAATCTCCCCTTACTTATAACAACTTGGAATCATTCCACTCAAACAGTCTCTATGAATGACACACAAGAGATACTAATCTATTTAGGCTATATGGCTTATTCCGAGGTTCGGGACAATCTAACAAGGCTTTTTTTTCATTGTGGAAATTCTCTTTTAAATAGAATATGAGAAAAACAAGCATGACCAAGCTCCACGTAGCAAGTTATTGTTGTCATAAATTTTGCATGAAATAAATTGTGTCTATTATAAACCCTAATTTATAACAACAATCATTAAATTAAAAGTATCATGTATTTGGGATCTAATTGAACATTTCTAGTAGTATCTTAGCCCTCTAGACTTAGCCATAGGTCCTTCGAATTTCTTCCCTCATCTAAGTCAGAGCCCGACCTTATCGAATAATATCCTTGGAATTTGGTGTGTATTTAGTAGAATCCTTGAAAGGTATTTAGCCTAAGAATTCTCAGGTTACTTAATCTCCAAGATTTTCTGAGATAGCCTCCGTTGTGGGGACATCCATCAATAGAACAGCAGAGGAGCAGCTACTAAGGTGGAAGTGGTGACTGATCCCTATGTTTCCCTTGAGCTAGAGTACTTAGTGAAGCTTTGCACTAAGGTGTTACATTTTGCTGTAGCAAGCCCTGAAGAATCCTATTTTACCCTAAGTACTATCCTTGGAATGAGGGGAGTGCCTAGTGGGCTTCCCCAGGATATGTATTTCAAGGAAACAAATAAAAGAATATAAGCTCCCTTTTATATATCCTTCCACTTTTTGTTCTGCTGTTGTAATTCTTGTATATATAAGATGTATTTTTCTATTAAAAAAGGTCTACACAAACAAATCCATTAACAAAACCAAGCAGAGAGTAATTGGTCACTTGCTTACATATGGCACCCTGAGTGAGATAAACCCTCCTTAACATCATTGATACTAGTCATATGCAAATAGAAATCATAAAAGATTCTCTTTAGACAAATAAACCAATACAATAAGAAGAGTAAAAGGAGACTATTTCGATATCATGGACTATAACATGGACTCCAAATGAATCTGAATCCCATCCTGTAGCCAAAATACTCACAAAGTGATAAATAGGAACTAAGCTATTTTAAAACAGCAAAAGGGAGGATCACTAACCTTCAACTTGCTTGTATTTAAAATCCCTTGGATAAGCAGGCACTAATGCATTTGCTACCAACAGGATATGAGTGATATTCAAACTCTTTTTGAGGCTGCTCCCACAGAACCAAGAAATAGTCCCTGCAAAACAAATAAAAGGTTACTTTTGTCCCATATATGCCCAAAGCTTGAAAGTGGTCTCTTAAAGAATTGCATTTTCAGTGTCCTTTTATTTCAACATTGAATTCCTTTCCAAATCAGAGACAACATACAATATGTAAAGTGTTGCTCATAACAAGGTCATGAAAAATGGCAAAACATTTCACCCATAGTAGATTATTAAGACTGAGTAATAGACTTGGACAGCTAAAAGAAATTCTTATTAAGCATAAAAATTTAAAAGCCATCGATTCGTTTCCAAAAGGATGGTCACTTGAATGTTATCACTTAGAATCTGTGGACAGTACAGTAGTGCTAGAATATAAATTTTGATGTGCAATAAAGTCACCATAGTGATGGAATAAAGTAGCATTCATAGCATAATGGAATATTGTCCCATATATGCCCAAAGCTTGAAAGTGGTCTCTTAAAAAATTCCATTTTCAGTGTCCTTTTATTTCAACACTGACTTCCTTTCCAAATCAGAGACAACATACAATATGTAAAGTGTTTCTCATAACAAGGTCATGAAAAATGGAAAAACATTTCACCCATAGTAGATTATTAAGACAGAGTAACAGACTTGGACAACTAAAAGAAATTCTTACTAAGCATTAAAATTTAAAAGCCATCGATTCGTTTCCAAAAGGATGGTCACTTGAATGTTATCACTTAGAGTCTGTGGATAGTACAGTAGTGCTAGAATATAAATTTTGATGTGCAATAAAGTCACCATAGTGACTTAGGAGTGGCAGGTGCAGGGGTGGCTATTTACAACCCTAGAGGACCACAATAATTTACAATAATTTACTAAAACCCTAACATTGTTTTAAGGTCCTATGTTGTGTGCAAGGTAGGTCAAAAAATTGGTGGTAATTGGAGATTCCATGGTGGTAATTCAAGAAATAATCAAGCATTCAACAACAATACCTTCCAACCATGTCCAGATTGCTAGACAGGATTCATAGCATAATGGAATATTGTCCTTTGTCATCAAAACTCTAAAGCAAATGACATGAAAAAGAGAGGTGTTCTTTTGTATCAGGGACAAATGACCAAAAATTAGGGAAAAATATTTTCACATTAACTTCCATCACAATTTTCCTAATCAACTACAACTTGAATGTGTTAAATTTTCTAATCTCGGCAACCTGACTAATTATTTCCTGCCAGAATATTACGCAGATCTACTGAATTGAAAGCACAACTAAGATTTTATGATCCAAATGGATTTTACAAACTCGAAAAACTTATATCTTCAAAAGTTGATGCAAAGGTTTACATGTCGAAGAGCTCATTGAGCGCTTTCCAACGATTATTGAATGAATTCAAACAGACGTCATGTGAAATAGATGTTCTTAAATAGGTCTACTAGATATATTCACTGTAAAATAAACTCAATACTGTTCCTCTCAAGACTTCTCTGAAATTTTATTCCAAAAACAGAGTTCTGCAGGTCTGAATTTGTCTTCAAAACTGCCATTATAGATCCAAATTACAAGACTGTTGCAAGGTCACATATTTCACCACAGGTCTGAATTAGAAGGGTCTGAGTTGTAGAGAATAGTCTCAGGTCCGAGCTTCTGGAAAGGCCAAAGTTACATGCCTGTTAGGGCTAAAATTTCAGGCCTGAATTCATTTCTGAAAAAAATTATTTCCACAGGTGAAAATAGGTCTGCAAGAGATATATCCTTCTAGCCCAAAACGTTGTAATTATGATCTCCCTTTTAATCTCCTTGGCCTCCTATTTTATCTCTGAATTCTCACTGTATTTTTCACTGAAATTTTCATTCCAAAATGATGAGCATGACTAGTTATTTATAGTTGTTTGTGTATGAACTGAACAGGTGTGTCTTTTGATTAAGGAGCCGACATACTGATTTGAGCCGACCTGTGCATCATTTTTGGCATTTATTTAAACCAATTTTAAGATTGATACAGAGGGGCAATTTTATGGTTAATTCTGGGCCTCAGCGCTTGATAGGAACACCATACAATATAGCGGTACTTATTGTATCTTCTGCTGTAGTGCACACCTGTTCTAACACCTCCTTTGTTGAATACTTGATAGTTTTAGGGGATCAACAAAATTATGTTAGATCCCTCCTTTGTGGCTCAAAGACTCTTTTTGTCATATAAAATTCTGCATGTCAAAGCCTCTCTGCTCCTTCACTTCCCACAGGACATTGTCAAAGCCTCTCAACCCTCCTGCATTCATTCAGATCACCAAACTACACATATGTTACCTGAAATAGTAGTGCTCTAGACCTCCACAAACAAACATACATATACAGAAAAAGAGAGATTTTATTCCTGAGTAGTGGTCATTATAGGGCTCTAGTTAGTTGGATAAAACATGCATGCATAATAGAAAAGGCAGATTTTCACCATGGAATGTGTTGTTGCCATCATTCTTAGGCAGCTAATATGTTTTCTCATTTAGTGTGAATTCTCCATCCTTGATACAGTTGGCTACACGAACCACCAAGGCACCAAAGTAAGGTCTACCGGAGCTCATGTTCTGCATTAATAAACAATCTCATATTCCCCATGGTAACACATACATTTGAGATCCATTCCAATATGTGAGTAGAAACTGTAAATTTATCTTAAAATTCTAGCATATGATGGCAGTACTAATTTCCAAAGGGAAATGCAAATACATACCATGTATGAGGTAATATTGTCATAGCCGAGAAGTACGTCTACTAGATGGCCTGAATGCATAAATACCAATACTTAATGAGCTAGTTCCCTCTGATTAAATGATGGTAAAGCATTTGAAGGGTAGGGTTTAGGGATGATTACCTTTAGCATCAAGGAGAGTGAGGGAGACAAGGGTAGCTCCCCAGTTGGTTAGATTTATATACAGATCGCCTCTGCGAAGTTGAAAGAAACTTGGGGCATTGATCTTTCTATAGGGATGACCATAATGAGCCAACTTGCCTTTCCCTTCCAAATTTCTTTGATTCAATTCCCATTTGTGCCCTTGGCCGCTAGCATGGAATTTGCAGAGGTGAATGAAAACCTGAATGCACCAAAAATGCAAGAGAATGGATGACACTTTCACCATCATCGATTGATTGACTGATCAATGGATGGATGGATAAGCTAAAGCAGAACATTCAATGATATATATAGAGAGACTCACATAGTCAATACTAGACTAGGGTGTGTCTGTATGCCTTAAGATAAGGTCACGGTGTAAGACATAACATGGATTGTGTGCAACTATAGACAACCCATGCACCGTGGCTACCAAAAAATGTAATCTTTGGAATCTAAACATGTTACATTTTTGAGTTTTTGTCTTATTACCCCAAATTTGTTTTTGGCCAAATCTTACTTTTGTTATTTAAAATGGAATTTTGAGTACATATATGGATTCAACACCTTGAAAAAACCCTAGAGCAGTCCATTTTTGTTGTTTGTAGATTGAAGGACCTAAACTAATGCAACATGGTTTTGTGGATGCCATTTCTAAAGTTGGGCTGGCCAAATTCCTTTTTGACCTTTCTACCACCTATATAACCAAGTAATTTTCTATCACTTGTATAACCTTGCCTTTTTATAAAAAAAAGAGGTTCCTACACTCAAAAAAATTGGCTTTTCCTGGCCATGGGGCAATTAGAATGTTGAAATTCTATAACCTTTTGGATGATTAGAAGATCCAATTTTTCCATTGCTAGCCTGAACTAAGTTCAAATTGCGGTTTTGGGTGTAAATTGTTGGTCAGTTGAAACCCATTTATCAACTGCACTGTCTGAGTAAAGCCTAGATAATATCTAAGATGAGGAGGCTGGACCTATTTCAGGCTGTTGTACTCAAGCTAATGGTCAAACATAAGGTTATGCATATACATGTGGTTCAAGGTCTTTGTTTCCTCACGTTATTCTCTATGAATTAAGGAATGTATGTTGCCAAGGAGGAACACCTATTGGTCTAGGATTTGATACAACCAACAAGTTACTAGGAACACCCAACAGATTACTAGGATCTGATACATGCTTTAGATTGCTAGGATCTAGTCTAGGAACACCCAACAACGAGAGGTATATCCACAAACCATTCCAAGTAAGATATGAAAAGGGCTCTTGAAATGCCTCTGAATACCAAAGCACTCCAATGTTTATAATGACATACTGATGTCAAATTCAAATGCTACCTAAGGATTTCACAAAGGTTCTAGTGCCTTTGTTCAAGGGTTTGTTGTATGTTTCCAAGGGTTTTAAAAAAAAAACTTTCACTAGATATTAACAGCCCTTATGATATTTTTTACCACCACCATTTCTGCCACAAAATTTCTGTAAGGTGAAGACACATGAAGGTTTAAATTGGTTCATGCTTGAAGGAAAGATGAACTATTCTGATTGATGGGTATTTAGAGTTTTATTGTTGGCTATAATTTGCTTACAATGACCCTATATGTAGTCACAAACAAGTAAGAAAGATTATTGTAGTTCACAAGGCTGAAAATTTGTCTGAAATCCCTCAAATTATCCCACAACAAGCTTCCCAAAAACCCCACATCATTTTTGGAAACATTTGTTGATTGCACTTGTATTTTTATACTTTTTTTCATGCTGCCCTCTCCGTCCAAACATTGGTATCAGAGCCATAATAGTGCTATCATTAACCCTAGTTCTATTTGTTGGTGAAAATTTACCACAGTTGGAGGTATCAACCATTGGAAAGACCAACACTATTGGGTTCCAGAGAACCACCAATCAAAGGATATATCTACTGTTGTATCTTCTATTTAGGGCTCTTCACATGCTGCCATCGAATCTGTGACCATTTTCTTCTATATATCATCTTCGTATTGCCTCATAATCCTACAAGAGTATGTTACATGACCTCACATCCTCCCAGCAAAAGTTGATCTTATATGTCGAGTTATATTTATGCTTGGATGGTGATCTGTTTTCTTTGTTTGGAGACCATGGAGGATGACAAAATGCTACTAAAAACGGTTGTATTATAACAATATTATTGATGTCAAACTGTTCATGGAGGCTACCACCAAATACTGCAATAAGGGAGACTTTCCCATGATATTTTTGGAACCTTAAAACCATGTTTAAATTGTTTGAAACATGAGCCCTAAAACTAAAACAAATGCTACAACAAAATCACTATAATGTGATGGAAGTTATATTATAGGACTTCTCTATTGCTGCTCATATGTTGTCTGAAATAATCAGGTTGAAATTTAGAACCTAACTATCACTTGTCTAGTATGCAAAATCCAATTCCTAGCATGAGGCATATGATGAAGCCATTGGCTAGGTTACATGTTGGCAGTATATGTTATGTTGATCTATTACTTTTTCTTTTGGTTAGAAACTAGGAACTTCACCACAACATCATACCAATATGTAAAATCTGAATTAATTGTTGTGAGACAACTAGCATCTAGGATATTTATTTCTATCCCATACTTTGCCATCAACATCTAAGTTGTATTGCCTGTGCATGTGTTGAATGGAGTAGCTATTGTGGCATCTTTATGATTGTCCGTGTCAAACATACTATTCTGAGATGTCTTCTCTTTTGTGGGGAAGGTATTGCTACATTGTATTTGCTAAGGACACATGTTCACCAAGACAAGTCCAATACTTCAAAATGTTGGATGTGTTTTGTACTATTGTTCTAGAACATATTATCTTTGTCTTTGTTTTGTATTATTGTTCGAGAACATATTCTGTTTTTCTTTGTCTTTATTTCACATGTTGTTTTAGGATATTTGAGTGTTTTTATTTAGGTTTTTGGCCTTGAAATTAGTGATTGAAATGCCAAATAATCACTTTATAATTGTGGATTTTCTTGTCTATTTGAGTTATTTTACATAAGAAATATTCATAAGTAGATCTTCATTATGTATTCTACCCTTAGCTCTATTTCAAAGTGTTGTAATAATTTCTTAGGACCTCTTCTATTCCTTGACTCGAGGTGGTGGATTCCCCATCCTGCTGAGGCTTTTCTCTTTCATCTAGTCCTTCATTTTCCATTGAATATGATTCAAGAGATTCTCCCACTGGATCTCTCTTGGGGGATTCTTGTGGTGGTAGTCCATGTATCATTTTTAAAAGTTCTAATTCTTCCTTCACCTACTTTTCACAATTTGCATAACCATTAGGTAGGAACCCTGTTGCTGATGGTGTTTTGTTTGTTTAGTAAAAGATTGCTCTAGACTTTAATTTATTGAAAGTTGTAGAATTTACAATCTATGAAGTTTCAAGATAATTTTAAAAGTTCAATTTTTAAAGGGTGCTATCTCAATGGAAGAGCACCTACTTTACAAGCAAGAGGTTGGTGGTTCGATTCCATCGTGCCTTGATATTCATATATAGAACACGAAGATCGCTTGGTGACTTAGATGCCTCTTTTCGACCATCACCAATGAGCTATGTAGACCTTTTGACCCTCACCAAAATATGAAATGTTGACAACAACGAACGCCACCATATATATATGCATCAATAGTGACAACCATTAGGTCCGTCACCATAAATCATCGTTGTTGATATGAAATGGTGAGGGTCACCGTTTGTCATTATAGTCATTACTGTGACGTACTCTTGATGTCACCAATGAGTTTATGGTGACGGTCAATGAACGTCACCATATATATGCACCAATAGATGGCCATGAAAGGTCCATCACAAAAAATCGCGTCGTTCATATGAAATGCAGTGATTTTCATTACCATCCATCATTATAATCAACATTCGTGACGGACCTTGAATGTCACCACAACACATGCAAGGCGTACGCCACCTTTGGTGACATTCATTTTTTAGTGATTTTAGGGCTATTGTCCGTCATTAATGTTCGCCATGAAATGGTGACTACTACTATCCTGTCACTATAAATCATTATTGCATTTCCAACCTTGAATGTCACCACAACACCTATACCTGCGACACCACCTTTGGTGACGTTCAATTTTTGGTGACGCGAGGCTATCGTCCATCATCACTGTTCAGATAGTTCATCATTATCATCTCATTATTTATAACCACCTCATCGTGTTTACTGGACCTTGAATGTCACCACAACACCTATATTTTTGCCGACGCCACCTTTGGTGACATTCAGCTTTTGGTGACGAAGGCTCTTTTGACCCTCACCAATGAGCTTATGGTGACCATTTTCGCCCTCACCAATGTGATTTTTTCTTGTAGTGCTATTAATAGTTTACCTCATCGACCCGTAATAAGGTGGTTTCTACCATGTTCGATATGAACACATCTATTCACATTTTTAGATTGATACAAAGGCAGACTTTCCAGAGAGAGACAAAGACCCCGGATCACATTTTTTTATTATCCAGGTTGCATGTGGAGTTAGCATTCATGATTGTACGTGTTGGCCTTTGACCACACACAAGGCTATATGGCCCCATAAGAAAATCAGGATGAGGTATGAATGGTTCCATTGTACTCCTTCACCAAACCCTCGATGCGATAAAACCTTATCCATTTTCACCTTTCGCATGAACTTTTATCATTCACAATCCATTTCTTTCCTCTCTAAACCTTATCGGGTACCTACCTACTCTTTTCACATTGCCAACCTTTCCGCCCATCACACTTCGCACATCGTAGATCATAACACTTACCTCCCATTTCCCATAAAAACTTCCCGATCGTATCATGTGTCCTCATCCTTGCCATGTTGCCTTTCCACTCACCACACTTCGCACATAACATCATAACATTTACCCTTCACCGCTCATAACAAAAACTCCCGCTCGCGATTTGAGTGCGGCCCCAACTTCCCGCTATGCCACGTCACCTTTCCACTCATCGCACTTTACCACCGCGTATCATAACATTTACCTCCTCTTCTCACAACAATATTTTTTTATTTTCAATATGCAATATGAGTTTGGGCCCCACCTCCTCGCTATGTCACCTTCCACTCACCGCACTTTGCACAACACATATCATAACATTTTAACGTTCATAACAAAAACTCTCGCTTGCGATTTGTGGGTGGCCCTACCTTCGCCATGCCATGTCACCTTCCGCCCATCGCACTTCGCACATCACAGATCACAACACCCCACCTCCTATTTCCCCCCCCTCCTACAACAAAATCCTGGACTGCCATTTTTGCCAGTCTCGACCCTCTCACATCACCTTCAACTCAATGACTTCGTACATTGCAAATCGTAACATTTACCCTTCACTACTTAAAACAAAAAAAGCCCCTTTCGTGATTTTTCTTGTCCCACCGCCATGCCATGTCACCTCTAGCCCGTCGCACTTCACACATCGAAGATCACAACATCACTTTCTCGTTTTCCATACAAAAAGCTCTCGCCCACGATTGGAATTTTGCGATATTAGTTTGGGCCCCACTCTCCTCGGCACATCATCAATAGTCCTTCCATGGGTTTTGTCACACTCTTATTTAGTGTTAATCATCCTACTAACTCCACCATCACTTCCGCCATCTTCCCCTCATCTCCGCTCCCAATCACGCATCCGACACCCAGATATATTTCTGCCCCCTCCCTCACCTTCAAAGGTTAACACCCCAAGTGGGTCTCAAATGGTTTGTTTTGGAAATCCCTCCCGTGCTACGTGCTCACCGTAGTGATTTCGCACCCCCCCACATAATACCACAACCGGACAGTTCCCCTCCAAAACAGCGCCCCCCGTTTTGGTGTTAAACAAGATGGTTTTTTACAAAACTAACACAACTATGGTTTATCTAGTTTTCCGTAAAACACTAGAAAATTCGGGGCGAAAATTTCATGGCCAATTCGTTGGCTCGACACATATTCGTCGCAAAGAGCGATGTCTTGTGCGGCAAAAAGTGGTTTTCCATACCGTCATAGCCGTATGCACTAAAAGTGTCGCACTATCGACACTTTTTCCGTCGCTTCCAAACAAGCGTCACTTCTCCGACGTTTTCCCAATCCATCGCACTTCGACCTTGTAAACTCGTCGCACTTCCGACGAAATGTGGTCCGAAGTTTTGAACGTCGCTCTTCCGACGTTGTAACCGTCACAATTACGACGAAATGTGGTCCGACGATTTGAACGTCAGCTTCTTCTCGACGTTTGTAAACCGGGGCAATTCCGATGCAATGTGGTCCGACATTTTGACGTCGGCTCGAAGGTTGTAAATTGTCACAATTCCGACGAAATGTGTGGTCCGGGACGTTTTGTACGTCACTCTTCCGACGTTTGTAAATTGTCGCAATTCCGGGCCGAAATGGTCCGACATTTTTGAACATCACCGTCCGACGTTTTACGTCGTCGCTCTTCCGACGTTTTTAACCGTCGCAATTCCGACGCCACAAGGCGCCAAGATAGCGACGGTGGGTTCAATTTGAAAAAAATAAATGAAACTTTAAAAGAGGAAAAAACGATCGTTTTCGAATATATTATATGAAGTAGCAGAAATGTACCATGAAGTCAATACATTTTCACATCCGAAGATTGGAACCCAAATATCTATCCGTAAAAGTGGAATTCCCACCCCGTACAATGATAGAAAAATACCCCATGTCACATACATGGACATGATATAAAACCTAGTAACTACTCACATGGAGATTATCGAAAATCTAAGAAAAGCATCCAAATATGCCCGAGGTATCTATAAGAAAGTGAAATAGCAAAGAGGTAGAATAGTAAAGCAACAAGATAGAGTACCGACGTCCATTGTTCCAAATACAAATTAAAGTACCCAAAATCCTTGAACAAGAGAAAAAATGCTAATCATGGAGGAGGTGATATGTCCAAAATATAAAACATCTACCGCACCATATCAATAAACCAACAACATAGACCAAACATAGCTAGTTTTGAAGGTAGAGAGTGATAAACATTAACTGCCTTTTTTTTTTTCACAAGAGAAAAACGATGTTTTGAATATATTATATGAAGTAAAACAACGCATGAAGTCATTAAATTTTCACATCCGAAGATTGGAACCCAAATATCCATCCAGAAAGTGAAGTCCTACCGTACAAGGATAGAAAATACCCCATGTCACATACAGACTCGATATAAAACCCGCACCCGCCCACATGGAGATTATCGTAACCGAGAAAGCATCCAAATATGCCCGAGGCATCTATAAGAAAGTGAAATAGTAGTATGTAGAATAGTAAAAAAATAGACAGAGTACCGACGTTCATTGTTCCAAATACAAATTAAAGTACCCAACATCGACGAGAAAACACTAATCATGTGAGGGAGTGTGATATGTCCAAAATATACATTCATCGTAGCATATCAATAAACTGGAAGAACATAGACCAAAGATCGCTACTTTGAAGGCGCAGTGATAAACATTAATTATTTTTTTTCACAAGAGAAAAAACGTTGTTTTGAATATATTATACATAAACACCATGAAGTCATTAAATTTTCACATCCGAAGATTGGAACCCAAATATCCATCCAGAAAGTGGAAGTCCCACCCCCGTACAAAGGATAGAAAAATACCCCCATGTCACATACAGGACTTGATATAAACCCGTAACGTCCACATGGAGATTATCGACAATCCGAGAAAGCATCCAAATATTCCTAAGGCATCTATAATAAAGTGAAATAGTGATGTAGAATAGTAAAGTAAATGTATAGAGCATACCGACGTCCATTGTTCCAAATAAAATTAAAGTACCCAAAATCCTTGAACAGAGAAAAACGATAATCATGTGAGGGAGTGTGATATGTCCAAAATATAAAAATACCATCGTAATTAAGTATCAATAAAACCGAAGAATACAGACCAAAGATCGCTAGTTTTGAAGGGTGAGTGGATAAATATTAAATGTTTTTTTTTTTTCACAAGAGAAAAAAATGTTGCTTTGAATATATTGTATGAAGTAAAATAGTCCATGAAGTCATTACATTTTCACATCTGAAGATTGGAACCCAAATATCCATCCATAAAAAAGTGGAAGTCCCACCCTTAAAAATGATATTAAAATACCCCATGTCACATACAGACAGATATAAAACCCAAAGACCATTCACATGGAGATTAATATCGACAACCGAGAAAGCATCCAAATATGCCGAGGCATCTATAAGAAAGTGAAATAGCAAGATGTAGAATAGTAAAGGTCAGAGCAAAGCAATTTCTATGTCCATTGTTCCAAATACAAATTAAAGTACCCAAAATCCTCGAACAAGAGAAAAACGTTAATCATGTGAGGAGTGATAACCATTCAGAGAAATCCCGAAAGCTCGCTGGTAAGATCAAAGCCCGCTTGATTCCAAAATTGGTAACCATCCGTTGCATCCAAGATATAAGGTTCGTGCCCGTTTGTTTCCATTAGTAGCCCGGCTACAACATCCACCGTTCATACAAAAAGGTTCCCTTTACTTCAGATATATTATAGAAAGAGTATAATACGTAGACCCATATAAACATGGCTCTGTATTTCAAAAAACAGGTTTAAAATAGAAACAGGGCAACATTTTTTTTTCTAAGTAAAGTTAATCTATTAGCAGTGGGAATAAAATTACACCGAAGTCAAAATCATTGCCCAGACTCATGGCAAATTTGTCATCAAAAAATCAAAAAATTAAGAAGACTACCCTCATACGGGGAAACCAGTCTTGAACGTTTAATTTACAGAATTCAAAAATATTACAAAGGTCCAGCACAGTAAAATAATCTAAAAGCAGCCCAATTAAGTGGGCCGCGAAGCAAGAAAAACAAATTAACCAAACTACTCCTCCGGCTCCTCGACGATTTGGCACCATCCTTCGGAAGGTCCAAGATCGTTAGGTGCTACCTCCACATTCATGCCACGGCTCCCCTCCTGAAGGCCCGAATGCTGGCCAGCTTTTTCCGAGCTCAGACCCGTCGGACGGGTGCATTCTTCCTCCATTTGGGCCTCCTCGCAGAAAACCACAGTGACTGAAGTTGTAATTCGTGGGCGGTTGAGAGAGAAATTAAAGGAAAATTGCGCAGTGCGCATCGTGGGAGAAGGTGAACTAGCGGTGAGGAAACGAGGAGCAGGGGAATCCATACGGTGGCCAGATCCTACAACCCGACCCCGCCCACTCCTAGTATTTGGATAGCGACCTGCGTAATAATCATTGGAATGGCAGAAAGACAACTCAGTTGAGGGGCTAGAGGGAGCGCGCAGGAGTTGACCTCTAGTGCTCCCCCAATGACTACGCATCCTTTGACGCACGTGAGGCATGGGTGCAGTCTCACTAGCAGTGGGCACAAGAGGAGACAGAGAAGTAGAATTCCAAGAAACAGAGGAAGACAGACAAGGACCAGACCGAGAGAAATCCAGATATGCAGCAAGGTCTACGCAGCAGTTCAGCTGGCCACTTCTCCTTCTCGTCACATTGAGCAGGCAGTGTAACCCAGCAACCAGCTCGTCTGAAAAACCATAGCGAAATTCCATTTTATCGACCCGACTGCAATGCAATCGAAGGACGCCCATCATAATTAATCTCTGATCATTAATGAGAGCCGAAGGCCGGATCATATTGGAGCATGCGGAATCGCTAACAGGAGTGGAGGTCCGATCTTGAACAGTGTTAAAACTTAATGCGATTAGATGTGAAAACCTTGAAACTTAATTGAACAGCGTTAAAACTTAATGCGATTGATATGAAATCGCCACATCCATGTCTCATCGCCTTAAACGCCATCGAATACACCTGCATCTGGGAGCAGGGCAAGTTCTGATTGAGGAAACGTGGCAGAAATTGATTGGAGCGGATCTTTGTTTGGGTCGCTCGCGCAGTGGAAATCTGGACCCGAAAAAGATTAGGGCGAATTTGATAAGAAATTCGCATCACAACTCTCCCTCCGTACGCCAGCCCAACTTCGGACCCGAAAAATATTAGGTCGGAATTCATTTGGTTTTCACGTCACAAAATTGGCCGACGTCAGCAGGCTATTTTGGAACGCGAATTTGGTTTGAATTATGGTTTATCGCCGTTTGAAGTCCGGCGGGCTCGACTTAAGAACAATTTTGTTTGATCCCATCTTATAAAATTTGTGTTGGTTTTCTTTGATAATATACATATTTATAATAAATCATGGGAATACCACACTAAACATGTGGAAAAGTTATATAAATAATTATTGAGAACAATCATTTTTATGTAAAAATATCCAAATTTGCTTTTGGGAAATAAGAATTCGAGTATTTGGTTCATATTTTTTTAAAGGAAGGAGTGAAGTTGGAGCCTCAAAAGATGCAAGCTATTACAAAATGACCTATTCCTAAGAAAATCAAGGTTCTTAGAAGATTTTTTAGACTTACATGATCGGTATGATGATAATTATGATAATTTCACAAAACAATCACTAGCTATTTTGAGGGATGAGATATTAGAACTTCAGCTTGATGAGGATTTTTTAAGAGCTTTATTTCTTCTTTTGAAATCAAGAAAATATTCTCCCAAACTGAAAATATGTGTTCTTGAGATAATTTCTGAAAATTATGAAAATGAAATTAAACTTTTACATTCTCAAATTCAGTCATACAATTTCCGAAATCCTAAAGAATTCTTTGAAAATCTTCCTTCTCCTAAGAAAGAGGAAATTGTACTATCTTTTGACTTCATATTGAGGATGATTATTCTTTCAAACACAAGACAAAATAAATAGTTTCAAGGCTTAATATTCAGAATACAACTGAGCAACCAGTCATTGAAGGCCTAGAAGTAAATAACATACATCATACTTTTATTGATCCTATATCAGATTATATGGAGAGTATTTTTAGCCCAAATCTGCAAACATGTTTTCTCTATAAGGATCAAATACATCAAAAGTGGCCTTTACACATCATATCATTTATTATAAAGGCACATGATCATAATATACTTCCAATTTTGATCACAAGCAATCAAGTTATTCATTTATTGTTACAGCTACTTGATTGGCTTCATTGGCATTTTTGTATTACCTGATTCAATAAGATTTTTAGTAGATTGAGTAGGTAGATGAGTGCCAATAAGCTCAGAATTTTGAGCATTTTTTTTTTAGTTTTCAATTTTCAGCTAGTTTTTCATTAAGTTGGTTTGAAAACTTTTGTGTATTGTTTTAGTTTCAGATCAGATTTCAGTTTGCAGAAGACAGAAGACATTTACAGGTTCACCAAGGTCAATGGATGAGGACAATTGACCTGCTGTTCTTGACTTTTCACCAGGAAAAGCCATCCCCAAGTGGAGCCAGTGTTAGACTCCTATACCAATAGATGTCATATTTCATGATTGACTTGATGGGCTATGTAATATGTTCATACCTTTTCTTGTTGCAAAGGTTTTCCATATTATCAAAAAATCAAAAAAATTTAAAAAATGTCAAGAGGGTATACCCTAAAAGAAAAATCAAAGGGTAAAAAGAATAAAAATGGCCAAAAAGTAAAAGAAAATGAACCCCACCAAAAGAAAGGCCAAGGAAAGTGTGCAAGTCTAAATGCCACTACTTTTTGCTCTTATGTAATAAATAAAATTGTGTGCAACTTGTATCTTATGCCACAATTTATGAATAGTCAAACAGTTTAAGCTTGGCTATTTCATCTTTCAATTTCATGTTTTAGAGATAGAGAATAAAATCTGACCAAACTATTTAATCTTGGCAGATAAGTAGATAGGTAGAGAAAATAAAAGGAGCTCAATAGCTTAATTTGAGCCCTTGGATGTAATAAGGTTAGACTTAGATAGATTTCTACATGTAAAAGAAAAGAAAGTGTGATAAGGGTTTGCCAGTCTAAGTGCACCCTAATAAAGAAGAAAAAATGGTAGAGTAAAGTAGGTAGGGTAGGTAGATGATGTTACAAAATTGCATGTGATGGACAATGACTCTAAATGTGTTAATATTTACTTTCATCACAAAGTGCAAAGGCAGACACTATACTGGAGGAAATTCAAACAAAGCAAAGTCAAAGTTATTAACTTCCCTTCTCATCTTCCCCTAAAGATTTCACTAATTTCCCCTAAGTACTAAGGTATTTGAAAATTAGAGGGGCTCAAGGCATTTCCTTGACTTTTGGAGGGACCAGACCCTCGGCCCAATAATTGGAAAAGCCTAAGTACTTGAAGTCATTCTTCATAACATTCACTCATTTCTAAACATCTTTTCCTAAGTAAAATCCCATTTTACTTAGGAAAATTATGCATTATTTCATAAAAAAACCCTCAAAATCACATTTTATTCCAAGTCTAAGTGATGAAGTGATTATAATGCAATTTGCTTTTAAATCTTCACTTTCTTAGTTATATTAATGTATTTTGAGTTTACATTGTCCCCTTTTCATATTAACATTGATTTTATGTATTAAATCCTTACAAAAATAACCTTCTCCTATTATATATAACTCCTTTTTATATAATATCCCCAAAAACCCATTAATAAATTTTAGCCAAAGTTATTTATTCCCACATGTTTAAATAAAAAAACCCACTTTATGCCCCCTTTGGCTAAATATATCGTAATATTAAATTCCGCCCCCTATGGTAATTAGATTAATCTGATTTAATTATCATATAATAAAAGTATATTGAAAAATAATTAAAACATGTTTTATTACGTGTTTTAATACAAAAATAATTCTTCCCCTGTGTATTTTAATCCCCCGACTCCCTTTCCCAAGGTTAAAACTATAAACCCTTTGTAAAATCCCCAATACCTCCCTTAATCCCTAACCTTGGTTAAATCATTTCCCGATCACTTTCCTGCATTTTTATAAACAAATTGATTAATCCTCACGATTAATTAACTCCGCCAATCAGATTCCCCCCGATGAGATTAATTAACGTTTAATTGCGTCGGGCCCTCCATATTAAATCCCCATCACTTCCACGTCCCCATCGACGTTCGATCAACCCATCTGAGATCAACGGTTATTAATGATATCGCTAGCCATCCGTGTCCAAACAATAACGCGCGATGGCCCGACAGTTTTCAAACAGTGCCATGCCATGCGTCAATCATTATATGGAATTGCTCGCCCTCCGCCCAAAACCACTTTTTGCCAAAGAGGTGCGATGGAAACCGCTTACCGCTTGCCTCCCATGACTCATCCTCCGTACCTGCTGACGTCATCCATTAAATAAATAAAAAAAACCCCGTCACCCTTTGGACTTTGTGAATAAAACAATTTTGCCTGCGTCATTTTCATTATTCTGTGAACGACCAAAGTCTCATGCAGAGAATTTCAAAAACAAACTGTCAAGCACCATCAACTGTATTTTGCTGAAGACAATTGCATACCAGTAATCCAGAGTTCGTACGCCATAGCCTGTACCTGTTTAATCACTGTTCATCTCCCAAAAAACAGGTATTTACCCCAATTCCCGTTAAAACTCTGTGAAATCCTAGCTTTTGTTTTAAATTCCACACGAAAGACAGAAACAGAGTTCAATTTGGTCTTGTTCAATCCCCAGAATTGTAAATTGCATTCCCAAAACTTGTAATTGTGTTTTTTCTTCACAAAAACCCGAAATTCATTTCTGAATCCACAAGAACTAGAAATGGAGGTTCCAGTGGCTCTGAACGTCACACCTTTGAATGCCCCTCACAGAGATTTAGACTATCTGCCCCTAGCAGATAGAGATTTTCAAATTAAAGACCTCGTTCTTAGTGATAATCCTCTTTGAACCTTTTGCTGCTGCAGAGATAACTTTATAAACGGTTTTGATATTATTGGATTATGAGAATCCAATCTCCCCATGTATCATCTCCCCTCAGTCCATATTTTTCCTGAGTTAATTCATTACTACCATGCAAACTATGACCCCAATCAAAGAGCAGTTTTGTCCCTGAGTCAGAACATCCTTTTCCCAATCACTACTCAGTCGATAAATGAAATGTTGCAATTTCAACCTGGTCAAGCCCTCACTCCCCTGTCCATGGGAGAATTACTTGAAAAGTCTGCCAATTTGTCCCATGAAGAGTTAAATCGCATTTGTCAAACCGTCATGTTACCAGAGCATCAGCCCAAAGGCCCTCCCCCCTATGGTTATACTTTTTTCACTGATGTGGGCAGGCTTATTCTGAATATGATATCCTTTATCATGGGTTTCAATACCAGTGAATATGTTGATCAATTAACCCTAGTATTGTTGTCTATATTTACCCGTGGACAGTCCCCTGCTGTCAAGTATGATTTTGCATCCTACATTGCTAATAAAATCCATGATCAATTCATGAGATTTGAAAATGAAAAAGTGTTCAAATATTCTTCTGTTATATATCATCTCATTATTTATTACCAATCAGAAAGTTTCCCTTTCCATGTTCAGAAACTTGATGCCAAAGGAAATCCTAGGTCTGTGATATTTTGGTCTGCCATCACCCATAATTCCTCTGATTCTCCTTACTCCTATAATGAGTTTATTGACCTATTTGTACACCCTGCAACCACTTTGTTAACAGGAGTTTCCCCTCCTAGAGTCAATAATGAAATCAAGAAAATTCTACAGCTCTCAAAACAATATAGGGTAGGTGACCGGTACTTGTATCAAAATCACACTGAGATCAGAATATATGGATGTGAATTGTGCCCATTCAAGTTGCCCAAATATGTCCCCATGAGACTCTTTGCACTAGAGTATTTCAGGCAGATGATTAACTCAGATATAGTTCATTTCTGCAATGCAAAGAAAAAGGCTCAACTCGGGATCAAAAGTCAATTAGGTCCCTTTGTTTGTAACTCTAGAGATGCTGGAAAGGAAGCAGAAAGAATCTTAGAAGAATATCTCAGATTACAAAAAAGTTTTTACTGGGTGCCTTATGACCCAAATAGCTTTATTTGTGATAGAAGAATGAAAAATAAACTATCACCATACATTCATCACAAAATTCCAGAAATTGAACAATATGCCAATATGGATGAATGGATGGAAGGAACATTGGTAGAACAGGATAGTGAGCAAGTCAATGTTGAAAATGTAATGAAAGACCTTGAGAAAATACTTGACCTAGACTCTTTTGGACAGGTGTAGATACCAGGTATTGGTCCTTCTTCTGCAGGGACTTCTCAGCAAAATTTATAGGAGATCAGTGCATTGGCCATAGTACAATCTAAAGGAAAAGAAAATGAGCCTGACATACAAGTATTTGAAAAATTCACAATGACAGAGCAACCTGAGACTTCTAAAGAACAGGGTCAAGTACAAATTCCTCCTATTCAGATCAATGAGCCAGAAATTTCAATTTTACAAACTCCTATCATATAGAAAAAGGCAAGAAGAGAGATGTTGAAGTTGCTACCTCTGTTGGTGGATCTTCATAACAGCCTCATGCTAAAAGACAAAAATTAAATCCTCTTCTAGAAGTAGATTTTGTTCAGGAAATTCCTGATAGCTAGAGAGAAGATTTGGATTGTCAACAAACATGTACAGTCAGTGGGGCATCCACTACTTTACATAGAAAAGAGCTACAAAAGCAACAGAGTGTTGAAATATCTTCTTTCAAACCACCAGTTAAAGATGCAGGAGATATAAAGAAAACCTTTATCAATATAAAAGCCAGGAATGATCCACTAAGACTCCAGGTTTACAATCAGTATTTGAAGATGTCTCCTAAGAATCAAGAAAGATTGATGTCAGCTTATGACATTCAGCAAGGCAAAATGATAATGAGTCACTTCAAACCAAAAGTGCAGCAGCCTCAAACAGCTGCAGATTATATTAGAAAAAATTTTGAAGTCTTAGAAAAGGATATTCATCCTTTAGATCAGATTGAGTTACATAAGCAGACTGGTGAAATGATCTATTCTACTCTGACCGATAAAGCAATGGCAACTCAGAAGTTGCAGGATTCTTTGGAGAACACTAATGCACAATTGCAGCTTGAAAAAGCCTCTTCTCAGGCCAAAGACAATAGGATAAAGACATTGGAGGAAATAATCATTGGATTGGGTCACAATCCTAAAGATGTCAAAGGTATAGAGGCCCTAATCAAGAAAAAAGATGATGATATTGTAGCTTTGAGAAAGCAGTTGAAATTGCCAGCTTCAAGACATCCACAAACTGAAGAGATGATAAAGAAAAATTCTGAAGAAGAAATGATGGACTTGCTTTTGAAACTGAATGAGCAACTAAATGAAACAGAAAAAGAGCTTGAACAGGCATTAAAGAACAAGCAGTCTACTATTCCAGCATCAACAACAGAGACAATTACAGGTACAGGTACATCCACAACAGGTCAGCCAACAGAGCTATCACAGGTAAATACTTCCAATTTGAGTTCCGAAGAATTAATAAAGTCAATGAATGAATTGAAACTTCAAGTAACAGAACTCCAGCACACAAAGTTACAGCTTACTAATTTAGAACAAAGATATGATCTCTCAAAAATGAGTGTTGCTGATAAAACAAGAGAGGTCAAAATATTAGAAAATTTGGTTAAAGCATTGGAAAAGGATCTCACATTGGAGAAACCTTTAAAGGAAATAAATGAAATTCTTTGGGACAACATTATCCAATCAATAAAGGATGTCTGGTCTTCAATTCATATTATGTATGAATAGAATGATTTAGTCAAATTGGCTATAGAAGAAGTTCAAAGTACAAGAGAAGAATTGGGAAATAGGCCTGAGGAAGCTAATCAACTCATACAGTTTCTAAACACTCAAACCAGACACCAACTTGCAGAACTTGGTATTCAGGACAGGACCGGAACAATTTTGGAAATAAAAAGAGTTTTTACTAAGAGAACCCTTATGCAGAATCTAGAACGAAGGTGCTCAGATATGCAAGAATAAATCATTGCCTTCAGAGAAAGATTTGATATTTTGTTGAAAAAATGATTGCTCAGTCCTATAGTTTCAAAGGATAAACTAATGGACCTTGAAAGCTATGTTGAAAAATTGGACAAGTATGCTGACAATCAGGCCAATTCTTCAACCAGTACATCAGAAGCAGCATTGCCAATAGGAAAAAATCTTCATGACAGATTGGAAAATTTATTTTATCTTGAGCATGAAGTAAAGCATTTGTTTCCAATTCAGCCTACCTTTTTCATATATACTGAGGCTGATGAAACATTGAGAAAACTTCAACGGACCAGAATACCAGAAGATAAATGGTGGGAAGAACTGTTGGAACTTTTGTAAAATTTATCCTTATATGAAATTTTGCCTATTTACTACAGTATACCATGATAAAAAGGATAAACAGAGTTCAAATTGTATCAGTGAAAACAAAGAGTATCAATCAAGCAAGGCAGTCAGAACATAATTACTAAGGATGACAGCAACGGGCCAAAACATAGGGCCTGCCTCCAGCACATTCTCAAAAGAAGGAAACAGCACAACATCAGTTACTTTTTATCTTATCTACGAGACCATTTGTCTCTATTTTTATTGTAACTTATTCATGAGTCACCCTAGATTATATCTCAATTTGTTATGAGATATTTTTGATAATTTTTTGTATAAATACTCCCTCAATTAGAGTATTGAGGGTGGATTCTTATACTTTGCTGTAATATTGACTTTTTCGGAATAAAGAGCTGTTGGAGAAATTTTTTGTGGCTTGCTGTATGATGAATTGATGCAAACATGCTCATCAATTCAAACCATGAGTATTGTGTGACAATATTCAAGCAGGCACTGAATCGGATTTCTGAAGCTATGTTAGAGAAACCCTAAACTCTCACTAAAAATAGGTGAAATGTGGCACCACTCAGATATTGACATGTGCCAATTGGTACAAGTGGTAGACAATTGGCATGCTCAAACAACGAGGTGATGTAGGAATGACATGAGGGAGAAAATATCAAAAAAGCCCCAAATCTGGAGAACTAAAGCTCATCACCAACCTGAGATTGACAACTTTACATGATGTAACCTATGAAATCGTAAATGGAGAAATCATAGTAACAATAAAATAACCTATGTAACAATAAAGTCGGATTCATCCTGGGAGTGGTAATGGGAGAAATCATAGTGAACAACAGGAAACATGCAGAGTTGCTTACAATAAAATAGATGAAAAAACACATACAAAAAACCTAGATAATAATCATGAACAAGCTTAATATTGAATTATGAACTGTAAAGGAACTTACAAAATGTGACATTACGAACCTGGTCAAGCGCACAAGCAAAAATATCCTGGACATGACCCTGGTTGACAAATTGTATTGCTCATGATGCAAGAGGATTTGTACCTGCACTGTCAAGTCAATCAAAATCCATCATTATTTATACAATAAATACAAGTAATTGATGTAGTATTTTTTACTCTAAGATGCATTCTTATGATAATGTTAGAACATATGTTGAAAATGTTAAAAAATACCTGAATAAGCTCTTCTTTGTTTCAAGAACAATTTATTGGCGTCGCATGAACTTGGAACAAGCCTCCCACGATCTGAAAGAGTAGCAACTAAGTCAACAGTGACTTTTTTGTTGCTACGTTGGATCGAGAGAGGTTTGCTCCAAGATTAAATCACTCCAATAAATTATTCTCTACTAAACAGGGCCAACCACGTGAAGGTGGAAGCTCTTATGGCCCGTCCTCGCCCCCCCTCACATCACTCTCAATTCCCCAATACCCAATCTATATTTCATTTTTTACTTTCATGAGCATAAAAAAAAATATTCAATAACTAATAAAAAAACAATTCAAAAAAAAGTACGCAAGGAAACATTGCAATTAATGCTTGACATAAAAATAGTATGATAAATGAGTTTTTTATATAACGCAAAAAACGTTCCAAGTATGGTAACGTTTGTCTTATAATAATACAATATTTTACATTATCAAATTTTCTTTTTCTTTTTCTTCTTCCTATTTCTAAAGCTCCTAATTACATCATCAATGTCATCGTCCTCTGTTCCTGTTTCATGTCTTTCTACCCGCACTGCTGACCTAGTTGCGTAGTCACGATGTCTGGTCTCATCCAGTGACGAGGCATCGCCTACAAAAACAGATAAAATTAAATTTTAATTGTCAGTTTTTAAATATCATTGAACTAGTTCGGTAATATTAATAAAAAAAATTGCAATGAGATTATTTACCTGGTGCACCAGTTGTCGTCGCTGACCTAGTTGCGTAGTCACGATGTTTGGTCTCATCCAGTGACGGGGCATCGCCTACAAAAACAGATAATATTAAATTTTAATTTTCAGTTTTTAAATATCATTGAACTAGTTCGGTAATATTAATAAAAAAAATGCAATGAGATTATTTACCTGGTGCACCAGTTGTCGCCGCTGACCTAGTTGCGTAGTCACGATGTCTGGTCTCATCCAGTGATGGGGCATCGCCTACAAAAACAGATAATATTAAATTTTAATTGTCAGTTTTTAAATGTCATTGAACTAGTTCGGTAATATTAATAAAAAAAATTGCAATGAGATTATTTACCTGGTGCACCAGTTGTCGCCGTTGGGACTGTTGCCCTGTCTTCCTCTCTGGTGGTAAGATCCTCAAAGGAAACATTCTCTGTCATTTAAACAAAAAACGTTATAAGGACAACCATCAAGGTATAATTAGAAAAAATTATAAGTGGAAATTAATTACCGTCACGGCCCTCACTGATAGTAGCATTGTTGGCCTGGTCCCCACTACAATGATCAGGTTGCACGTGAGGATCATCTACATCTGGCTCTAAAACTGGGTTATTTGCCTCGTCGGTAGTGTTGCTCCCTTGATTTAAACAAAGTTGTTAGACATTAAATTTATGTACGAAAACAAACATATTGAAAGGTTAATGTTTTACCTTATCAGGCATTCTAGATCTTGGGACCTGCCCCAAGCTTCTGCGACGTTCAACGACGGCTTGATAGCCGAAATGGAAAGCGATATTTTTATCTTCCTCTGTAGTTTCTGTTCCGAAGTCATCACCCTACATTACATATGATTGTGTATTTTTAATCATATTTGATAGGATTACAAAAACTTTGGAAGACGATACAATTAATTATAAGATGTTTAGCTACTTAATTACAATTCTTGCAGCTAATTTCAAGTAGCCGCCCTGGCCTAGCTTGTGATGGTCCTTTTTTTCAATCCTAGCTTTGGTTGCCTTTGAGGTGTCAGGCAACCTAGCATCAAAAGATTGAAGTCAGATATGACGTAGCACACTTTTATTTTAGACATAAAGAAAATTAAAGCTATTGAATTAAAGTTGTAATTTACCTTGCGGGTCCAATTGGCATTTTTCCTTCTTTCTTTGCCCTTTTCTCTTTTCCGTCATGGATGAGTGCTCTCCACTCACTCTCTGGAACTGCGAGAGGACACTCATATCTAGGGTTAAATTGCAATTGTGTCCTATAGGTGTCCCTGGTATATTTCAAATATTTTCCGGCTACCCGAGCCACCGCTGTTCTGTCAAATGTGCCGACCCCAAAAAGGGCTTCTAGATAATCTAGAAGTTCTTTTTTCAGGTTGGAATTATGGGAATTCCACCCTGTACGTATGGTTGGGCCAAAAATTACCAATGCATGGCTCTCCAGAATCCTGTAGAACTCATTGTTTCCTACACAGAATAAAACCAAAAGAAAAAGAAGATATTATCATTAATTTAAAAATAAAAATCATGATAAATATGTTTGAGATAAAGTACATGAAATAGTTAAAATATTAAAATTTACCTGGGAGTTGTACATGCTTTATAGGGACACCCTCATCGTTCACCAACAACGTGCCATTAATGGTCCCTGTGGAGCTGACACGTGTAGCTCCAGGAAACGCAATAATGTAGTTGGCCATATCAGCCTCATCATTGCCAACACGTTCAACGGTTGGCTGGGTGTCTGCTTGGGCAAGGTGTGTTTCTTGGCTGGCACCTAAAGGAGTAGAAGGTGTACGAGAGGGTTGTTGGGCAATCTCTTGCCCTTGTGTCCCACTACCACCAACACCGGATTCAGCAAGTGCCAGAAAAAGCTACATACAAAAGAAATTTTTGTTAGTTTAGTCAATGTAAAAATTAAAAATCAAACTATCACAATTCATCTCATGCAGAACAAAAAAATTATCCTTTTGACTTTTTATTATTACCTGATATGTATCTAGCTGGCTCATAAGTTTTTTTATCCTCTCTTATGTTTCAGGTGTTTGAGGCGCGTCTATCAAAGTATTAAATTCCGACCTTGCATCTCGTGCCTTTTTTCGCAACAAGAACACTAGAGATAGGGATGAAGAAAGCTCTTCCTCAAAGAGGGAATCATCAGACGTACCATGGCTAGGTGTCTGCATATTTGAACAAAATCAATATTATTTCAATTATGTAAATAACTAAAATACCTGAAGATAGAGCAATGCTGTCACTTTACATGTTCTTTTGCTGGCCTCTTTCCGCGATCATCCCGTCTCGGGGTTGTTCCTGCACTGCTCTGATCAGTCTTCCACATTGCAATAAAATTATAAATGTAAAAACTTGAAAACAATATCTAACTTGAAAAGACAAAATGAAAACTGAAATAATTTCTAATAAGACACCGGAAGACAGATTTAGAGTTTCAAATATGCCTTGCATTAAATTCAATCCTGGAAACATGTCATTGCACATTAAGGCACCCAAACAAGAGACGAGTTGACAATGAAGACCTTATTGAATATATTGTTGGAACAACTTCTAGTAAACTTGTTGTGAAGACCTTGAGGACATTTTTGGAGCAACATTGTTGAAGCTGATGGTATAGCATTGTTGGAGACGATCTTGAAGGGCCTTGAAGTGAAGCTTTTGGAGCAACTATTGAAAAATCCTTAGAGCATTTAAGTAAGGCACTTTCTATCTTCCATCACCTTTTTTCCTTTCAATATCCTTTAAATGATTTTGTTGATATTTAATGTTTGAAATCACGTTATAATTCCTTGATTATATGTGTTTGGGGACTTTCCCTTTGAAATTACCCAAAAATACCCTGGAAATTTTATCTTCGGGATGCATGTCTGACCCTATTGTTCAATATTTTGATTGATAGTAGTAAACATAGAGAGTTAGGGGGCTCTTGACTTGGTTTGGTTGGGCCATTAGATCCCTAACATCTACTAGGGAGAACCCCCCTTGAGTTGGAGGAGAGCTAGCCCAAAGTGAGAAGAGGTTGGTGAGGAGACAATGGGGCTATTGAATTACACATGGTATCACACTTCAGCTTTAGGACTTTATCTTGAGAAGTGCGAGATTTTGCTATATCAATTCTCAAATTGTTTACAACACTATTGTTAAGAACTAATAAGAAGTGATGTTGAGGGTTTTTTGGGTATAAGAAACAATACCATTTAAAAACTAGGGTTCTTAGTCCTTGGCATTCCTTCACCTGGGCCTAGGGGCACACTAGAATAATTTCACACTAAACCATGCAAACTTAAAAGTAACTTAACAGATCCATAAAGTAATAATAATCATAATTCCTAATTTCCTATTGTACGATATGATGCAAATTATTCATACATGAAGAAATGAGGACATGCAATGTCTGAATTTCAAGATTGATGAACCAATACAAGAAGTTAGAAACTACAACTTTGATTCAATACTCTGTGTCCTAACTCCAGGAAGGAATCTAGTTTGTAGTCAGAACATGCATCGTGTATTATCAATTCTTAATTGACAACAACTAAAGGTCATCTACCTCATCAATTCCTTCCCATTTTGTGTTTTTATGTTATATTCCTTATAAAAGTGTCAAATTTCTCTCAAAGTAAGAAACCATTGAATAAAATAAAAAATAGTTGAGATATGATTGAGAAATGGTCATTTATTTCTTGAAAGGATCTTCACAATTTCTTTGGTTGTTTTTCATCTCAAGAAATAAGAAATGACCTAAGAAACTATCGTGATGTAATATAAGAAACAACATAGTGCAATGGCCATTTCAAAGCCAAATGATGTCCATTGAGGACATGGCCTTTATTTGGTTCCTGTTTCATAGGAGTTTCGGGTAGAAATGGAACTTTGTTGTACCATTTCCGGTAGTAAAAAGGGAAAACCTTCTTTTTCCATGGGAAATAATTTACCTTTCCTTTTTCAAGATAATCTAAATCACAAAAAATATGAACTATACTGCACACATTCTTGGATAATGTGAAAGTGGAAAAGGAATACCCTACACAAGTGATGCACACATGTACATTTGAACACTAATAGATTTTTGGAGTTGAAATGCAATGCTTGTTTTCATTTAAATGTAGGGTTTTTAAAGCAGGGAGAAATAATGGCTGCCAAATTAATAAGCGTTTCTTTAGGAAAAATTTAAATCTTGTATTGGGTGATGAAGATAATAGAGGGTATTGAATCTTGATTCTTGACATCTAGAGAGAACCCTACAGCCTAACACAATCCAATGGAATTGACCAAAAAAACCCAAATAGAGTCAAACCTACTATAGGAGGAAGGGCCTGCAGTAAGAACTTACCATTTTGCAAGAGCTGAGGGCGACTGCGCCTAATTATAGTGAGGGCGAATATGGGGCGAATCTTTGTTAGAGCTCATGGCGAATGCGAGGGGCAAATGTTGTTCTCTGAAGCTCGGGCGAATGCGAGGGCGATGTTGTTACCTGGGGCGAGGGGGCGATGCGTACCCCGCCCGGCCCCGGAGGGCGAATGCGCGCGTGACATCAGACGTTAATGTAGCACACATGTACATTTGAACACTAATAGATTTTTGTGGTTGAAATGCAATGCTTGTTTTCATTTAAATGTAGGGTTTTTAAAGCAGGGAGAAATAATGGCTGCCAAATTAATAAGCGTTTCTTTGGGAAAAATTTAAATCTTATATTGGGTGATGAAGATAATAGAGGGTATTGAATATTGATTCTTGACATCTAGAGAGAACCCTACAGCCTAACACAATCCAATGGAATTGACCAAAAAAACCCAAATAGAGTCAACCCTACTATAGGAGGAAGGGCATGCAGTAAGAACTTACCATTTTGCAAGCGATGAGGGCGAATGCTGTTCTGCAAGAGCTGAGGGCGAACGTTGAGGGCGAATGCTGAGGGAAAATGTTGTTCTGCAAGAGCTGAGGGCGAATGGAGGGCGAATGTTGTTCTGCAAGAGCAGAGGGCGAATGTGCGCGTGATATCAGACGTTAATGTAGCTATTGCGATGGATACGAAACAATAAAATCATTTTTATGTAGCGCGCATATAAGTTTCGTATTTTTATGTAGCACGCATATAATTGTCGTTATACCGATGGCAGACAAAGCGTCGCTATTGCGACGGGTGCCTCCAAACGTCGCAATTGCACACTTAGACATTGTGTCGCACTTGCGACGTTTGGAGGCAGCCGTTGCAATAGCGACGCTTTGGGCTATAGTGTCGCAATTGCGACGTCTTCCTCCAAACGTTGCAATTGCGACACTTTGTTTAAGTGTCGGTATTGCGACACTTTTCTATAAACGTCGGTATAGCGACGGTTTCGGGCGGGATGGAAAAAATTTGGGGAAATTTCTGACATTTGGTCAAAAGCGTCGGAACCAAGTGTCGGAATTTCCGCCAAATGTAGTAGTGAGATTTCAAAAGAAAAATTAATATTCCCATTAGATGAAGCTAATTTAGGAATATTACAGCGTCCACATGCTCTACACCGCGCAAAGAAGTGCAATTCTGCCGGAGATGTCCTATCTGGTGGCAGGAATGGCAGTGAAGTGGATTTTTCCAATAGTCAATTATCTGCCTATGCACCGTATTCTCCCACTCCAAATCGACAAAGGTCGGGAGCCTGCCCGAAAATGACAATTCTACCATAATCCACGCCATTCTTTTATCGAAAATTCCCAAGCATTTGGGATCAACGAACCGACACGTTCCAATGTTGTTGTCGATGGCTGTTAATACCAACATCGACCAGAATTCCAAAGGAAGTCTTGGTAATTTCAACCACACCATATGATTTGGTGGAGTGTCCCAGTTTGGGTTGAAGCTGACATACCATTGGTGCAGCGCCAAAAACACTCTTCCATTTACCCATGTACGCCGAAAAACTTCCCCGACATCCTCTGGTTTCATGAAATGAAAACTCCACCAGTTGTTTTGTAATCGAAAATTTTTTGGGGGATAACCCAAGAGCTTTGTCCACGCCTCCGTCAACCACTGGAGAAGATCAGAATTGTTCATCTTGTCATATACCCACCTGCCAACGAGGGTCCTAGTCTACAGACTCTCAGATCTATCCCATATTATATCATGCCCAAAGCTGAGCAATCGACCCTCTGTTGCACGCTTGAAGGGTTTATCACGATGTTCACAGAATCTGTGACTACCTTGCCCCTTCGAAATGTGAGATTTTCCCTCCTGGTTCACGAGATTAGACAATGGGAAAGGACCATAGATCTCATGGCCGAATGCACAACTGGTATTCGACACGCTAGCTTCTACCACCTTCGCCACATGGAGTAAAGCGTATGATGCCTCCTTGCTATCCAGCTCATGCAAAAACGACGATATGTCTGCCATGTGTCCGGATAAGAACCGAAAAAAACCGTCGTATCAGGAGAAATAAAGGAGAGAGTCTGTCACTCATAAAGAAAGCGCACATCCCATCGGGTTCAACCGAGAATCATCGTAGGCATTTTATGAAAAATGTTAGAAAATCGCCCCGAAGCAAATAGGAAAGTACAAAATTGGCGACCCTATCATGTAGGACCCTTCATCGATGCATATCGACGTAAATGAAGGCGTACAAGATAGTTGAGAAGTCACTTTCATGCAAGGCGCCCGAAAATCCCTCCCCTTCGAAATGGGAGAAAGTTGTATCGTATGTTTTAGCGTAACATGAAAATGTATAAATAAAATTTAATGAAATGGCATGTGTTATTACTTATTTTAAAATGAATGAAAGTCTGACCTTAAAAGTTGTGTTTAGGAAGCATCCAAACTAACAATCTCTTTAATGAGGTTTTGTGTTTCACATCTACTTGGGAAGTTCAAACTTTGGGATGTTGAGACATTGGTTATTAAATTAATAATTATATTTAATTAAATTAGTATAGATCTATTTTAAATACAGATTTAACATGAGTCTAGATGGATTCAATTTCTTCATGTGCAATTTTTGTATGAATCTACATTATTTAATTGTTTTGTATATTTATTTATTTTTATTTTGGTCGACATGAGCAAAATTTATTTAATTAAATTAGTATAGATCTATTTTAAATACGGATCTAACATGAGTTGAGAGGGATTCAATTTCTTCATGTGCAAATTTTTTATGAATCTACATTATTTAAATGTTTTATATATTTATATATTTATTTATTTTTATTTTAGTCGATAGCAAAATTTCAACTTTTTCTTCATGTGCAAATTTTTTATGAACCTACATTATTTAAATGTTTTGTATATTTATTTATTTATTTTTATTTTTAGTCGACATGAGCAAAATTTCAACTTTAACGGACGGACACAGTTACACATCATACTGAGCTGTAAAATGAACCTCTTTACTCAATAATTTTTTTTTAAATAAAAATTATTTATTTTTTTAATAATATTATCTCAAATTAAAATTTAACTTCATTTTCCTTATTCTACCTTCTTCTTTTTTTTTAATATCTCAACCACATTTTATAATATATATTTAATTATTTTATTTTATTTTTAAAATATAATACATATATTCCAAACAAGCCATCAACATCCCAATATCCCTTATATATAAATATAAAAAGATATTAGCATCACAAATAACAAATAACATATATATATATAACTTTAAATTTTATAATGCATTTTCATTCCTTTATGTCACGGCAGGGGATCTTAAGTGGGAATAACATCTCACTTTTAATTTTTATAATGCATTTTCATTCCTTTATGTCTCTATACGTCTAAGATAACTCTATAACGATTTTAAAGTATATATTTTTCATATCTGAAAGTATATATTTTGCATGTAATCATATTTTAATTAATGGTTAGTAATAATGTTTATTATTATAATTAAATTAGGTTTATTAAATAATATTTAATAAATTAATTTTATTATAAATATTTAAAAATTAAATTTAATATTTTTATAACGATCATTGTTAATATATATTAAAATCATAATTTTCTTATTGAATTTAAACAATTTAAATATTATTTAAAATTTAAAAAAACCTTATTTTTATATTAAAAAAAAAAATATTTCAAAATTATTATGATTTTGATGACTTACGTTTTAATTTAGAAGTTAGAAAGTTCTGTAATATAATGGTATTCTAAAATTAAGTTTTAATTTAGGTATATTTAAGGTATTTAAAAAAAATTAAAATTTATTTTATATTTAAAATTTAATAAGAAAAATATTTCAAAATTATTATGATTTTGATGACTTAAGTTTTAATTTAGAAATTAGAAAGTTCTGTAATATAATGGGTATTTTAAAATTAAGTTTTAATTTAGTTAGATTTAGAGTATTTAAAAATTTTAAAAATCTTAATTTTATATTTAAAAATAATAAGAAAAATATTTTATATGATTTTGATGACTTAAGTTTAATTTAAAAGTTAGAAAGTTATGAAATATAATAGATATTCTACAATAAAGTTTTAATTTAAGTATATTTAGAGTATTTAAAAAAAAATTGTTTTTGTTTTTAACTTTATAATTTACTGTATCTAATAGTTTGAGAATGGTTAAATACACAACTTCATAAATATTTGCATCTCATATTTTGAGAATTGCTAAATACAAAGATTTACTATATAATTTTTAAAAATCAATTCATATATATAATATTTTAAAATTATTATTTTACATTTTCAAATTCTTTCATATTAAAATATTTTAAACTTTTTCCAATAAATTGATTTCAACCTAAAATTTAAAGATATTTTTATTTTTTATAATATACATATCTTTAAACCTAATGCCATTTTAAATTCAAATGGTTTTTTAAAGGGTTTTCAGTGGATTTTTTTCTAAATCTTCTATGAATTTATTGAAATCACAAGTTTGATGGGCAACCTTTGCACAATCAAAGTGCCGGGTTTTTCAAGGTGTTGAATCTATATACAGTAAAAATATTAGTCAAAAAACTAGTTTAAATAACACAAATCAAAATGTCACCTCAAATTTTTCCATGAGATTTCGGCACCTAAAAGTCCAAAAAATCATGCTAAAGACAACTCCTTTTAAATTTATTCTAAATCTATTAATATCCTTTTTAAAAAATTATATAATATATACGTTATTGAAATTGTTTATTAAATTATAATTTTTAATATTTTTTTATAAAATTTCCTTATTATATTTTTAAGCAAAATATATATGAAATATGATAATAAAGGAAAATAATATATGGTTTTATATTTTAATTATATATCTATATATATTACTAAATTTTTTTGGAATTGTATATTTGAATTATTGAATTTATATGATTTAAAAATTTAATTTATTTTTAAAAAAGTTGAATTCATTTATGTATTTAAAAATATAATTCTCTTGTAATTTGTGCAAACATAGGTGGATCAAGACCTATTCTTTTTCTATGTTTTTCAATTTATTTATTTTTTGGTCAAGTTGGATGTAATTCTCCTCTTGATTTTTGGTTTAAGGTGTTGAGAGCAAGAGGCATCTAATACTAATATGTCAAAGTCAAGAGGACATCTAATACTAATCCATCAAAGTCATCTGGGAAAGTCACTTAGGTTATCTAATACTAATCTATCAAAATCACGTCGAGAAAGTCACCCGGGACATCTGATCCATCAAAGTCATCTGGGGGATAGCACTAGCCACACTAGCCCTAAGCTAGCACATGGCACAACCACTCGCAACACCCTAGTGAGGCCACCTTGGAGACCCATACTCAACAGATTATGCTAGTGAGAGACTAGTAAGACATGACTATGTTATTCAATTTTAAAGCTTAATAGTAAAAAACAAAAAGTTTGACCATTGGACTGAGTTCAATTCTCATGAAAATCTAACCTTAAAATAATGATTGAATGATATGGTTCTAAAATTATATTAAATGATTTAGTAATTTGTAGACAAATAAGTGGAACCCATCTATATCTTTAGAAGGAATGATTAGGATCTTGTTGGACATTGGGTTCAGTGCTCCCCTATGTATTTCATGACATGGACTAACCCCCTCTAGTGGATCCTAACTATGATGATTATAGTGGAGACTAAAGCCTACGGGTTTTGGTTTAACAACAATCATGATTCCAACAAGTGCTTTCAAAGCAACATGTCTCGAGTTCGAAACTCACACGGCTCGCATTGGGGGGGAGATTGTTGGACATTGGGTTCAGTGCTCCCCGTGTGTTTTGCGACATGGACTAACTGCCTCTCGTGGATCCTAACACATGGACTACACGACATGGACCAACCGCCTCTCGTGGATCCTAACACATGGACTAACCACCTCTCGTGGGTCCTAACTCTGATGATTGTAGCACATGGACTACGCGACATGGACTAACCGCCTCTCGTAGACCCTAACACATGGACTAACCGCCTCTCACGAGTCCTAACTATAATGATTGTAGCCAGCATGCAAATTTTGGTCTAACAACAATTATGATTCCAACAATTCCTCCCACTTAAATTCAACTCCTATAATTGAACAATTGTTGGCTGCAGCAACAATTTGAATTGCCAATGACAAAATTTGACCACATTCACATTAAGTGTATGAACGAGGCAAATTCACATGACAGCCAAAGTAAGTATACATGATATGATGATGCCGATTCCCGATGCAATAGAGTTAAGAGGCAGAGTTGGTGGCGACATTGAAAATCCAACATACGTTTACAAGCGTGCCAACTCAACATTACCTAAATCTAGAGACACTCATGTCACTTTCGCGGCACTAAGTCCCTTGATCACAGTGCCCATCCCTTCCCTACTTAACTGCCCTCTCTCTCCCCTGCAGATTTACCAGGTTGTGCTCTCGTAATCTCTTCAGTTAAAACTCAAGGCGCAATGGATCGTTTGGCAAGAATTCCACCTGTGGTGGTGCTGCTGGTCTTGCTGCTCTGCATGGGGGAGTACCTGCAAACACCGGTAAATGCCCAGGAACTTTCAGTTACGTCTCACTGGCAGCTAGGTGGCGTTGCAGTATCTCATGAGCAGCGCGGGTTCGATTCCCAGATCTGCGATGGAACTCTGGAAGAGGAATTTTCCATGGATTCTGAGGCTCCTCACGGGAGGCTTCTGCGGAGGGTCCGTTATTACATCAGCTATGGAGCATTGGCTGCTAATCGAGTTCCATGCCGCCCTCGGTCTGGGAGGTCTTATTACACTCGGAACTGTTACGGCGCAACAGGGCCTGTCAGACCTTACCATAAGAGCTGCACTTCTATCACTCGTTGCAGGCGTTACACGGGCTAAGCTTCACTTTGCTCCCCTGTTTTTGCCCCCTTTCTATATCATACTTTCCATTGTCTATGGAAATAATCATATTGGAAAAATTTATGCGTTTTAATGGCTAGCAGGAACTTATATTACCTGCACTGGTTTAATACTGTTCCATAGGTTTAGTTTGGTGTGTATTTATCTATTTTCGTATGTGTTTATCAGCACAATTTTTGTAATAGCTTGAGGTTGATAAATGTCCAATTGGTATAAATTATCATGTTTAGTCTGAAAGGCAAGCTGCAATCCTTCTGTACCCACAGAATATTATATGTCCAATTGGTATGAATTATCATGTTTAGTCTCAAATGCAAGCTGCAATCTTTCTGTACCCACAGAATCATCATTTTTGGTATATATGATCATGTACCGTCTGAAAAGCATGATAAGCATGATAAGCATGATGCAATTTTTCTGTACCCACTGTATCATCTTAATTTTGTAATTTTATGTATATTGCATTAGATTGCAGAACAAATATTTGTTTAAGAAAATAGAAAATCTTTCACAGTTTTCTATAAATTAAAATTAACAGTGTATAATTACTTTAGATGGCAGAATAAAATTAACAGTGTATAATTACATTAGATGTCAGTAGATATTTGTTTTAAAAAATAGAAAATCTTTTACATTTTTCTATAAATTAAAATTAACATCAGAATTCATTATTCTCCGTGGTAAGAAAACAAGTTAATGCCTCTTGAAGATCCAGAGGTAGGAGTTTTAATTAACATCAGAATTCATTATTTCTTATGGTAAGAAAACAAGGAAAACATCTTAACTCTTAAGATGCAGAAGCATTTGGTAGGAGTGAGATAGGCTAATTGTTAAGACCCAAAGTGGTAGGAGTGAGATAAGCTAATTGCTAAGACCCAAAGGTCTCCTATCTCTAGTTGGAGTGAGATAGGTTATTTTGCAGTTTGTATCACCAGTTGGTAATTCTAGGTGGGGTAGTTTTCTTGTGCATCAGTTTTATATATGGGTGATAAGTGAGCCTCTATTACTGATAGTAGCCAACAATGACTATCTCCATAATAACAAATAATAACTAGGAGTGAGGTAGGTTATTTTGCAGGAGTGAAAGCCTGCTACCTGACTTCTTTACTTTGCAGCATTCATAGCCTGCCACCTGCCTTCGTTTTTATCACCTACTGGTAATTTTAGGTGGGGTGGTTTTCTTGTGTGTCCATCAATGGTTTTTTTATATGGGTGTTAAGTTAGTAGCCAACAATAACTACCCCATAATAACCAATAATAATTAGGAGTGAGATAAGTTATTTTGCAGGATTGAAAGCCTTCCACCTGCCTCATTTTGTATTACCAGCCAGTAATTTTAGGTGGGGTGGTTTTTTTGTATATCTTTTGTATCATCAGCCAGTAATTTTAGGTGGAGTGGTTTTTTTGTATATCTATCCATGGTTTTTAGGTGGAGTGGTTTTCTTGTTTATCTGTCTATGGTTTTCTTTTATATGGAGTGGTTTTCTTGTATATCTGTCCATGGTTTTCTTTTATATGGATGATAAGTCATTCTATATTAATTGAAAGTACCATTTTTTACTATCCCCATAATAACCAATAGTTATGAGATAGGCTAATTGCTCAGACCCAAAGACCTCCTATCTCTAGCAAGAGTGAGATAAGTTATTTTGCAGGAGTGAAAGCCTGCCACCTGCGTCCTTTTATATCACCATCTAATAATTCTGGATAGGGTGGTTTTGTTGTGTATCTAGCCATGGTTTTCTTTGGCCATGGTTTTCTTTTATATAAGTGATAAGTCAGTCTGTAGTAAATAATAACTATCCACACTGTTAGTTATGATGACCTATATAACCAATAGTAACTATCCACACTGTTAGTTATGATGACCTATATTATTATGATGAGTTGTCCGTTTTAAAAAATTTAAACTTAAAATCAAGCCATCCCATCCAGAGGAAAAGATATAAAAAATCCCAGGCCATCCCATCAAAGGAAAATATATAAAAAAACTCACTGGATATTGAATTATTGATCATAAATACCATGAGAATGAATTTATATGAAAATCCAGCTGCTGCTGCAACTGTAACCCTCGTTGAATTTATTTGAAAATCCAGCTGCTACTACAACTGTAACTCAGTAAACCCTCGTTGAATTTATATGAAAATCCAGCTGCGGGAGCAACATTAACCTCGTAAATCCTCGTTGAATTATGAAAATCCTAAATCCTCGTTGAATTTATATGAAAATCCTGCTGCTACTGTAACTCTATCCTAGCAAAACACTCGTTTGATCTATATGGAAATCCAATTGCTTCTGAACCCTCGTTTCCCTCCAAAGACTGGCGAAAAGGCATTATTCTACCTGTTATATGATTTTGGAATATTTCGATTTGATTGCTTGTTGTCAAATCAGAATGATTTCAGAGTGTCAAGTCTATATGTACAATAAAACTATATTTTAAACAACAAAAGCGGAGAATATATCTAAATTTTGTTTCTCTGAATTCCTCGAACAAATTCAAAATTTATAATAGTTAAATAAAAATTTCAAAATATATAAAAGTTAGACCATGTCCACAAACACCACAACCTACGTAATAATTATCCAACCTGTTACGCAACAGTTAATGTCTAGGGCTATATATAATCATTGTTAAATTTAAACAGGGAACAAAGTAATTTTTCTGGGTATATGCAACAGGTCGCAAGTATATATCAGTGACTTATGACTTACCAAAGATTAAGGCCTCCGCAAGCATATATCAGTGACTCATGACTTCGCAAGGATAGAGGCCTTTGGAGACCATGGTTAGATCCCAAATATCAGTAACTCATGACTTCATGACTTTGCTTACATCCAAAATATCAGTGACTTGCTAACTTGTGACTTTGCAAGGTCTCAGGGGACCATGGTTAGAGTCCAAATGACTTCGCAAGGACCAAGGCCTCCAGAGACCATGGTTAGATCCCAAATATCAGTAACTCGTGACTTCATGACTTCGCTTAGATCCCAAATATCCGTACCTCATGACCATGGTTAGATCCCAAATGACTTTGCAAGGATCTGGAGACCATGGTTATCCCAAATGACTTTGCAAGGATCTGGAGACCATGGTTAGATCCTAAACTCCAAACATATATCAGTAACTCATGTCTTCGCAAGGACCAAGGGCTTTGGAGACCATGGTTAGATCCCAAATATCAGTAACTCATGACTTCATGACTTTGCTTACATCCAAAATATCAGTGACTTGCTAACTTGTGACTTTGCAAGGCCTCAGGGGACCATGGTTAGATCCCAAATATCCGTACCTCATGACCATGGTTAGATCCCAAATGACTTTGCAAGGATCTGGAGACCATGGTTATCCCAAATGACTTTGCAAGGATCTGGAGACCATGGTTAGATCCTAAACTCCAAACATATATCGGTAACTCATGTCTTCGCAAGGACCAAGGGCTTTGGAGACCATGGTTAGATCCCAAATATCAGTAACTCATGACTTCATGACTTTGCTTACATCCAAAATATCAGTGACTTGCTAACTTGTGACTTTGCAAGGCCTCAGGGGACCATGGTTAGATTCCAAATGACTTCGCAAGGACCAAGGCCTCCGGAGGCCATGGATAGATCTCAAACTCCAACAGGACATCTATACCTCTAGCTTGCTCATGATGGGCCACACACAACCCTACCCCGGCGGGTTTTGAGCCTGTAACCTCCCAAGATAAATCACAAGTCCTTAACCATTAAGACCACTCAGATTATCTGTCATTGTTAAACTTAAACAATATATTTGTTGTGGGGATCCAATAATGTGCATATACCGTGGGTAAGTTGTGCATTAATCGCTAAGCAGAAAACTGCATAATTGTTGCTCACAACTTGTAGGGAAAAAGATTTTTAAATTGAATTTCATAACAAGCGGTTATCATTTTAGCTTCTTAAACTGAATTTTATAGACAAAACTTATTCAATTGGTTGGAGATAGTTAATCTCCAGAGACTCTATATGTCTATCTTTAAATAATTTATTTGCTTAAATCCAACGGGGAATCTATTTGCTTAAATTCAAAAGAGAACATATACAGCCTTTACTCATTAACTGATAGGTAACTACAGGGGAATCTATTTGCTTAAATCCAAAAATAAAGCCTTTACTTATTAACTGATAAGTAACTACATCTCAATCTAGATATTTTCCACCAATTTCATAACTAGTTATCATTTTCTGAGGTTTTGATAAAGTTCTATTAAAAATAAAATAAAAAACAGACGGGTTCACAGCTACTAGTTAACGTTACTGAATTTGGCTTTTCCTGATTATTTTTCTTTTATCACTTATAAACGAATTGAAATTATGAATTTTGAACGTACAGATTGATTCACACTTTCCAAAAATGCTTCAGCATCCGGATTCTGCCATCTTCGTCACTTTAAATTTAGCTTTCCGCTTCAACCTGAACAATAAGCCAAAGTACAATAAAACTGTACTGTAAATCATGTTCTGCATAAAGCAAAATCACCGTGGTCGATAATTACTATACACGGACAGGTATTCTGCATAAAGCAAAATCACCGTGCTCGAGAATTACCAAACAGGGACAGATATTTATTTCGTGCTCGAGAATTACCATACAGGGACAGATATTTATTTTGCAGCACTGATCGGCATTGAATTGAAGAATAAATGCATTAAATCCATTATACATGTGGGGTATAATAACATTATAAAGAGATTTGTTAAGGTAGATGGTGGCCATATTAATATTATAAAGATTTATATATTATTTTGATATTAATTATGATTGATATTATGTGATTTGTTTTACTAATTTCGATCTCATTTTTTCACTTTTTTGAATATCATATAATGCAATGAGTGTTATGTTAAGTGGATTATTAAAAAATTTCACCCAATACAATGAGTATTATGCTAAGTGGACTATTCAAAAATTATGATAAATTAGTCAGTGACCACTATCTCTCATTGAAATGGTTATAGATGAATGACTTACTTAACACAAATGAATCCCAAAAAAATGATATTTAAAATAATGCACTTTGAAAAACTTCTAGATGAATAACTTACTTAACATAGTTGAATTACAAAAAAATGATATTTAATATAATGCACTTCGAAAAAACCCTAGATGAATAAATTACTTAACACAGTTGAAGCCCAAAAAATGATATCTAATATAATGCATTGCTAAAACCCCTAAATACTTATTTATAAAAATTTGTAAAAGTAGATTTTTAAAATGTTTTAATGTTAAGATGTGTAAAGATAAAATTTAAAAGGTTTTAATATTAATATTTTGAGAAAATATTGTGTTGTAAATGACAATGTGATTAAGTCTTTTTCATTTTTATTCAATAATTATTGTATTTGTATTATTTTTACAAAATATTTTCTAAATATATAATAATATATAATTTTAAATATAATAATATATATTTAAATTTAAGGAAATTTTATATTAAGCATAGTCATATTTAATTCTAAACGTAATATATATATATATGTACGAGGAAAATTTATAATTGTGAAAATATTGTGTTCTATTTTTTTAATAAAATGTATGAGTTTAAAGGGTGATTATATCTGTCATGTTATTTTTTTTAAAATAAGATAAAGAAAATTAGTTTATAATTATAAATTATAAATTTAAATAAAATAAAATAAGATTTATAAAATAATTGTAATTAAATGTTTCAATGAATATTTTTGATTGAATTTATATAATATTTTATGTTAAAAAAGCATTATAAATTTGAATAAATTTTATTAAATTTAATAATGGATAAAGCCAATTAATTTTCTATTTGTATATATTTTTTTTATTTTTAATTAAAAAATTATTGTATAATAAATTTATTTATTTATTTATTTAGGATTAGTTTAATTAGTTGAGTCTTATTCTTAAATACTAATATTTTCTCTATTAAGAAGTCATGGGCCCTTTTATTTAGACAATTTGATAACACAAGTCTTTTTTTTATTTTCAATCAACATTTATGGTATATGTATCATTTTTATATAATATTATAATATATAAAATAATTCCTAAACATAGTAATATTTAATTCTAAACATTACTATTTAATTGTTAAGGAAATGAATTTCTAAACATAATAAAATTTATTTTAATTAGTTTTCCAAAAAATAAAATAAGAGAGTTTTCCAAGAAAGGTTTTCATTTCAAATATATTTTAATTAGTTTTCCAAAAATAAAATAAGAGAGTTCCAAAATAATATTTTTGGTTAAATTAATTCATATTTTCAAATTGACTTTTCACAAATAATTATTTTACTCTTTAATAAGGTTCTGAATTTATGAAATTTTAATATAATTAAATTAATTTACATTATTTTTCTAAAATAACTAAAATTTAGAAAATATTTTCAAGTTAGATGAAATTAATTCATTAAAAAAAAAAAAAAAAAAAATGTTCATTAATAATTTTATATAATATAGTTAAAAAATATTTATTACAGAGTAATAAATATTATAATCAAGCAACAATACACAAACCATGTACATCACAGCTCTACTCTAGCACAATACAATGGAGAAACCTCAAGCCTTAAAGACTTCAACTACACATAATACCATCAACTTAATACTATGAGTCACCAATCCCAAGTGTCCAAAACCAGGTCTGTTGACACAACATTGACTCCATCACAGTATCAAGTTTATCTAACATTAATAAACATTTATTAATGTTTGTAGAAATTATACAACATTCATGTATATCTTGGATTCAATCTGAACTAACAATGTACTAAATTTAAATACTAAATCGCTTTTACAATTTTTTTGCGAAATTAAAAATATAATCGCCAATGACATGAAGCAAAGAAGAATAAAATCAAACCACAACACAGAGAATTTTCCGGGGAAAGTTCGCTGCTAAAAAACCCACTATCTTCTATTGTATATTCAACATGGACCATAAAACAATTACATACAAAACTCTTCTCACAAGAGCACTCCAGTACTCAACTAATTGTCTCACACTGTTATGCAAAAAATGACCAATACTTAGCCAATTTACTACCTCTAGACAACTTGCCTTGCTTGCGTAATCTCTCATGAATGCAATCCATAAAAGATAGGGATTTTTTCTTTCCTTGATTGCGCAAGTATCATGGGCACTCCAATGGGTGTTTGGTTGCATGGGTGCAGCCTAATAATCCTACAACTGATAGTCAACCTCCTTTTCACCTAGATCTCAACTGAGTCTCCACTGGATCTGACATGCATGCAATTAATAATATTAAATCCTCAGTTGCATGTGAGATCACTGATTGTGAATTAATTAATATTTATTTCACTTGATCTCTTATTAGTGTATCAAGCAGTTACAACTAGCACAACTAAGTTAAACTGATTACAACTTGCATTAACTAATGCACCACTGCACTTCGAACTCTATTACAACTAGAAATACTCTGCATGCTTCACCAACTACCTCTAACTCGAAATCCATGAGATAACTGAGTTTATCACTCTCAGTTAACTATTACAATTTATTTTTGACACTAGATTACATTTTATTGTCCATCTGAATTAAGGGATAACTAAAATAACATGCACCAAAAATAGTCATGTGGGCCCCACCCTAGTGTAAGTGCTTAATGCACTAGGCGTGGGTGTTGAAATTTTCTTGTTGAATGTCAACAATCCCTTTCAACAAGAAAGGGATTATCCTTCACCCCAATCCTGTCTCTATGGATTCGAATTTTCTTTTGGTGAGTGCTTTCGTCAGAATATATGCACCCTGATCTTCTTTGGGAATGCACTGAAGCAACATTATTCTTCTCTGCACACAATCTCTGAGATGATGGTACCAGATATCTATGCGCTTGGACCTACCATGAAACATAGGTTTACTTGAGAGTTTAATGCAACTCTAATTATCACAATGAATCACTCTCGGATCCATCTGAGAACCAAACAAACCAACCAAGATCTTTCTCATCTAGATAGCCTCACATGCAGCTTGACTTGCTGCCATGTATTCTTCTTTCGCTGAACTGAGTGCCACAGATCGTTGTTTTGTGTTGTACCAAGACACTGTTGTCAATTTTATGTTGAAGATCCCTCTTGATGTACTCTTTCTGTCTGATGGACTGCCCACCCAATCTGCATCCATGAAGCCTTGAAGCTTCACTCCCTCTTTTTGTCTGTACCATAGACCATACTCTAACGTGTCCTTCAGGGATTTCAAGACATGCTTCCCCGCCTTCCAAAATAGCTTGGTAGGCTTAACCATAACTTGACTCAGCGGGTTAACTGCGTAGAAAATGTCTAGTCTAGTGTTCACTAGATACATCAGTGAACCAACTAACTGCTTGTAAACAGTGGCATCCACTACCTCTCCAGAAATAGCATCCTCTTTCCTCCAAGTTCCTAGAAGAGGAGTATCCATGGGTTTGCCGCTCTCCATGTGAAACTTACCCAATATCTCCTTTGCATACTTGCCTTGAGACACAAAAATTTCACCATCCCGCTACTATATTTCCAATCTAAGGACATAATTAAGTAGTCCCATGCCCTTCATTTCGAACTCCCTTGCAAGATCCTCCTTGCATGAGTGTATCTGTTACTCATCACCAATCAAAATTAGATCATCAACATAAAGAAAAATAATCAATAGCCTATCCTCAACCACAATCTGAAACAGGTTTTCATCTGGTTCACTTTTGGTGAAGCTCGGTCCGGTGAAATCACTGTCTATTCGAGTGTCCCAAGCACGAGGTGCTTGCTTCAGCCCATACAGTGCTCTTTTGAGTCGGTACACATGCGAATCACCGTTAAAGATCTCGAAACCTTCAGGCTGCTCTATGTACACCTCTTCTTCAATGATCCCATTGAGAAATGTAGTTTTCACATCCATCTGATGAATGCACCAACCCATCTGCGTTGAGAGTGCAAGGATGGATCTTATAGAAAAGTCCCTTACAACAGATGCAAAAGTCTCATCATAATCGATCCCCTCGATCTATGAGAATCCCCAGGCCACAAATCTGGCCTTGTATTTCTCCACACTCCCATCAACAACTTGCTTTACCTTGTAGATTCATCTCGATCCAACCACTGATTTGTCGATCGGTCTTGGGACAATCTCCCATGCACTATTCTTGACAATGGAGTCATACTCCTTCACCATTGCATCAACCTAGGTTGGTTGCTACACTGCTTCCTGAAAGGAGTATGGTTCAGTCACTATACATTTTCTCATAAGAGCCATGTATCCAGTGAATCGGTCAGGAGACTGTCTCTGTTTGCATTGTGAAGTAGGGGCTCCTACATTCTCCGCAACAACAAGTCTGAAATTTTCTTGTTGAATCTCAACACTCCCTCTCAACAAGAAAGGGATTATCCTTCACCCCGATCTTATCTCTATGGTATTCGAATTTGCTCTTGGTGAGCACTTTCGTCAGAATATCTGCACCCTAATCTTCCTTGGGAATGTACTAAAGCAACATTATTCTTCTCTACACACAATCTCTGAGATGATGGTACCAAATCTCTATGTGCTTGGACCTATCATAAAACACAGGGTTAATTGAGAGTTTAATGCAAATCTGATTATCACAATGAATCACTGTCGGATCCATCTGAGAACCAAACAAACCAACCAAGATCTTTCTCATCCAAATAGCCTCACATGCAGCTTGACTTGACGCCATGTATTCATCTTTTGATGCACTGAGTGTCACAGAACGTTGATTTGTGTTGTACCAAGAAACTGTTGTCAATCCTACGCTGAAGATCCCTCATGATGTACTCTTTATGTATGATGGATTGCCCAACCAATCTGCATCCATGAAGCCTTGAAGCATCACTCCCTCTGTTCGCGTGTACCATAGACCATACTCTAACGTTCCCCTCAAGTATTTCAAGACATGCTTCCCCACCTTCCAAAAGAGCTTGGTAGGCTTAACCATAGCTTGACTCAGCTAGTTAACTGCGTAGAAAATGTCTGGTCTGGTGTTTACTAGATACATCAGTGAACCAACTAACTGCCTGTAGACAGTAGCATCCACTACCTCTACAGAAGTAGCATCCTCTTTCCTCCAAGTTCCTAAAAGAGGAGCATCCATGGATTTGCAGCTCTCCATGTGAAACTTACCCAGTATCTCCTTTGCATACTTACCTTGAGACACAAAAATTTCACCATCCCGCTACCATATTTCCAATCTAAGGACATAATTAAGGAGTCACATGTCCTTCATTTCGAACTCTCTTGCAAGATCCTCCTTGCATGAGTGTATATGTTTCTCATCACCAATCAAAATTAGATCATAAACATAAAGAACAATAATCAATAGCTTACCCTCAACCACAATCTGGTACAGGTTTGCATCTGGTTCACTTTTGGTGAAGCCTGGTCTGGTGAAATAACTGTCTATCCGAGTGTCTCAAGCACGAGGTGCTTGCTTTAGCCCATACAATGTTGTTTTGAGTCGGTACACATGCGAATCATTGTTGAAGATCTCGAAACTTTCAGGGTATTCTATGTACACCTCTTCATCAATGATCCCATTGAGAAACGTAGTTTTCACATCTATCTGATGAATGCGCCAACCCATCTGCGTTGAGAGTGCAAGGTTGGATCTTATGGAAGAGTACCTTGCAACAGATGCAAAAGTATCATCATAATTGATCCCCTCGATTTATGAGAATCCCTGTGCCACAAATCTGGCCTTGTATTTCTCCACACTCCCATCAACAACTTGCTTTACCTTGTAGATTCTTCTCGATCCAACCACTGATTTGTCCACCGGTCTTGGGACAATCTCCCATGCACTGTTCTTGACAATGGAGTCATACTCCTCCACCATTGCATCAACCCAGGTTGGTTGCTACACTGCTTCCTGAAAGGAATATGGTTCAGTCACTATACATTTGCTCATAAGAGCCATGTATCCAGTCAATCGGTCAGGGGAGTGTCTCTGTCTGCGTTGTGAAGTAAGGGCTCCTACATTCTCCGCAACATCAAGTCTCAATCTATCAGCTTTCGTGGTGCGCCTTCTGCGATTTCCGATGGATGGCTCTACATGAGTGTTTTCCTCCAATCCATGATCCTCCGCATGTGGTTGATCCACATCTTGAGGCTCATCCCTGGGAACCAAAAGTTCCTCCTCTGCATGCAAGTCCAACTCCCTCTCAAGGGACAACTGCATGGCTTTCTCCTCATCAAATTTTACATCCCATCGCATAATAGTCATTTTACTATTTGACAAATATACTCGATAATTATGGGGTGTTTCAGTGTACCCCACAAAAATCTCGATATCATTTGTTGGTTCGAACTTCTTCCTAGCGTCTTTGGTCACATGCACATAAATAGATGAGCCAAAAATCCTGAAGTGTGAAACATCAAGTTTCTTACCAGTGAAATCCTCTTCAGGTGTACTCATGCCAAGTATCCTATGTGGACAACGATTATGCAAAACTATCACAGTGTTGCATGCTTCCTCCCACAAATGCATCGGTAGGCCTTGATCATGCAACATCACTCTTGCTGCACCCACGATCGTTCTGTTATTTCTTTTCGCGACCCCATTCTGCCGTGGGTTATGAGGTACTATCAGTTCTCTTCGAATTCCTTCTTTGCTGCAGAAGTTTTTGAATTTGTTAGAGATGTATTCTCCAATATTATCGCTCCTAAGAGCCTTCACTTGCTTTCCCAACTCTTTCTCCACCAGTGCCTTAAACTCAAGAAACTTAGAGAATGTATGATCTTTCTTCTACATGAAGAAGATCCAACACTTACAAGAAAATTCATCAACAAATATTACATATTACTTAAGTTATGTTATCGAAGCAACAAAGAATTGTCCACACATGTCTATGTGAACTCTCTCAAGGATCCCCGAAGCTCTGTTCTCCTTCTCATGAAAGGTGGTCTTTACATATTTTCCCATAGTACATCGCTTGCATGTGTTTGACTGTGTAAGTGTACCCCTGGGAAGACCAATAAAAATCTGTTGCATGACTTTCAAGGCTCCATGGTGAAGATGGCCCAATCTTCTGTGCCATAATTCGCCCTCATTCCGGACTTGATCCACCTTGCCCATCATTTTTGCGCAACCATCTACCTCCAGCTTGTAGATATTCTTAACTTGAATCCCTATCATATTGGCTTGTCATGTTGTTTTATGTCGCAGGAAAGTTTTCCCTTCACTAAAAACAACATCATAGCCTCTATCCTCCAACATTGCAACTGAGACTAATTTTTTTTTCAAACCTGATACATGCATTACATCTTTTAATTGAAAGGGTTTACCTGACTGCCTCTGGAAGGTAATGGTACCAATCTCGGTAACATTGTACCACCTGTCATCAACCATTTCAATATGCATCTGGAGATCCTTCTTCTCCAAGTCACTGAAAAGTTTCTTGTCTCCCGTCATGTGAAAGGAAGTGCCACTATCCAAATACCACATAGATCCCAATGCACTTGACACCATGCATGCGATCAATGAGAAGTCAAGCTCAAATTGCGAGGCTAAATCCTCACCAGCTGCAGATCCTCCAGCCTTCTTGTTCTTCTTCTTTTGTGGACAGTTAGTAGCAAAATTCCCATGCTCGTGACAGTGAAAACACTTCACCTTGGACATTCCTGCTTCTTGCCATTCTTGGACTCGAATTTGGAATGTAATTTCTTCCCCTTCCCCTTATTCACATTGGTAGCCAAAGCACAATCTTCTTCATCTTCATTCTTAAATGAAGATCCATATCTGGTGTTCTGTCTCGACTCCCCCTGCACCAAATCCGACCATAGTCATTCCCAATATGGAAAATTTTCCCTTCCATTGATAGAGTCTTGATAACTATGCCAACTCTTGGGAAGTCCTAGGAGAGCCAAGCTTACCAAATCATCATCAGCGACAATTATACCAATGCTCCCCAGTTCATCCCGACATTGGACAAACTTTGTTAGATATTTTGGTATGGAATTGCCCTTCTCCATCTTGATCTTCCTGAGTTTATCTTTGAGCGCCAATTTCCTATGGTCGTTGCTGCTATGGAATAGATTCATCAAAGCCTTCCACATTGCATATGGTGTGGCTTTCCCATGGAGGCTTGAGACAATTTGGTTTCATACTCCCTCCAATAGGATCCTCCTCGCCTTTGCCACTTTCTTTTGCCATGCATCAAGATTTGCATAATTCGTCACAATGGGTTTAAGAACATCATTGTGAATGAATTCCTTTAAGTCATTGTCTTCGAGAATTGCCTCCATCCTGTCCTTCCAAGAAATATAGTTTGCGCTGCCTTTGAGTGCATACTCCAACCTCAAGCCATTCCTTTAAGTCATTGTCTTCGAGCATTGCCTCCATCCTGTCCTTCCAAGAAATATAGTTTGCACTGCCTTTGAGTGCATACTCCAACCTCAAGCCATTGAAAGCCATTTCGATCATGAATCAGCTATAGCACCAAGATAGTCTTTCTGCAAATTCGAATTCTATCTAGTCACAAACTCAACTCCTCCTTCACAATTGTGATTTCCTGTGCTCTGATACGTTGTATAAATTATACAGCATGCATGTATATCTTGGATTCAATCCAATCTAACAACGTACTAAAGTTAAAGACTGAATCGCTTCTACAAATATTTTGCGGAATTAAAAACACAATCGCCAATCACATGAAGCAAAGAAGAATCAAATCAAATCACAACACAGATAATTCCCTGAGGAAAGCTTGCTGCTCAAAACCCCACTATCTTCTATTGTATATTCAACATGGATTATGAAACAACTACATAAAAAACTCTTCTCACAAGAGCCCTCCAGTACTCAGCTAATTTTCTCACACTGTCATGCAAAAACTAACCAACACCTAGCCTATTTATTGCCTCCAGACAGCCTGCGTTACTTGCGCAATCCCTCAAAGATAGGAATTTTGGCCTTCCTTGACTGCGCAAGTACCATGGGCACTCCAATGGGTGTTTGGTTGCATGGGTGCAACCCAATAATCCTACTACTGATAGTCAAAATCTCTTTCACCTAGATCTCCACTGGGTCTCCACTAGATCTGACCTGCATACAACTAATAATAGTAAATCCTCAGTTGCATGTGAGATCACTGATTGTGAATTAATTAATATTTAATTCACTCGATCTCTCACTAGTATATTAAGCAGTTACAAATAACACAACCGAGTTTAACTCACTTAACTGAGTTAAATTGATTACCACCTGCATTAACTAATGCACCACTGCACTTCGAACTCTGTTACAACTAGAATTACTCTGCATGCCTCACCAACTACTTATAACTCGAAATCCATGAACTAACTGAGTTTATCACTCCGAGTTAACTATTACAAGTTATTTTTGAGACTAGATTACATTTTATTGTCCACCTTAATTAAGCGATAACTAAAATAGACATGCACCAAAAATAGCCCCGTGGGCCCCACCCTAGTTTAGGTGCTTAATGCACTAGGCGTGAGTGCTGAAATTTTCGTGTTGAATCTTAGAAATGTTACCAAATCAAATGGCTAATTGTTGAGGGTTTGAATATTTATTGACTTTATTGATAGAGGAATAAATTGTTGTAATTCTTTCAACCACTCGTTCATTTAATTGTCAAACTGGATCTAGTGTTTTAGAGTGAGTTTTTTATTTGTTAATTTGCTATTATTTTGATTCATTTAAGAATGATAATTGTGTTATGTTTTTCAATGTTATCATTTTTATTATTTTTTAATAAATATAGATTAAATAAATATTTTTATTATAAAAATATAATGTATTATTAAGTTAAATGGTATTTAAAACTTATATCTTTATAATTTATAGGTGTTTCTCTAATTAATTATTAAAATATATAATAAGATAGTATTGAATATTTAGGGATAATTTCATATAATATGGATTATGAAGCCAGTTTCATTGGTGCTATATTATTTGAATACAAGAAGAACAATAATTTTAAAGTACACAAATATGTACAATGAAAAATGTGATTTTGAAAAATATGGTTATTGATTAGCTATAAAGTGAGTTTTCTTGGATTTGGTTTGGAATATTTGAATGCAAAAAATAATATTTTAAAGTATAAAAAGATGAATAATAAAATCATGACAAGTGTTTAAACATTTTGAAATGATTTTTTTATTAAAATATTTTAATAAAAAAAAGACAATAATTCCAAAGTACAAAATATTAAAAATAAAAACAATAATTTCAGAGTACAAAATAAAAATAGTACCTTGTTACTGAGTAGGAATGTAGAAGACAAAACAAACCCACTACATAAGTGAAGATAAAATGAACCCGTTATAATCATTACTAGATTTAACTTTTAGAAATATGCATTCATTCAAATCTTTCCTTCTTTTTGCTACCACTATATTAGGTACATAACGTCACTTTCTTTAATTTGATAACTTCCTCTTCCATTTAATAACTCTTTAATTTTTTTTCCACTTTCATCTTGTATTAATGTAATTATTAAATTCGCTATACACATTTCATTGAAATTTAATTCTTTATATTTACGTGAGTGTCTTTAAAATCATGATAGTTATACAAACAAAGAAATCAAATTCTTTAATGAACATGAATAAACATGATTAATAATAATTTTGAAATTGAGACTAAAATGAGAACACAACCCTAAAAACCTATATTTGCATAAAAAATATCAATATAAATCCCCAAATTAAAAGGTTGCGCTATAATCAACATCATGATTTGCAGGGTGTGGGTGGATAGGTTAAAATTACAACCTATTATAATCATGGTCTTAAAAATACATAATGTCGTTTAAAAAAATGACTTTAAATCAACCCATAGATAAAAAAAATAAATAAGACTATTACTAACAATGTATTTTTAGATAAGATTAAGATCACTATTTGTTTAAAACCATGACTTTGACTGTTATTGTTATTACAACCAAAACCTTGAAACCAATTCTCCAAAGAAAAAGTTATTTTAGTAGTAATGTTCTCTTTTTCAATATTAAAATTACAATAATTTTTAAATTTCCATACAAAATAATAAAATTGCAAACAGAACCTTCAAACTTAACTTTAAGACTCTTGTAAAACACAAAGAAGAAACTATAAAAGTGACATTTTTTTCTTTTTCTCTTATAATATTTGTTCATAACAATTATATTGATTTTTGAGTTGTGGTATATAGATTAATATCAATGATAACCCATAGCATAGCTAAATATTGAGCTCACAAATAGATTTACAAAATGTAGTATTTTAGTATTTTCAAAAAATATTATTTTAAAAATGTCAATCAAACTTTTTCTTTTTCTCTAAAAGATAATTAAGGAATTACATATTTAAATAATCATATCATGTCTTTATTTTTCACTTGGGAAACCAAACTAGGGTAAATGTATTCTCTTAACTAGTAGAATTTGAGATCCAAAATTTAAACCAAAATATACATAAAGTGTCGTCCAAAATTTCATGACATATCCAACTAACATACTCACACTATTCAGATAAAGATAAAATGAAAAAAAGCAATTGAATTAGGAGAAACTCATGGAGGATAAATGGAGTCAGATGGTTCCAACTCAATGGGTTCCATGCCTTGTTGTCTAGAGCTCCTTGGATCAAGTCAGATACTTAAGTGGGCCTCAATCCTTTCTATTCTACAGTCCAAGTCCTTCATTTAAAGTTATAAATCATCCACCTTGAGCAAAATCTCATCTTTGGCATCTTTTTAGTCCAATAGCACCTTACCCATTAAAGATTAGATTTTCCAATACAAATCTATTGTATGCAAGTATGAATTTTTCCTCCCTCAATTGTTACTAGTGTATATGTTTTATGTAGCTAATTTAGGGGAAATATATATATTTAGGAGACAACCTCTCTACCCAATAATTTCATGTCCAGCCCCATGGATTTCATGTGGTTGACAAAGTATACTCCTAAAATTGTTGAGCTAAGGATTATTCCCTAATTTGAGCTCTCAAACCTCTCTGAGCCTCATAATATGTTTCTCCTCATAGTGTTTGTAGAAAAACTTCCTGATGCAGGAGCATAAGACGAAGAGGAAAATACTTTGTAATAATTAAAACTTAGGAGTTTTTAAGTTTTAGAAGAGCTAGATTTTTATGAATGATTTGAGTGGGTTTTAAAGTATTTTTAATTAAATATTGTAAATAAATTGAGAATATGAGAGAATTTGGTCAGTTGAGGATGTAAAGGGATTGAGATTTTTTTCTAAAGATTAATTTAGAAATTAGTTTCATTAATTATGGGTGAGAGAGGATCCTTAGGGATTCAAGAGTGATTTTAGGATTTGTTGAGATATTTGGGGGTTTGTTGAGTGATTAAAGGGATGAGAACCAAAATTGGTTCTATTAAATTTGTATAAATTATCAAGCCTCAAAGGGCATTGAAAAATCAAAGCGAGTGTGCATAGAGGAATAGAGGAGAGAGCATGGGTTTCTATTTAGAAGCCTTCAGGCAGATTGTAAAGGGCTAATGATTTGGAAATCAGGCCAAGGAAGGAGATTGGTATGTAAGTATTGTGTGTATTAATACAGCATTTGATTTCTGAAGTTTATGCCTTCTTCCTGAGTTATGTTTTAATTAGAATTCAATGTCAATTGAATTGGTATATGTTGCTGGTTTATAAGAGAAGAACTATAATGAATGCTCTTCCAATGATAGTAACAAATTGCTACGTGTTTATTCTATAATCAAAGTGCGTTTTAAGTCTTGGACAAGATGAGAAATTTCTATATTAAGAGATTGCAAGCATTGATTTTAAATGAGTATCAATTTATACTTTGAATTGAATTTAATCTGCATATGCTGAAGAGGATGCAAAAGGGAATCGATAATCTTGAAAAAGGATCAAGTCCAATTTCAAATTTCAGTTTGGTATTGGCATATTGGTTTTGCTAAATCGACTTGGATAATGGCATTGAATTTTGTGAAACTGGGTTGAATTCCACGGAATTGGGCGAAGACATTATAAATTAAATGGAAGCGTTTGTATGGGATTTAATGATTTGTTTGATGAGTCGATCTCTGGGCAATCGATTCACAACATTTCCGACGGACGAGACAAGCTTTAAAGGCTTCGATTTCTGTAGATAAGCAGAAAATTGATATTTTCAATTATACAGAAGGGACGCAGGTTAACTGATTCTAAGTTGAGCCTGGAAAAGTGTCGAATTACGACGTTAAAGAACTGCAGAAGTATAGTCTGATAAAGTTGAGAATTGCAGCGTTGAATAATTTTGCGTTAAGTATCCATGTGCAGACTTTGTGTATAAAGTCGATGAAGCAATGGAAAGAGGCGTAGTCATCTGTAGATGTTTTTCGTTCAAGAATAGTCTTTGCAGATCGCTACAGAACAGGATGTGAATTCCAATTGTAGCGTTGGAATGCTTCTTACCTTAAATTGGTGGAGAACTGAACTGGTTGAGCCAAATACGTCAAGGGCAAGTCTAATTCCAAGCTAAATGGAATTTGAAGGCTGATCCGGATGAGATGTGCTTGACAGAGGCGACTTGATTCCAGTTTGAATCGAATCAGAAATCGATTGAAACCCAACTCCAATGCGTTTAGTGGTTGTGGTTTTCTTGTAACGCTAGATTTGTCGGATCGAGCACAATGAATATCCATCGTGAATGGACATGTATGCAATGTGGCATTTGATTTTTAGTCAATAAAATCTAACTTTGATATGAGTTGGTAAGTTATACAGTGAAGGGCGCATATATCTAACTTTGATATGGATTGCCATGAGCTGGTGAGTTATACAGTGAAGGGCGTAAGATAATTGAAACTTGTGGTAATGTTTTAACATATGGTCGATGTGAGGAAGTCGTGGTGTATAATATTCAAATGTGGATTGAGCGCATTGAGGTGAGGACGAAGTCCAAGTCCTTTGTTGATTGGAGCATTCGAACGTTGATTTGATCATAAAGTTTGAGTTTAGAAATGAGACAAATGGGTGGCAGCTAAAGGCTAGATTGGTAATTCCATACAATGAAGTTAATAATCATGGAGTTTCTTCCAAGGTGAGAGTAATCTATTCAAAGATTAAATTATTGAGCTTCCACATAAGTTGAAATTGTCAGTGAGTGGATTTAATTGGCATGAAATTGGAATTTCATTTTTATATGCATCTGTGAGTGTGATTCTGGGTATTGCAGGGGTTTCCCTACATCATTTTGGTATCAGAGCAGGAAGGCTCTGTTGAAGATATTTGTTTTTCTGAATGAGTGCAGGAAGGTTCTGTTGAGAACTGAAGAGTTTTTTATTTGAATTTGTTCTAAATCTGATATGAAAAGGTACACAATTGCAATGAACAGGATTGCAGAAATGAATGGAGGAAAAGATCATGCAGGATCTTAAAGGTGAGATAATTTTCTGATTTGAAATTTGAGATTAAGGTTTATGGTTGCAGACAAGATGATGGCAGTGAACCTGACATTCAGCTAAAGGCTGGATAGGGAGGAAAATTGTAGTGTTCTGAAGAGAAGGTGAGTTGAAGAGATAGCCTAGAGAGAGCAGAAGAGAATGCTCAAGAGGTTCCAGAGGCAGTGAACCAGTACTTACCAAAAGACTAGGTCCAGTGAAGTGGATTGGTGAGGTAAGGAGCAGCAAGAGAGCTTGTTGTTGTAGAGGCTAGTGCAACTCATGGTCAGTGAGAGACTCATGGAGAAGATGATCATGGAGGATCAGAGAAGAGGTTCAGAGGAATGCCATAGAGGTGAGATGTGATAAAGTCAGAGAAAGAGAAATTGCAGTAATGAAGGTACAATTGTAGGTACTACAGGAATGGCTGCAAGAGCAAGAAAACCAGAAAGGAGGATGGATATTTCCACTGAAGGGAAAGAAAGTGATTTGGCAACCATTGCAGATGAAGTTGAGGCAAAGTGTGATTGCCTTATTGAAAAAGGAACTTAGAGTTCTTGAGTCAGAAATGGAATTTGAAGATTCCACACGCAGATTTGTTCAAAGGGAAGTGCTGGAGGAAGTAGTCAAGACTGAAAAGTCTTGTGGATTTAAAACTAATAAGTTGTGTATGTTTGCAGGTACAGTACAGGGAGATGAGCAAGCTTTAAAGTTTTTTAAAGAGCAGGAGAGGGACTTGAATCTGAAGTCTATTCAGATCAATGCTGAGATAGCCAGATCTCAGGAGGGAATGAAGACAAAGGAGTCTAATCAGAATATTGGTGCAGAGAGAGGAGGACCAGTTGATGATTGGTCGAAAGCCGGTGAAGGTATAGAAAATTGTGTAAAGTTTCCAAGTTCTACTTCTAATGAAATTTTTGAATTGTATAGGAAACTAGATCTTTAGAGAAGAGAATTGGAGAGGCAGAGAACTTACACACAGGATAATTTGTTGAAGAAGCAAGATAAGAAATTTTTCATGAATGACAGTCATGAAGCAAAGGATGGAAAGAAGGAGAGACTAACTGACAGTCTCATGGTGAATGCAAATCAACATACTGATGTGCTGACAAAGAAGTTGGAAAGGAACTCAGAGCAGCATACTGAAGTGTTGCCAGAGGAAGCTGAGGAGAAAGTCAGCGAAGATTTTCTGAGTCCTGAAGAAGACTTGGAACTGCAGAGAAAAAACTTGGTGACAGAATCAACCAGTGAGACCATTGGGTCTTGTGATTTTTAAGCTGACAATTTGATTGTGTTTACAGGTGATGAAGAAGATAGTCCATCACTTGGAATTGTCTTGGAAGAAGAAGAACTATTGCAGGAAGAAGGTGAGACAGTCATGTCTCATATGCAGAGGCTTGTTTCAATGGGTGACAAGAAAGAGTTGGCTTGTCTGTATAGCCAAGAAAAGACTGTGGGGAAATTTTTTGGAACTGCTATAGTAATAGAGGATGAGGCTACAGTGTTTGAAGAACTTGATTTGATTGCCAGAATCAATCAAGATGATGATGGACAATTACTGATGATTGTCAAAGAGGAAGACGAAGGTTATGCTGGAACTAATTTTCAGCAAGTTGATGAAATTTTTGAGGAGAAATGGCTGAAATGTTTGTTGGAGAAATTTGAACTAGAGAAAGAAGTTGCAGGCACTGAAGTAAATTTTCTTGAAGTTGTGAAAGGAGCAGATACTAGTTTGTTAAAATTGATTTTGCTTACTAGTATACAAACAAAGATAAATGGATATGTTACTGCAGGAAGAGAATTAGATGATAATTTATTTTCTAAAGATAAATTTGCAGGTGATGAGCCAAAGAATGTTGCAGAGGGATAGGAATTTTGGGAGGCAGAAACATGTGGGGTGACATCTGCAGCAGTAAAACTTGAGGCAACTGAGCAACATTGACAGCAGCAGCATCAATGTTGGCAGCAAGAAGAGCAGTAACAGTAGAAGCAGCTACAGCAGCTGAAACAATAGAATTTGGAGGCAGCAGCAGTAGGCAAAGAAATTTCCAGACAGAGGAAAGGCTGGACATAGATATTGAAAGCATTAGAAGACTGATGATGAAGGTGTCTCAGAGGCATCAGACAGCAGCAAGAAAGAAGAGGAATTTCACCAAGGAAATGACAAAATCAGAGTATGAAAGCATAGCTGGAGGCAGGATGCAAAACAAGATATGGAAACCTGGAGAAAAGCAGCAAGCAACAACAGATGATGACTTGCAGAACAAAGTGTGGGATCCGGGAAAACAAGGACAAAGACTTAAAATGCATGATTAGGATATCATGATCATTTTCAACCTTGGGAGTCTGATGCAGGAGCATTAGACGAAGAGGAAAATACTTTGTAATAATTAAAACTTAGGAGTTTTTAAGTTTTAGAAGAGCTAGATTTTTATGAATGATTTGAGTGGGTTTTAAAGTATTTTTAATTAAATATTGTAAATAAATTGAGAATATGAGAGAATTTGGTCAGTTGAGGATGTAAAGGGATTGAGAGATTTTTTTCTAAAGATTAATTTAGAAATTAGTTTCATTAATTATGGGTGAGAGAGGATCCTTAGGGATTCAAGAGTGATTTTAGGATTTGTTGAGATATTTGGGGGTTTTTTGAGTGATTAAAGGGATGAGAACCAAAATTGGTTCTATTAAATTTGTATAAATTATCAAGCCTCAAAGGCATTGAAATCAGAGACAGTGTGAGTAGAGAGTAGGTGTTTCTACTTGGAAGCCTTCGGGTAGATTGTAAAAGGGCCAATGATTTGGAAATCAGGGCAAGAAAGGAGATTTTATGTAAGTATTGTGTGTATTAAATACAGAATTTGATTTCTGAAGTTTATGCCATATTTGAATTTATGTGTTCAATATATGAAGAGATGATTCGTTATGCTTGAATCCACATCGATCTTGTGTGAAAAACTACAATACATTTGAGTCTGCGATGTGTTTGGTCAATTTAGTGTGTCCTAAATTGCTGCATTTAATTTGTCAATCCGGGATTCGTAAGCTGATGAAGTGCGGCGCACTATATGTGCAAGATAACCTATTTCTTAACTTTTTGTCGTTTTTGGTTTTCTAAGATGAAATGAAATTTCTAAAATGAAAACAAGTATGAAACAAGTATGGTTATGTTTGTTCAAGGAAATGATATCCTCTATAATGATTTACCAACTTGAAACTTAAAAAGGAATTTTAAAATTACAATGACAAAACTTGAAAGGAAATGAAAATGCGCTGCTGAAATGAAAAGATGTTGCTAATCTAATGAATCAAAACAGTGAACTAGTGAGCATGAAACCAAACTATTCTTGCTGCTGTCTAAACACAAAAGAAACTATGCTGAAAGAAATCCAAAATTGCATCAAAGTAAATCTAAATCAGATTACATCAACTTGTCTTCTGATCCCTCATCATTAGTCCAGCTATGATTTTCGGAAGTAACCATAAACAACTTTGAGTAACTGACATCTAACTTGCAGAAAATAAACTATTATCAAACCATAAATCCATAATTCAATCCCTCACCATCAGTCTAGATGTGGCTTTCAGAGGTAACTGAAGATGTCATGCACAATTAAATATATCTAAATTTGCAGAAAGGAAACTAATACTAAACTACACATTTCATAATACAATCCCTCACCATCAGTCCAGTTGTGGCTTTCGGAGGCAACTGAAGATGTTATGAGCAGTTTAATATATCTAAATTTGCAGAAAGGAAACTAATACTAAAATACACATTTCATAATACAATCCCTCACCATCAGTCCAGCTGTGGCTTTCGGAGGCAACTGAAGATGCTATGAGCAGTTTAATATATCTAAATTTAACTACTGAAACAATTAAGCAAAACTGAGTTAAACAAAGCAATACTGAAATGAAACAAAAACTAAGAAAAACACATTAGCAGTAGAGCAATGTTAATTCCATGTCATTAGTCAAAAAGCTATGAAAATTCCCGGGCTGCCTATCTATAACCTGAAACAAGAACACTGATCAGTGATTAACAACATAAAACATGAAAGACAGAAGTGAAATAGAAAGCATGAAAGTTTATAAACAGAAATGAAGCATATGTATCATGAAAAATGTAGTGTATAAACATGTGAATGGATTATGGCACAATGAGCTTTAAAGAAATGAAATAAGAACTATAAACTAATGAACAAAACCTTAGCTGAGCAGGGACCCTCTACACCAGCCTTGGAAACGATCTTCAAGTACGAATTAAGTTGGAAAACAGAGTCTTCTTATATTAAAAATGCAGTCATAACAGTATGGTAGTATTATGGCACAAAGGCAGCGTAATTACATTACAGAGCAGACTTAATAAAAACTAACAGAGACTAATCGAGACTAACTCTATATGCGTATGCAAACGCGTTATATATAACAAAAGAAATATAACTGTCTCCTAAAGTTTATGCTGGTGTAGAACACGTAGACCATTACGTCCACGGATCTAGGATCATGGCCGTGTTGGAAAATAAATCTATGAGAAGTGGATTCTTGAATTCAACTATGGAGCCATGTAAAGATGTCGACTTGTCCTCCGCAAGCTCAGAAACGGCCATATGAACCTTTACGTGACACGGAACAGAGTCCTGTCACCGTAAGACTCTATGGTTGACTTCCATGTGGACGCCTTTGACCGCGGCTTCTTTAGATGAGTTTGTTCGAACCAATAGGACACGAACCATGTCCACATCATCCTGACTTGCCCATGTGGCTTGTTTTTCTTGTAGACACCTGTAACATAGAGTTTCACAAAATAGCTGCGGAAAGTTGCAGCAGCTGCGGAAAGTGGCAAGATTCCGCAGCTAAATGAACAAAATCTAAATCAAACAGCAGACACAAAAATATAGTTAAAAACCATGTTAGATGCTCTTTTACAATTAACATACAATGATATTGACAACTTGGGAGGTTCAGGTGAGTGAAAAAGGTATAGAAAAGTGTATGGAAAAGATGCAGAATTGAGACTCAACATACCCCCACCGTGAAGGTGTTGCATGTCCTCATGCAACCAAAATTTTGATATTCCTTCCTTAGTTCATGTGCCTTGACACTTCAGCCAGCACATCCAATCCTCTCCTCCTCTTCCTTGGTGCTACCAACATTCTGGGTTTCTTCATTAAGCACCTAAATTTGATGTTAACCAGTGCTCTGCTCAACTTCTGGCATTTCCTTTTCAATTTCTTGTTCTTCTTCTGCCATATTCCCAGATGTAGCATGGTATTATCATGGATGATTTTGTCCAGTTTGCCTTGTTCCTTCAATGTCTCATTTTCATTTTTGATGTGCCTATTTAAAAGCTCTAGCTCAAAGACTTCCTGTTTTAGTGATTGGACTAAATCATCCTGTACTGTATGAGGCTGAATGGACGAGGTACTAGGACCTGTAGCTGCCTTTTCCAAAGATTCTATATAGTCATATACTTCATGTTGCTTGGGGTCTATTTCAGGAGTCATTTTTGTTGGGCTGTCCCCAAAATGCCGTGAAGGAGAGTTATCTTCGAAATCTGGTTGAGAATGGCTTACATCAACATCTTGCTGAGAATGGGATGGAGTATGTTCAATGTCTGACTGGGAATGAAATGAACCAGGTTCACTAACTGACTGAGATGGACTATGGTCAGCTGGGGACTGTTCAGATGTTTCTTCTCCCAAGTCAATGAAATGAGGACCCTTCATTTGCGTTTTCCTCAATTTCCCCTTAAGTCTGCTGCTTCTTCTCACACGCTGTGGTGCACTATCCTTTTTTTTTTGTTTTCCTTTCTCTGTCTTCTTGGCCATAGAGGACTGTTTTTGAAGATAAACTAGTCTTTCAGATAACACTTGATTATCTTCTTCTTCAGAAGAAGGAGTTTTATGTATAGCCTCAATAGTTTTTCTTTCTTTTGGTGTTATTGGCTTCTTACCCTTGATTTCTTTCTTCTTCCTCTTTGACAGTCTCTCTTCCCTATCAATTCTTTCAATTGTAGTAGTAGGAGTATTTTGAATTTCATCAATTGTTCTTTTTCTCCTACTTCTTCTTGCTGTGCTACCTTCAGGAATTTCTTGAATAGGAGTAATTTGAGTTTCATCATTTATTCTTTTTCTTCTACTCCTTCTTGTTGTACTACCTTCAGGAATTTCCTGAGGTTCCTCAAAGAAATTTCTAACCAAAAATTGTTCCCATGTGTCTTTCTTTTCCTTTAACTCCTTTTCAATCAAAATTTTTACAAGGCCGTAGTGATATAGATGGGGTTCTACATCTCCTAAATGTTTCTGAACAGTCACGGACATTTTCTTCAAACTATTGAATAGAAAATATTGGAGATTGAGAGTTTGATTATCTAGAAAATTCATCAGTAACCTGGTATGGTACATATACATGGACCCAAAACGGCCTTCACATGTAATGAATTTCTGAACAACTAGCAGCAAAGTAGCCCATTCCTCTTTCAATGCATGCACAGGAATTCCTCTTTTAAAAATAGTTATGTCCATACCTTGGTTTCGTAAGATTGTTTTCCATGCTTCATCACTGATGCTTTTATTTTTAAACCAACGCTCACCCTCTTGAAGAAGTTCCGTGGCTGTTGCTATAGATGCTTCATTGACCGCAAACTTAAGGTCTCCAATCTCTTCTTCCAAGCCATCAAACGACCTTGCGAATGCCTTCGTGACTTCTTTATGATAACCTCTGAATTTCTGGATAAACCGCAGCCAATTTGCTTTCTTTAATATCTCCTTTACTTGCGGATATCCCTCTATAAACTTCGGTTCTTCCGGCTCTGCTCTTAGCAATTTACCCATTTTTTCTTTCTGCTCTCCACAAATTTGCCTGCGTGAGGGTTCAAATGGAAATAGAACGGCTGAATGCACAGAGATAAGCGCAATGACTGTGGGTAAATATCAGAGAGTGGGAATGAGCACAATGAACGAAATGGAGTGAGACAGAATCAGAGTGGGGTTTCGTAAGCATGGCAGAGACACGACAGAGAGATTAACAGAGTATAACACATCCAGCAGCGTTTTGAATTTTGGTGGCTGCACAATAAATATGAGCACGTTTCAACAACGATTATGGATTTATGCGGCTGTAAGAGTCCGTGGTCAAATCAAATATGTCTCATTGTCACCGGTGGGATATGGGAACATGAGTGAAGATCGGGGGTTTAATGATGGAACCGTTTGAGAATGAATGCGAAAGGGTAATATGGAGATCGTGAGAGGTTACGGAATTGTCAATATAATCATTGCACATAATGGATGGAGCTTATGGTTCAGAACTATATAAAAATGTGTTTTTCAATGCTATTTGAAATAAATTTTATTCATACCTTTGGAATCTTTGCCTTTTCCTTGGTCTTCAACTATTTGCTCTTTATTGGCGTCTTGAATGCTCCATGTCTTCATTTTTTTGATCCTCTCACCTGCATTTTATTTCATGATTATGGAAATAACATCTAACTGTACATTCTTTTGAAAACATAATTGTAGCTGCGGAATCTGCTTCTGGCTGCGGAAACTGGAGTCAGCCGCGGAAACAGATGTCAGCTACGGAAACTGACACAACTATTACTTGGATGAATGGAAATGAACAGATGACAAATGCCCAGATGGAAATGGTCATGAAAAAGATTTTTATTGATGAAATGGATAAAATGAAGTGGAATGGGGTGAAATGAAATGGAGTGAGTGGTCACAAGGCTTGTGAAATGAAAGAGAGATTTTTTTTTTTGGAAAATATAGAGTGTCAGGTGTTCCTGATTTTCACCCTATATTTTCTGTATAAGACTGCCAATCAGTGATTGGTTTTCAGGCTTATACCATTTTTTTTTTTTTTAACTGAAAAGAACAAAAGCTAGGCTGGTGGAGAAGAAGAACTCTTCTGTACCAGCCTGATTGCATAACTTTCTTGAAACATTTTGACAAAATCCTCTTTTGAGAGTGGCTTATGATAAACTTTCAATCTATGGCCATTCACAATAAGAGGAGTTTGAAACTCATCAATGGTCTTGATTCTTACAGCTCCATTGGTAAAGATCTTGTCAATCTCATATGGCCCAAGCCAATGAGTCTGAAATTTCCCTTGAAAATCTTTAAACTTGGAGTCAAATAACAATGCCCAATCTCCTTCTTGAAACTTCTTCTTTTTGATATATTTGTCATGCCATTTAGTTCTTTGATATTGAACTAGATCAGTTCTTAGAATTGCTTCTTGTCTGATCTCATCTAGCTCATTCAACTGCTCCATTCTATGCTTTTGGGCTTCTGATAAGTCCATCCCCAACTGAACCGCTATCTTGAAGGTCTTGACTTGGAACTCAATGGGGAGCAAGACTTCTTTCCCATAAACAAGTTCATAGGGAGAATGTCCTGTTGTATTCCTCCATGTAGTTCTGTAGGCCCACAAGGCTTCTGGAAGCCTTTCCGCCCAATCTCTTCTATGTAGATGAACAGTTTTGGTGATGATACTTTCAAGAACTTTGTTTGTGGACTCCACTTGACCATTTGCTTGTGGATGGTAAGGAGTAGATCTTATGTGCTTGATTTTGTATTCTTCCATCAACTTCTCCACCAAATTGGATGTGAATTGGCTCCCCTGATCTATCACAATTTCTCTTGGAACACCAAAGCGAGTAAAAATATGAATTGGCTCCCCTGATCTATCACAATTTCTCTTGGAACACCAAAGCGAGTAAAAATATCCTCATAAAGAAAATGAACAACTGAATTTTCAGTAGCAGATACTAATGCTTTAGCTTCTACCCATTTAGTAACATAATCAGTGCAAACAAATATATACTTCTTTTGCTTCGATGGTGGATTAATCGGTCCAATGAAATCTAAAGCCCATTTTTCAAAGGGTTCAATGAGTACCTGTGTTTGCAGTGGCATTTCATTTGAAAGGGTAGGTTTCCCTACTCTTTGGCAGCTATCACACCTCTTGACATATTGTTTTGCATCTTTGAAGAGAGAAGGCCAATAATATCCCAAGGAAAGGATTTTATAGGCCGTCCTTTTGTCCGCAAAGTGTCCGCCGCATGGTTCATCATGACATGCCTTAAGAATATCAGGCATTTCATCTTCCCCGACACATCTTCTGATCACAAGATCTGGCCCTGTTTTAAACAATTCGTTAGAAATCCATGAATATTTTGAACTCTCCTGAATAATTTTTCGTTTTTCACTTGGAAATAAATGTGAAGGCAGTTTTCCTGTAACCAAATAGTTAGCAATATCTGCATACCAAGGAGTCTTAATAGTTATCGCAAACAAGTATTCATCAGGAAACTTATCCTCTACAGGAGAATCTTCTTTAGTATTCTGAATCCTAGACAAGAAATCAGCTACTGTATTTTGTTTTCCTGGTCTATCCAACACAGTAATATTGAATTCCTGCAAAAATAAAAGCCATCTTGTCACTCTGCCATTAGTAACAGGTTTGTTCATCAAATATCTAATTGCAGAATGGTCAGTATGAATAAAAGTTTCATAGCCTGTTATGTAATGTCTAAACTTATTAATTGCATGAACAACAGCTAAGAACTCTTTTTCAGTCACAGTATAATTCAACTCTGTGGGAGTCAAATTTTTAATGGTGTAATAAATGGCATAAGGAATTAAATATTTTTGACCCAACACAGCTCCAAGAGCTGTATCTGAAGCATCTGTAGAAATATGGAAAGGAAGTTTCCAATTTGGTCCTCTCAAGATAGGTGCTTCAGATATTCTTGTTTTCAAAGTTTCAAAAGCTGATTGACAATCAGGATCCCATTTAAATTCACAGTCTTTTGTAAGCAATTTAAAGAGTGGAGATGCTATTTTAGTGAATTTTTCTATAAATCTTCTATAGTAACCAGTAAATCCTAAAAAACTTCTAACTATAGTAACCAGTAAATCCTAGAAAACTTCTAACATCTCTTTGACAATTTGGAATAGGCAACTTGGAGATAACTTCAACTTTTGATCTATCAACCTTAATCCCATCTCCTGAAATATGATGTCCTAAAACAATCCCTTCAGTAAACATCATAAAGCATTTTTCATGGCTTAATGAAAGGTTTGTTTCTTTCCATCTTATAAGAACTTTTTCCAAATTTTCTAATGCCTCTTCAAATGAATTACCATAAACTGTAAAATCATCCATATAAACCTCTACACAATCATGGATTAGATCAGAAAAATTCCTAGTACTGCTCTTTGGAATGTTGCTGGTGCATTACATAACCCAAAAGGAAGCACTCGGTAGGCAAAAGTTCCCCATGGACAAGTAAATGTGGTCTTATCTTGATCTTCAGGTGCTACCTGAATTTGATTATAGCCACTAAAACCATCCAAAAATTAAAAGTACTTTTTACCTGCTAATGTATCTAATACCTGATCGATAAAAGGCAAAGGAAAGTGATCCTTTAAAGTTGCTTTGTTCAATTCCCTGTAATCAATGCATACCCTCCATTTACCATTCTTTTTGGGTACTATAACCAAAGGAGAAACCCATCGGCTATCTGAAATTGGATAAATGAAGTTTACATTGAGTAGTTTTTGGAGCTCTTCTTTCACTATCTCCCTAAGATTTGGATTCATCCTTCTTTGAGGTTGTCTGATTGGTCTACTGTTTTCCTCAATATAGATATGATGGATGTAAGTCTTAGGATCAATACCTTTCATGTCAGTATACTCGCATGCAAATGCAGTAGAATGTTTTTGCAAAATTTTGGTTAGTTCTTCTTGTTGTAACTTTTCCAAATGTTTGTTGATATTCAATGTTTTTCCTGGAAAAATCTCAATAGTAGAGCTACCAAACTCTTCCATAGAGTAAAGAGACATTTGTCTTGATGATAAATATTCTATGTCAGATTCCAACTGAAATTGTGTGGGGTCATATTCTGAAGATGTCTCAAAATTTTCTAATGTGTTCAGAATTTGACTATCCTCACTGATTTCAGAAATGGTAAAGACAGGTTGTATAGTATCCTCATCATCAACCCATTCATTGTCCCCTACTTCTGTGATTGCTCTTGCTGGAGGATACAAATTGAATTTCTTTGTCGAATTACCATTAGAAATGTACATGTCCCTAGATCTACAAATAATAAAAGCATCAGCTGTGGCTAGCCAAGGTCTTCCTAAAATAAGTGGGTGCCCTCCTAGATTATTCTTGGGAGTCAAAATCATAAAATCTACTGGATATTCCCAAGAATATAAGGAGACTGAAATATCTTCTAATACACCATCTGGTTTAATAACTGATCAATCTGCAAGTTGCAGTAAAGTAGGTGTAAAAATAAGGTTAGGAAGTTTTAGCTGGTCCATAGTCTATCTACTCATAATGTTGATAGCAGCCCCTAAGTCAATCAATATGTTTGGAATTTCTATCCCATTTATATGTCTCTTGACAATTGGACTTCCTGGATCTACATACTTCTGCATGGTAATTTTTCCCATCATAATATCTGCAATCTTTCCTACCAGGTGGATTCTTCTTGTGTCTTTTAGTTTCCTTCCTGGTCTTTTGAAACTCAACTCCTTTATAGTTTTTGCTAGAATAGGAATCTCTCGAATGGCTTGTAGCAAGGGAATCTTGATACAAACATTCTTCAATTCATCTAGAAAGTCATAGTTAGGCAACAAGATTTGTTTTTCCACCCCCTTTTCAATTTGTAGTCTTTCAGGAAAAGGAGGTGTAGATGAAGATGTTGGTTGCTCAACTATAGGAGTTGTGGGTGTTAACTTTTCTTTTTCTTTTTGCATGCTTGGATTTTGAAGAGATTCTTCCTCAGAACCCTTATTGACTTGAAGAGAGTCCTCCTCAGAGGTATCTTGCTCTTGAATATCTATAGAAGGTTTTTCTAAAACTCTACCAGATTTGAGTTGTACATCGTTGAGAGGAACAATCATATAGGTAGGAAATTGTTGTCCTTCTACCATGTAAGTATTCTGAGGATTCTTATTGTTAGGATTTGGCAATGGCTGAGCTGGAAATTGATTTGTCTTTTGTTGGTATGGGAGCATGAGTTGAGGATTTGGATTTTGTTGAGAAGGTTGTTGTTGTGGAAATGGCAATGAAAGTTGTGGGTTTGGGTTTGGAAGTTGTGGAGCTTGTTGATTTTGAAAAGATGGAGGATATTGATAAAATTGAGCAAATCTCCCATAAGGATTTTGCATCCCTTGTACCCATGGCTGATATGAATTTTGATGTTGGGGCTAAGGTTGTTGCCAAGGATTCCAATTTGGTTGGGTTTGAAAATTCATAGGGTTGTTAAAACCTTGAGTTTGTTGTCCCTGCCAAGGTCTCCTTGCAACAAAACAGAGAGATTATACTAAATTTGGGTCTTCTTGAAAGACAGCTTTGAGTCCAGGAATTGAAGGAAAATCCTTGATCTCATGATTCTCTGAGAAAATCATACATGTTTCTACAACTTTTGCATCCAAGGGACATTCCCTTAAAGCATGTTTTTTCCTACATTTCGGACAAAAGATGGCTAAAGCATCTGTTTCTGCTTTCTGCTTGTTTTGGATTTTAAGGGTGTCTAGTTGTTCACTAAGGCTCCCTAAGATATCAATTTTGAACTCATCAAGCATGTTACCAATCTCTGCCCTACTTACTGATCCAGTTGCATATTTGTTAGCCCTAATAAGAGAAGGATCCCTAGGCCCTTTTTCTGTTTTAGATTTTCCTCTTGAGAGATGGACACATAGTTTTGTTATATCACGAAGTGGGAGTTGAGAAATGTCTCCTTTCCCCATCATGTTTAAAATATCTATCCATTCATCTCTAATGGCTTTTAATATGAGGGCTTTCAAGGTTTCATCATCTAAGTTGCTCATCTTTGCTCTTTTCAAGTTATATTGAAATCTTTCAAGTAAATCTTCCAAATTTTCATCTTCTTTTTGCATCATTTTGAATACCTCATCCTTGTGATTGGTGGGCATACAATAGTCCAAATATCTATCCAAAAATGTTTGTTTCATATCATTCCAAGTCCTAATATATTGGGTGGCTAATCCCATGAACCATTTCAAAGTAGCTCCCTTCAATGTTGAAGGAAACAGTTTGAGTTTTTGAGAGTCTTCCATATAGTCATAGGTTCGGCACACGACTTCAAACTCAAACAGAAATGTTTCAGGATCCTCACTTCGTAATCCATAAAAGTTAGGGAGGACATATGGTGAGATATTTTTCATTGTTGCATGAGTTTCCTCATCAACTATAGGGAATCCAAACAAGTTGTCTCCTTCCCTATTTCGACCATTATTTCCTTCACCATTGTTGTCTCCATTGTTTCCTCCTCTTCTACCTCTACCTCTACCTCCATATATTACTTCCTCTGCCATGATAGTTTCTTTAGAGTCCTTAGAGTCCTCTAGTTTTTCTACCAAGGGAGGATGAGAGAGAGTCTCTTTGTTTTCTAAATGGGATTTAGTAGATGGTATAGGAGAATCCTCTAATTCAGCTGCTCCTTGAGTTCCAAAAATCTTAAGGCTAGAGGTAGATGGTGGTGAATCTGGTCTATGCCTTGAAGAAGATGGAGTTGTGAAAATCGAACTCTTGGCTTTAGCTATAAACCTTCCCCTAGAATCTCTTGCTCTATGCATGTCATTTTTATTTTTTTTTTAAAAGTTGGGCTAATAATTCTCTTTCTGATCTTCCAGGTCACACTAGGTGCAAGAAGAGAGCATACTTAAGAAATTACTGAACCAATAATTCTCTTTTCTGATCCTCCAGATCACACTAGGTGCAAGAGGAGAGCATACTTCAAGAAGTTATCAAGTTTTCCCTTCTTTTATGATTTTGTGTTTTTTTTTTTTTTTAAGAAATTGGCTACCTAGTTACACTTCCCCGGCAACGGCGCCAAAATGTTTGGTCAATTTAGTGTGTCCTAAATTGTTGCATTTAATTTTTCAATCCGAGATTCGTAAGCTGATGAAGTGCGGTGCACTATATGTGCAAGATAACCTATTTCTTAACTTTTTGTCGTTTTTGGTTTTCTAAGATGAAATGGAAATTCTAAAATGAAAACAAGTATGGTTATGTTTGTTCAAGGAAATGATATCCTCTATAATGATTTACCAACTTGAAACTTTAAAAAGGAATTTGAAAATTACAATGACAAAACTTGAAAGGAAATGAAAATGCGCTGAATCCTCTAATTCAGTTGTTCCTTGAATTCCAAAAATATTAAGGCTAGGGGTAGATGATGGTGAATCTGGTCTATGCCTTGAAGAAGATGGAGTTGTAAAAATCGAACTCTTGGCTTTAGCTATAAACCTTCCCCTAGAATCTCTTGCTCTATGCATGTCATTTTTTTTTATTTTTTTTTAAGTTGGGCTAATAATTCTCTTTCTGATCTTCCAGGTCACACTAGGTGCAAGAAGAGAGCATACTTAAGAAATTACTAAACCAATAACTCTCTTTTCTGATCCTCCAGATCACACTAGGTGCAAGAGGAGAGCATACTTCAAGAAGTTATCAAGTTTTCCCTTCTTTTATGATTTTATGTTTTTTTTTTTTTTAAGAAATTGGCTACCTAGTTACACTTCCCCAGCAACGGCGCCAAAATTTTTGGTCAATTTAGTGTGTCCTAAATTGCTGCATTTAATTTGTCAATCCGGGAATCGTAAGCTGATGAAGTGCGGCGCACTATATGTGCAAGATAACCTATTTCTTAACTTTTTGTGGTTTTTGGTTTTCTAAGGTGAAATGGAAATTCTAAGATGAAAACAAGTTTGGTTATGTTTGTTCAAGGAAGTGATATCCCCTATAATGATTTACCAACTTGAAACTTTAAAAGAAAATTGAAAATTACAATGACAAGACTTGAAAGAAAATAAAAATGTACTGCTGAAATGAAAAGGTGCTGCTAATCTAATGAATCAAAACAGTAAACTAGTGAGCATGAAAACCAAACTATTCTTGTTGCCAACTAAACACAAAAGAAACTATGCTTAAGGAAATTCAAAATTGCAACAAAATAAATCTAAATTAGATTACATCAATTTATCTTCTGACCCTTCATCATTAGTCCAGCTATGATTTTCGGAAGTAATCATAAACAACTTGAGTAACTGATATTTAATTTGCAGAAAGTAAACTAATACTAAACCATACACTTATGATTCAATCCCTCACCATCAGTCCAGCTGTGGCTTTCGGAGGCAACTGAAGATGTCATGCATGATTTAATATATCTAAATTTGCGGAAAAGAAACTAATACTAAACTACACATTTCATAATACAATCCCTCACCATCAGTCCAGCTGTGGCTTTCGGAGGCAACTGAAGATGTTATGAGCAGTTTAATATATTTAAATTTGCAGAAGGAAAACTAATACTAAACTACACATTTCATAATACAATCCCTCACCATCAGTCCAGCTGTGGCTTTCGGAGGCAACTGAAGATGTTATGAGCAGTTTAATATATCTAAATTTAACTATTGAAGCAAATGAGCAAAACTGAATTAAACAAAGCAGTACTGAAATTAAACAGAAACTAAGAAAAACAAATTAGCAGCAGAACAATGTTAATTCCATGTCATTAGTCAAAAAGCTATCAAAATGCCCGGGCTGCCTATCTATAACCTGAAACAAGAACACTGATCAGTGATTAACAACATAAAACATGAAAGACAGAAGTGAAATAGAAAGCATGAAAGTTTATAAACAGAAATGAAGCATATGTATCATGAAAAATGCAGTGTATAAACATGTGAATGGATTATGTCACAATGAGCTTTAAAGAAATAAAATAAGAACTATACACTAATGCACAAAACCTTAGCTGAGCAGGGGCCCTCTACACCAGCCTTGGCAACGATCTTCAAGTACGAATTAAGTTGGAAAACAGAGTCTTCTTATATTAAAAATGCAGTCATAACAGTATGGTAGTATTACGGCACAAAGGCAGCGTAATTACATTACAGAGCAGACTTAATAAAAACTAACAGAGACTAATCGAGACTAACTCTGTATGCGTATGCAAACGCGTTATATATAACAAAAGAAATATAACTGTCTCCTAAAGTTTATGCTGGTGTAGAACACGTAGACCATTACGTCCACGGATCTAGGATCATGGACGTGTTGGAAAGTAAATCTATGAGGATTGGCTGCTTGAATTTGGCTATGGAGCCATGTACAGATGTCAACTTGTCCTCCGCAAGCTCAGAAACGGCCATATGAACCTTTACGTGACACGGAACAGAGTCCTGTCACCGTAAGACTCTATGGTTGACTTCCATGTGGACGCCTTTGACCGCGGCTTCTTTAGATGAGTTTGTTCGAACCAATAGGACACGAACCATGTCCACATCATTCCTGACTTTCCCATGTGGCTCGTTTTTCCTGTAGACACATGTAACATAGAGTTTCACAAAATAGCCGTGGAAAGTTGCAGCACCTGCGGAAAGTGGCAAGATTCCGTAGCTAAATGAACAAAATCTAAATCAAACAGCAGACACAAAAATATAGTTAAAAACCATGTTAGATGCTCTTTTGCAATTAACATACAATGATATTGACAGTTTGGGAGGTTTAGGTGAGTGAAAAAGGTATAGAAAAGTGTATGGAAAAGATGTATAATTGAGACTCAACACGATGTTGTATTGAACCATTGTATAAGACTGTTCTTTTGGATTTCGTTTTGCTATCAATATAAATCTCCATCAAGAATCGCTGTAAATCAATGTCAATTTTTATATTACAAAACCGATTCAAAATCGTTGAGTCTGAATGTTGAGCGCGCTAGGATGGCATTGAATTGCTGAATTTACATTGACCTGTTTGATGAGTCGATATCTGCACAATCGATTCACAGCCGTCCAGACGGAGGAGACAAGATTTTAATGATTCGATTTCTGTATATGAGCTGTTCTACAGCAAATCGACATCTAAAATTGCCTGGCAAGGTTGTTGAATAGTAAGTGCTGGAGAATTGCATAAATATAAGTCTGGCAAAGTTTTTGAATTGCAGCGTTGAGGGAGTTGCTTTAAGTATATGTGTGAAGACGTTGTGTATAAAGTCGACCAAGATATATCACAAAAGAAGAAGGCGCAGTAACCGTAGATGTTTTTTTGTTCCTGAATTGTCTTGCAGAATTAAAGTCGCTACAGAATGGGAATGTAAATTCCAATGATAAGTTACAACTTGGAATGGTAAGAACGCAAATTCTAAATTGATGTTTGTGTGAATTGAACGAATCTGAAGTTAGTTTGCAGTCGAATGTGGTTAATTACTGCTTCTTATCTTAAATTGGTGAAGAACTCTGTTTAGAAATGCGTCAAGTGCGATTTTGATTCCAATTCAAAGAATGCGTCAATTGCAATTCTAATTCCAATTTGGGATTCATCCCTAGTTTGTGTTGGTTTAATATGTGTCAAAATACAATTCTAATTCCACACTAAACACAATTTGAAGGCCGATCCATAAAGTTTGGAATCAGGATAGACGTACTTGAGGGAAGCGATTTGATTCTGGTTTGAATCAAATCAGAAGTTTAATGAACCCCAGCTCCAATGCGTTCAAAAATCGTGGTTTTCTTGAAATGCTACATTTTCTAGATTGCTAAAAACTTGAGCACAATGAATATCCATCATGGATGGATAGGTATGCAATGTGGCATTTGATTTCTAGTTAAAAATCTATCTTTGATATGAGTTGGTAAGTTATACAGTGAAGGGCGCATATATCTAACTTTGATATGGATTTCCATGAGCTGGTGAGTTATACAGTGAAGGGCGCATAGATAATTGAAACTTGTGGTAATATTTTAACATATGGTCGATGTGAGGAAGCCGTGGCGTATAATCTTCAAATGTGGATTGAGTGCATTGAGGTGAGGACGAAGTCCAAGTCCTTTGTTGATTGGAGCATTCGAATGTTGATTTGATCATAAAGTTTGAGTTTTAGAAATGAGACAAATGGGTGGTAGTTAAAGGCTAGATTGGTAATTCCAAACAGTGAAGTTAATAATTATGGAGTTTCTTCAAGGTGAGAGTAATCTATTCAAAGATTAAATTATTGAGCTTCCGCAAAAGTTTATGAAATTTCCCAAATAAATGGAATTACTTGGCATGGATTTGGAATTGCAGTTTTAAAATGCATGGAAGAGTTAGAGATTCTGGGTATTGCAGGGTTGGCCTTGCATCACTTCCCTAGGGCTAGGGTTGGAAGCCCTAATAGAGCATACTACGAAATTCAACAAAAAAACTCAAACAAACATGCATTCAACCTCAAATTCACAAAGTAAATATGGGAACACTTGCAAATAGTTAAACAAATATTTGCACACAACAACACCAGAGAATAAAATCTAGCTCTGATACCAACCTGATATGAAGGGACTGTATTAGTTTGTTGTGTTAAGTGTCTTTTCAATTATAAAACATGTACATATTTGTCTCCATTTGTTTGCTTAAGGATTGAAGAATTTAACTATGAAACATAGATGAAATTGTGAATTTTAAGTACTAAAATAAGCCTAAATAACACTGAACAAAATTTTATAATAGAGAAATAAAACCACACATAATATTTACATAGCAGGCATGTTGAAGCAATTCACCCCTCCTGGGCTACATCTGTTGGGATAGCTCCCAATGGCATGTCCATATTTTATTATGCTTAAAATTTTACAAATACATGTGTTTACAAGCCTCCAATGGTTGTTTTCTCTGTACTAATGGCTCCAGAATGCTCAAATTACTCTAGGTAGACTCTTATTTCACCCAAATTGGTCGAAAATTGACCTGGCTAGGATTTTTCCCAATGTCCCCTACAAAACCTCCACTAAATTTGGAGGACTGCAGTTAAAATTAGAAAAAGCACCGAATCTGGAGGACGCTAAACCATCCGCCTAGTGTAACTATCGAAGAATTAACTGTTATGGTTAAGGGAGAGTGCGCATGTGATAAGGCTTATTTAATAGCCGCCAGATGTTACGGTTATGAAACCGTCAGACCGCAACAAATGTCGTGAAAACCGCACATGTGTTTGAAGTTTAAATGACGTCGGATGTTATCGTTACAGAACCGTCGGAATACAATTAAATGTCATGGTTTGATATCAACTGTCATGTGAAAAACCGCTTTGGGGCCGTTGGTGGGTTGGGACCACCGGCAGTCCCCTCCCTAACTTGCTATGTTTTAAACTTCAAATAAATGTGGCGCCCTTAGAGGGTAAGAACCACATGCATAGCGAAGATGGTGTAGAACGTTACGGATGCGCCGGAGGTCACAGGGTCGAATCCCCTAGACCTATACAAAATTTTAGACCATCATACAGGGGACACGTGGCAGCCTTAGGGTTGGCCTCGTGTCACCCAACCATTGGACCAAAAATCATCAATGTACACCACATCAAATGATCCATAATGCACCACGTGGAAAGATCTTATTGGCTTAGAGAAAATAGAATATTCTCAGGAATATTCCCCTTTTTGCTGACTTTACACCTGCATGCTGACTGGGCATCCCAGTCAAACCTATCGAAATTTATGCTATTTGAGAAATCGATCAAAATGCGATATCTCCCTCATACGACATCGAATTTTCAAACTGTTCACGACGCCGAAATCAGAACGAAGATATCCACCCGGTCGCTCAAGTTCGGTACAGTTTCAAGCACTTTCAATTTTGAGAAAAATTCATGAACTCCCAATCAAAGGAAGACCATATCATTGTGGGAGGTGACCTAAACTTCTCCAAGGGACATGCGGAATCTTGGGGTACCCAAGCCACGCCTGGTCCTTTGTCCAGTTATTTTGAGCTACTTCTTGAAAATGCCGATTTGATTGACCTGAAGATGGCTAAAAAACTGCCCTCTTGGCGTAACACAAGCATTGGGGAAGCTGCACTAGATCGTAGGCTGGACCGATTTCTGATTTCTACAAAGTTTGCGGCCTGGGTGGACAGGGCTAGGCAATGGGTGGGCTTGGATGGTATGTCAGATCATTCTCCCATCTATCTTGAGGTACATGGCGAGAACAAAAAACCCCATTCCCCTTTCAAGTTCAATTCCTCTTGGCTTGAAGACCCGAACTTTCAACATATTGTCTTGGAGAACTGGAATCATTGTCACCGGGAGCATAATAATATGCCCCCTAATTTCATTGCCAATAATTTGTCCAACGTTAAGGAGAAGACTATCAAGTGGGAAAAGGATAAAAGGATCAGAGATGAGGAAGAGCTGAGGAGGGTTGAAAGGGAGATTACCCTTATTCTTGATGATGATGGCTTGGTTCACACCTCCTTGGGAATAAGGAAAAGATTACTCACCTGGAAATGAAAATAATTAATCTATTAAGACTTAAAGAGGAAGCTTGGAGACTCAAGAGTAGGGCTATCTGGCTTGAGGCGGGAAACAATAATACCAAATTCTTTCAACAATGTGCCAAAGGAATAAAGAGTATTAACACCATCTGGGAATTGAATGATCAACATGGTATGGTGGAAAAGTTTCACCAGAAACTTTCGGATATGGGAATAAGAAATTTCTCCTACATTTACAAATATCCAAGGGCGGCTAACATATCATAGGTGCTCATCATTATAAGGAAGATGCCTCGGTATGTGGAGGATGAATACATTGATACCCTCAATGTTGTAGTTACCCTAGGTGAGATTGAAGTTGTCTTAAAGTGGTTCAAAAAAGACAAGAGCCCTGGACCGGATGGATGGCCCATTGAATTCTACCTATCCTTCTTTAAACTTATTGGTAAGGACCTACTTTTAGCATTTGAGGATTGTATAGTATCTGGAAGAATGTATGACAAATTTAACGCCACCTTCATTTCCCTCATTTCCAAGGTGGACAAACCTCTCTCCTTCAATGACTATCGACCCATCTCCTTGTGCAACTATCTCTACAAGATCATTGCTAATCGTATTAAGCCTATCTTATCCCAGAACATATCCAAGGAGCAATTTTCTTTCCTCCACAAAAGACAAATTCATGAGGCCATTGGAACTGCACAAGAAGCCCTTCACTCTATCAAGCTCAATAACCTCAAATGTACCATTCTAAAGATTGACCTTGCCAAAGCCTTTGATTGTTCCAGCTGGACCTACCTCCATCTGATACTCACCCATATTGTCTTCCCCCACCCTTTCATCCAATGGATAATGTGTTGTATTACCAATGCCTCTTTCAACATCCTCATCAATGGGGCAACTACTGCATTTTTCCATGTGGGCTGTTGCCTTTGCCAAAGATTCCCTTTATCCCCTCGTCTTTTCCTCCTGATTATGGAGGGGCTGACTAAGCTCATACTAGTAAAAAATGATGAAATTAATGACTATGTGACTAGAAATGTTAGTCACCACAATTATTTCAAGTGAATTACTACTAAATTTGAGCAATTTTAAGTGACCGAACTAAAAATGACTAATTTAGTCTTGGAATAAAATATACGACTAGATAATAAGTGACTAACTTAAATGACTAATTTAGTCTAGGGATAAAATATATGACTAGATAATAAGTGACTAAAGTAAATGTGACTAACTTAAATGAATAATTTAGTCTAGGATTAAAATATATGACTAGATAATAAGTGACAAAATTAATAATGATTAATGTAAATGACTATTATATTCCAAGAATAAAAATATGGCCAAATGACAAGTACAAAAAGTATATGAATTAGTCATTTATGTCAGTAATTCTTAATTGTGTCACTCCATATATGGAAAATTTCAATTTTGGTACCGAAGTGTTACATTTCACTATAGGTGTCTCTGAATCGATTTGCAGTGTTATAATTTAGAGACAAGGGGGTCTTTGAATTTACAGTGTTGAAATTTTGAATACCCTTTTGTCTCTAAAGTTAACAGTGCAAATGGATTCATCTACAATTAACATAATTGCATGTATCATCTATAAATTTTACACTAATGGATTCATTATAATTTTAGTAGAGGTAATATTAATTAGATAGCCAAATTTATATTTATATTTATATTTAATATTTGGCCATAAAATTTAATTTTTAAACTTCATTGATTTATGTTAAAAGTGTGAGTTGTTTTAAATCTAAGGTTAAATCTTCATATTTACATTTAATAACTAGATAAATATAGCATTTGTTATGTGAAACATGTGAGTTCATTTAAATCTAGTATTAAATCATCATATTTACATTTGATAAATACTAAATAGATAAACCTACAATATATATTTATAGACCTATTTAGTAAATAGGTATGAACATTTTTTAATTTATGTGTGAAACTTAATTAAATTTTTAATGATGTATGAACCTTTGTTTTTTTGTAAGTCAATGTTATATTCATGTAGGAAAAAAGGAGTACATATAGCCAGTTACAAAGCAGGTGGTCTCACCTCGACTTGGTTTGTTAACAAAAATTTGCACCAGATACAAAAAAAATGCAAAAGAGGGACTAGGGACATTGTCCATAAACGGTTGGGCCAGAGGCACCAAAGCACATATAAAACATAAAGAACACAAAATAGCATACTAGTCGTCCAACATGGTGGATGCATGGTTTTTTGGGGTTGTTCCTAGATGCGGTGGAGGATAGAAGTCACACTAACCGTGCCCTTCAAAGTGCGCAAACCAAGTCTCTAGATTTTCTACTTTCTCAGTGAGTTGATTTTGGCCTCGCCAAACAACTACCAGTCTCTCCCGAACTTGGCACTGTAAATAGTGCATTCATTCCAATGTTTCCATATGCTCTGCATGATCCTCACGACAGAATCTCTCAGTTGTGTCCACTCTTTCCATCAGGTTGTTGATAAGTGCACGATTGTTCTCTAGGGAACAATGTTGGATAACCTGCCCCTCATTTACCTCAAATCAATCAAACCCACAATTCCCCTTGCCACCATGGCCTCCTCCGCCCGTACGACTATGCTTTTGAACCCTTAAACCCCCACCTCTCTTATCCCCCCACTTACCTCCTCCACCACCCCCATGCACACCCACACTAACAAGTCGTGCACACACGCAGTCTTTCCACCCTGGCGTGGATCCGCCATGATTATTTCTGAGTCTGCCACCCCCACAGGGCCATGGATGACAGGGGAGGGAGAACACCCACACCACACCAGGGGCTTCATAATTCGCTAAGGTCGAGGAACCCCGCCGTGTGTAGAGTCGAGAGAGCAAAGCCCCCACTATAGAAAAAAAAAACACCACCAAGGAAGGAGCCAAATGTCGTCTCCCACCACCATAAGGAAGCATAGAGACACATCCCACTACTAGATAAAGACTTCTACCATTATAAAAACCAAATACCATCACCCACCAAACCAACACAGGAAAGTGAACAACAAACGATGACAAAGTAGCCAACGCCTAAGTGTAACTTCCCCCATGGCAGTGACTAGCCTCCAAATTCTCCACATAGAGACCACACACCAATCCACCAAACACTGTCACACCCATGCTGGAGGGCACTAAATTTGGAAAAGCAACTAGTTTTCTGCCACCACCCTCGAGGTTTCTTGGACTGCAAATTCTAGCTTCCTCTCTTATCACGAAAAAATAGGCTCACTAAAAGCCAAGAAAATTGGAAATAAGTGATCTCACTTCCCTTCATATTCCTATTCTCAACCCAAAAGCAGTCAATGGCTAAGAAACTAAGTAGCAGGGACCGATTAAACACACCGCACTAGAAAATTCCCACTACAAGCACACACAAGCCACTCCCTTTGTAAACCTTCCTACGACGTTTACGCTTCCTCTTCACAGGCCACCATTAGGACCAACACCAAACCATATTTAGGAGCCTAATGTTGGGCTCCCTCATATTCCCTTGCCTTATCCTTTCACCACCTCTGAACTCCAATGCATAATTAATTTTCACACGAATTTCCAACGTGAAGCCAATAACTCTCAACCCATAAACCATTAACCCCTCACCCCTAACCCCTAAAATCCTTAACTGTTAAATCCCCTAACCCCTAAGCTCCTAATCCCTAATCCCTTAAACACTAACTCATTATTCACCTAACCCCTAACTGCACCTAAATCCCCTAACCCATAAGCCCCCAATCCCTAATCCCTTAACCACGAACTCATTATTCCACTAACCCCTAAATGCACCTAAATCCCCTAACCCCTAACCCCCCAATCCTTAACCCCTTAACCACTAACTCATTATTCCCCTAACCCTTAACCCTAAGCCCTAAGCCCCTATTCCCTAATCCCTTAACCACTAACTCATTATTCCCCTAACCCTTATAACAGTCCTTAAAACTCGTTGGGATTATCCATTCCAAACGAGAGCAGGTCTAGTTGGGACCTACGATTGGGTTAATTCCCCCTTGTTGGTAAGATAAAATAGTTAATCTTCGATACAAAAATGTAGATAAAATATTTCATTAAAAATAAGGAACCATACCATCTCTGCCAGGCTATGCCTATCGGTCGCTTGGCCTCTTCTTTCTCTCACATGAATGTAGTCTTGCTTGACTGGTACAGAAGAAGGTTTCACATTATCAACTATTTGTTTGGGACAAATTTTAGTTGTTTCATCATTGTTACATTCTTCAAGCTTATCCTTTAAATCATCCTAGTCTTTTGTACTCTCTCCAAATTTGTAGTGATTTCCATTCCTCTCAGTCTCATCTATTTCCTTGGTCTGTTAAGGGACAAGGTCAACAACATTAGGATGTTTTTGCAACAAACAAGGGTATTTCCAAGGCACAATCAGGTGGATCAAGAGTATAATCGCCAACTTTCTCATGAATGTGGGACACTCGAACTTAAGATTTTCTATAGCATTCATGAGGTGTAGTGTGGTTATTAAGACTTCATCAGATGTCCATTTTCCAGACTTAAATTGTGTGACAACACTATGGCTGAGTTTGAAACTGGAGATTGAACATACATTTGGTTTAATTGCAATAGAAATTTTCATCAATAAATGTAAAGCAATGGCTAACAAATACTAGAAATTAATAAATAGAGAAGACATGGCAACAAGCAACAATACCTACAAAATTGTTACATTGAGACACAAAGAATAAATAACTATTGTGCACAAATAGAGACCAACGAAACTATCATCTTAACCCCTAATCCCTTGAACACTAATTCCCAACCCCTAACCCATTTAACCCTTAAACCCTAAACCTGTAAACCCTTAACCCCTAACCCATTTAACCCCCTAAACCCCTGAACCCTTAACCCATTTTACCCCCTAAACCCTAATCCTCTAAACCATAAACCCCTCATCCCTTAAACCCTAATTCCCGACCCCTAACCCATTTAACCCCCTAAACCTAACCCCATTAACACCTAACCCATTTAACCCCCAAACCCTAAACCTCTAAACCCTTAACCCCTAATATATTAAACCCCTTAATGCAACAAGAAGATGCCAAGCCAGACTGCATTACATTTTTACTCACAATGATGTTATTCATTGACAAAATTTATTCAAACCAAAAAAATTTCCATGCCGTAGGGTAGGGATTAACTCAAAATCGATGGCCTTTTAGGTGCTAATATGTTTTGTTTGATCATACCGTGCTTGCCATGTGCTGATTTAGAGAGAAACCCCTGTAGTAATGAGATGGTCCCCAAAACACAGAAGGACCCATGAATGCGACTCTGTGTCTGCCACGAGAATGGAGGAAACCCTTTAAAATACACAATAAGAAAACACATGGAATTGAAATGTTAATTAAGGATAACATAAAAACGCGGTTGCAGAGAATTTGATGAAAGACGCAGAAAAATAAAAATAAAAAATAAAATTAAAATTAAATTAAATAAATAAATAAATATAAAAATAAATAAATAAATGCTACAGTGATGAGACATCCTTGTCAGACTTTTGGGAAAGAATAAGTTTAAGAATCTCGAAACAACTCTTAGAGTCATGTTCAATGAGTGACTATAAACTTAGGGGTGTCAGAGTGGCTAATAATCATAGTTTATGGTGGATGATATTCACGATACATAACATTTGTCATTTAGGTCATTTGTTTGGTGGTCAATGTTGGTGAATCACTATATTATATCATGGCACCATATATTTCTTTCTCAAAGGAAAAAATCTATTGAACATGAAATAAGTTGCATCTCATGTAAATGTTTAATGTCATGATGTTGTGAATGGTTTGCACATTATATGTATCATATATTTCACTACTACATTTGGCGGAAATTCCGACACTTGGTTCCGACGCTTTTGACCAAATGTCGGAAATTTCCCCAGATTTTTTCCATCCCGCTCGAAACCGTCGCTATACCGACATTTATAGAAAAGTGTCGCAATACCAACACTTAGAAAAGTGTCGCAACTGCGACGTTTGGAGGAATACGTCGCAATTGCGACACTATGGCCAAAAGCGTCGCTATTGCGACGATAATGCAAACGTCATAAGTGCGACACAATGTATAATTGTCGCTATTGCGACGATAATGCAAACGTATGGAGGCCTTCGTCGCAATAGCGACGCTTTTTCCGCCGTCGGTATAACGACACTTATATGCGTGATAAATAAAAATACAAAACTTATATGCGCGCTACATAAAAATGATTTTATTGTTTCGTATCCGTCGCAATAGCTACATTAACGTCTGATATCACGCGCGCATTCGCCCTCCGCTCTTGCAGAACAACATTCCGCCCCTCGGCTCTTGCTGAAACCGGTATTCGCCCTCGGCTCTTGCGGGCAGGCATTCGCCTTCGGCTCTTGCAAAATGGTAAGTTCTTACTGTAGGCCCTTCCTCCTATAGTAGGGTTGACTCTATTTGGGTTTTTTTGGTCAATTCCATTGGATTGTGTTAGGCTGTAGGGTTCTCTCTAGATGTCAAGAATAAAGATTCAATATCCTCTATTATCTTCATCACCCAATACAAGATTTAAATTTTTCCCAAAGAAACGCTTATTAATTTGGCAGCCATTATTTCTCCCTGCTTTAAAAACCCTACATTTAAATGAAAACAAGCATTACATTTCAACTACAAAAATCTATTAGTGTTAAAATTTACATGTGTGCTACATTAACGTATGATATCATGCACGCATTCGCCCTCCGCTCTTGCAGAACAACATTCGCCCTCAGCATTCACCCTCAGCTCTTGCAGAATAGCATTCGCCCTCAACATTCGCCCTGAGCTCTTGTAGAATAGCATTCACTCAGCATTCACCCTACATTCGCCCTCAGCTCTTGCAAAACAACATTCACCCTGCATTCGCCCTCAGCTCTTGCAGAACAACATTTTCCCTCAGCTCTTGCAGAATAGCATTCTCCCTCAACTCTTGCAGAACAGCATTCGCCCTCAGCTCTTGCAAAATGGTAAGTTCTTACTGCAGGCCCTTCCTCCTATAGTAGGGTTGACTCTATTTGGGTTTTTTTGGTCAATTCCATTGGATTGTGTTAGGCTGTAGGGTTCTCTCTAGATGTCAAGAATCAAGATTAAATACCCTCTATTATCTTCATCACCCAATACAAGATTAAAATTTTTCCCAAATAAACGATTATTAATTTGGCAGCCATTATTTCTCCCTGCTTTAAAAACCCTACATTTAAATGAAAACAAGCATTGCATTTCAACTACAAAAATCTTTTAGTGTTCAAATGTACATGTGTGCATCACTTGTGTAGGGTATTCCTTTTCCACTTTCACATTATCCAAGAATGTGTGCAGTATAGTTCATATTTTTTTGTGATTTAGATTATCTTGAAAAAGGAAAGGTAAATTATTTCCCATGGAAAAAGAAGGTTTTCCCTTTTTATAGGTTGTTTGGACTTACGTGGAAAAATTTATGGTATGCCTTTCATATTATGTATTTTAAATTTGAATTAACATATTATTCTACATGAAAATATAATTACCTATGTGATGTCCTTCATCACTAATTAAAATTATAGGGTTTCAATTTCCTAGACTCTAACTCATCTGATGCTAAATTCTAGGTTCTCATTGGTGGATCACTCTTCCATTGATTTCCTTTCCCTTTGGATCTTGTCATACTTTAAAATTCATCAATGATACATATATTATTTCAGGTATCCCAAAAGGCTTTATAGTAGAACATATTGTGAAGTTTTTTTGACACTTGAGTATTCTTTTTAGAACTGCAACGCAGTCTATGTTATCGAGTTATATACCAAGCAACTTGTCCTTAATAACCACACTATGAGGTAGGTTCAACCAGTTTGAACTTGTTGGGACATAGCATATGAAGTTGTGTGATGAGTCCATATCACAGGTCTATTATGGTGAAAAAAGTGAAGACATGCAATGATAGTTATTATGTTAACATTACTAGAAACATTTTCGAAATTATCCATGCTATCAAGATGTCAAAATTCCGGGCATTAGGTGTCAATACTCGTAGCTAATAGATAATAATAATAATATAAAAAAATCACAACTTTATTCTTGAAATATGATTGTTACACATTGGTAACCTAGTTCATGAGTTACTATGACCCAAAGATTGCAAAACAAACTTAAAATATAAATTAAACCAACATGAGAATCCAACTAAGGGTTTCTCGACAAAATCATGCCATAACCTGGCATTTTGAAACCCAAATTTTAATCCATCATAAGTAATACAATGCAAACTCGGATGGATTTTCAATGCATGTTTGCATGCTACACTTATTCTCTGTCTAGATATCATTTTTTAAATGGAACCATTAGTCAAGCCCACAGTCCTTTTTATGTGAAAAATTTCAGCTCTATTTGAGCTCTTTTTTGCTCCACCACCTCCATAAACATATGCAAACATATATCATGATCTTGGAATTCCATTACATATTTATGTGCCAATGTTCTATAATCATGCCCCATCATCAATTTAAGAAATTTCCATTGAATATCGAATTATGGAGGGGGGGAACTTTTTGCTGCAAAATTTGGCTCAAAATCAGGGACCATCTCCGTATGAGGTGAATGAGAACTATAGATATTTGAAGAAGTAGATTAGTGCCTTTTCCTCTGGCCATGGAGTCATATATAGTCATCCATCACAAAAAAATTTCTTTGTTCATTCTCACCTTGAAAGTTGCAAAAATTCATGCCCTAATTGAAACAACACTAAATTTGAAAGATATAATAAAAATGCAAGCTAGAAGTGCCCTATTAATACAAAGGGAAAACCTTCCTACCTACCCTAACTGAGATAAATTTTGATTGAATAGGAAACATGATATTGCCAATGGAGTTGATACAACAACTTGTTACATTGTATGGGACTAAATCATGCATTTTATTTTCAGGGAAACATGCGCATGAAGAGAAAAAGTGCAGAATTAATGGAAAATCCATACATGCCACTTATGAAAACTACACCGAAAGGTCAAAAAATACTTAAGGCCTTAACTTAATTTGAATCCAAAAATTACAAAACAGGATTAGTGAAAACATGAGAGTGGTGTGGGTGAACAACATAAATAAAAAGTGAAGATACCTTTCCCCAAGATGCCTTTGTCACCGTTGTATGAAAACATGTTTTCCTTTCCCTTTATACATGCAAGTGAATGCATTATAGGTATAGTGTTTTCCCAGAATAGGAGAAGCCTACTTAAATATATCATTCGTGGAGTGAATGTTTCCTTGACCCAGAACCTCATAGAAACTTATCACTGAATTTGATGTTGGGATGGGATTGTAAAGATAACAACCTCTTCATTCCTACAAACTAGATTCCTTCCTAGAGTTAGGACACAAAGTATTGAATCAAAGTTGTAGTTTCTAACTTCTTGTATTGGTTCATCAATCTTGAAATTCAGACATTGCATGTCTTCATTGCTTCATGTTTGAATAATTTGCATCATATCGTACAATAGGAAATTAGGAATTGTGATTATTATTACTTTATGGATCTGTTAAGTTACTTTTAAGTTTGCATGGTTTAGTGTGAAATTATTCTAGTGTGCCCCTAGGCCCAGGTGAAGGAATGCCAAGGACTGAGAACCCTAGTTTTTAAATGGTATTGTTTCTTATACCCAAAAACCCCTCAACACAATTTGAGAATTGATATAGCAAAATCTCGCACTTCTCAAGATAAAGTCCTAAAGCTAAAGTGTGATACCATGTGTAATTCAATAGCCCCATTGTCACCTCACCAACCTCTTTTCACTTCGGGCTAGCTCTCCTCCAACTCAAGGGGGGTTCTCCCTAGTATATGTTAGGGATCTAATGGCCCAACCAAACCAAGTCAAGAGCCCCCTAACTCTCTATGTTTACTACTATCAATCAAAATATTGAACAATAGGGTCAGACATGCATCCTGAAGATAAAATTGCAGGGTATTTTTGGGTAATTTCAAAGGGAAAGTCCCCAAACACATATAATCAAGGAATTATAACGTGATTTCAAACATTAAATATCAACAAAATCATTTAAAGGATATTGAAAGGAAAAGGTGATGGAAGATAGAAAGTGCCTTACTTAAATGCTCTAAGGATTTTTCAATAGTTGCTCCAAAAGCTTCACTTCAAGGCCCTTCAAGATCATCTCCAACAATGCTATACCATCAGCTTCAACAACGTTGCTCCAAAAATATCCTCAAGGTCTTCACAACAAGTTTACTAGAAGTTTCTCCAACAATATATTCAATAAGTTCTTCATTGTCAACTCGTCTCTTGTTTGGGTGCCTTAATGTGCAATGACATGTTTCCAGGACTGAATTCAATGCAAGGCATATTTGAAACTCTAACTCTGTCTTTCGGTGTCTTATTAGAAATGATTTCAGTTTTCATTTTGTGTTTTCAAGTTAGATATTGTTTTCAAGTTTTTACATTTATAATTTTATTGCAATGTGGCAGACTGATCAAAGCAGTTCAGGAACAACCTCGAGACGGGATGATCGCGAAAAGAGGCCATCGGAAGAACATGTAAAGTGCCAGCATTGCTCTATCTTCAGGTATTTTAGTTATTTACATAATTGAAATAATATTAATTTTGTTCAAATATGCAGACACCTAGCCATGGTACGCCTGATGATTCCCTCTTTGAGGAAGAGCTTTCTTCATCCTATCTCCAGTGTTCTTGTTGCAAAAAAAGGCACGACATGCAAGGTCAGAATTTAATACTTTGATAGACGCGCCTCAAACACCTGAAACAGAAGAGAGGATAAAACATCTTATGAACCAGCTAGAAAGATATCAGGTAATAATAAAAATTCAAAAGGATATTTTTTTTGTTCTGCATGAGATGAATTGTGATAGTTTGATTTTTAATTTTTACATTGACTAAACTAACAAAAAGTTCTTTTGTATGTAGCGTTTTCTAGCACTTGCTGAACCCGGTGTTGGTGGTAGTGGGACACAAGGGCAAGAGATTGCCCAACAACCCTCTAGTACACCTTCTACTCCTTTAGGTGCCAGCCAAGAAACACACCCTGCCCAAGCAGACACCCAGCCAACCGCTGAACGTGTTGGCAATGATGAGGCTGATATGGCCAACTACATTATTGCGTTTCCTGGAGCTACACGTTTCAGCTCCACAGGGACCATTAATGGCACGTTGTTGGTGAACGATGAAGGTGTCCCTATAAAGCACGTACAACTCCCAAGTAAATTTTAATATTTTAACTATTTCATGTACTTTATCTAAAACATATTTATCATGATTTTTATTTTTAAATTAATGATAATATCTTCTTCTTTTTTGGTTTTATTCTGTGTAGGAAACAATGAGTTCTACAGGATTCTGGAGAGCCATGCGTTGGTAAATTTTGGCCCAACCATACGTACAGGGTGGAATTCCCAGAATTCCAACCTGAAAAAAGAACTTTTAGATTATCTAGAAGCCCTTTTTGGGGTCGGCACATTTGACAGAAAAGCGGTGGCTCAGGTAGCCGGCAAATATTTGAAATATACCAAGGACACCTATAGGACGCAATTGCAATTTAACCCTAGATATGAGCGTCCTCTCGCAGTTTCAGAGAGTGAGTGGAGAGCACTCATCCATAACGGAAAAGAGAAAAGGGCAAAGAAAGAAGGAAAAATGCCAACTGGACCCGCAAGGTAAATTACAACTTTAATTCAATAGCTTTAATTTTCTCTATGTCTAAAATAAAAGTGTGCTACATCATATCTGACTTCAATTTTGTTGATGCTAGGTTGCCTGACACCTCAAAGGCAACCAAAGCTAGGATTGAGAAAAAGGGCCATCATAAGCTAGGCCAGGGCGACTACTTGAAATTAGCTGCAAGAATTGTAATTAAGTAGCTAAAAATCTTATAATTAATTGTATCGCCTTCCAACGTTTTTGTAATCCTATCAAATATGATTAAAAATACACAATCATATGTAATGTAGGGTGATGACTTCGGAACTAAAACTATAGAGGAAGATAAAAATATTGCTTTCCATTTCGGCTATCAAGCTGTAGTTGAACGTCGCAGAAGCTTGGGGCAGGTCCCAAGATCCATGATGCCTGATAAGGTAAAACATTAACCTTTCAATATGTTTGTTTTCGTCCATAAATTTAATGTCTAACGACTTTGTTTAAATCAGGGGAGCAACACTACCGACGAGAAAAATAACCCAGTTTTAGAGCCAGATGTAGATGATCCTCACGTGCAACCTGATCATGGTAGTGGGGACCAGGCCGACAATGCTACTATCAGTGAGGGCCGTGACGGTAATTAATTTCCACTTATAATTTTTTGTAATTATACCTTGATGGTTGTCCTTATAACGTTTTTTGTTTAAATGACAGAGAATGTTTCCCTTGAGGATCTTACCACCAGAGAGGAAGACAGGGCAACAGTCCCAACGGCGACAACTGGTGCACCAGGTAAATAATCTCATTGCAATTTTTTTTATTAATATTACCGAACTAGTTCAATGATATTTAAAAACTGATAATTAAAATTTAATATTATCTGTTTTTGGAGGCGATGCCCCGTCACTAGATGAGACCAGACATCGTGACAATGCAACTAGGTCAGCGGCGACAACTGGTGCACCAGGTAAATAATCTCATTGCAATTTTTTTTATTAATATTACCGAACTAGTTCAATGATATTTAAAAACTGACAATTAAAATTTAATATTATCTTTTTTTGTAGGCGATGCCCCATCGGATGAGACCGAACATACCATTGACTACGCAAAGCTGAGGAAACGATGACAAATGATGCCTGGAGTAAATAATCTTATTGCAATTTTTTTATTAATATTACCGAACTAGCCAAATAGTATTTAAGCCCCGACCTTGTATGACTATATATATACGTTTTTGTAGGCGATGCCCCGTCACTGGATGAGACCGGACATCGTGACTACGCAACTAGGTCAGCAGTGCGGGTCGAAAGGCACGAAACAAGAGTAGAGCATGATGATATTGATGATGTAATTAGGAGATTTAAAAATAGGAAGAAGAAAAAGAAAATTCGATAATGTAAAATATTGTATTATTATAAGACAAACGTTACCATACTTGGAACGTTTTTTGCGTTATATAAAAAACTCATTTATCATACTATTTTTATGTCAAGAATTAATTGCAATGTTTCCTTGCGTACTTTTTGTTGAATTTTTTTTATATTAGTTATTGAATATTTTTTTTTTATGCTCATGAAAGTAAAAAATGAAATATAGATTGGGTATTGGGGAATTGAGAGTGATGTGAGGGGGGGAGGGGCCATAAGAGCTTCCACCTTCATGTGGTTGGCCCTGTTTAGTAGAGAATAATTTATTGGAGCGATTTAATCTTGGAGCAAACCTCCCTCGATCCAGCGTAGCAACAAAAAATTCACTGTTGACTTAGTTGCTACTCTTTCAGATCGTGGGAGGCTTGTTCCAAGTTCATGCGACTCCAATAAATTGTTCTTGAAACGAAGAGGAGCTTATTCGGGTATGTTTTGACATTTTCAACATATGTTCTAACATTATCATAAGAATGCATCTTAGAGTAAAAATACTACATCAATTACTTGTATTTATTGTATAGATAATGATGGATTTTGATTGACTTGGCAGTGCAGGTACAAATCCTCTTGCATCATGAGCAATACAACTTTTCAACCAGGGTCATGTCCAGGATATTTTTGCTTGTGCGCTTGACCAGGTTCGTAATGTCACATTTTGTAAGTTCCTTTACAGTTCACAATTCAATATTAAGCTTGTTCATGATTATTATCTAGGTTTTTTGTATGTGTTTTTTCATCTATTTGATTGTAAGAAACTCTGCATGTTTGCTGTTGTTCACTATGATTTCTCCCATTACCACTCCCAGGATGAATCTGACTTTATTGTTACATAGGTTACTTTATTGTTACTTTGATTTCTCCATTTACGATTTCATAGGTTACATCAGGTAAAGTTGTCAATCTCAGGTTGGTGATGAGCTTTAGTTCTCCAGATTTGGGGCTTTTCTGATATTTTATCCCTCATGTCATTCCTGCATCACCTCGTTGTTTGAGCATGCCAATTGTCTACCACTTGTACCAATTGGCACATGTAAATCTCTGAGTGGTGCCACATTTGACCTATTTCACCTATTGGCACATGTCAATCTCTGTCTTGTTGAGCATAGAAGGATTTTCTGCTGAACTTCTTTCCCTTCTGCCAGTTCTTTGATTTATTTTTCTCTGACTCTTGAGCCTGATTCCTTGCTTTCTTGTGAGGACACTTAGCAGCATAGTGTCCAACTCTTCCAAAGTTAAAGCAATTGAAAGGAAGTTTACCTTTGTATTTACCTGAGCCTCTATCCATTTTCTTGACAAATTTTGCTTCTTCTTCATCTGAGCAAGAGCATATTTATTCCTCTTCTTCTTTCTTCTTTATTGTTTTAAAGGCTGCTTCCCTCGTACTTGGCTTCTTCTGTGGGAGCCTCATTTCATAGGCTGTTAGTTTTCCAAGTAGCTGGTTCATGGTCAAGGTCTCCCAATTAGCTGTTTCTTCTATTGCAGACACCTTTGGATTAAATCTGGATGGAAGAGATCTTAGAATCTTTTGTACAATTATACTTTCTGGCATTTTTTCTCCAAGAGCTTTCATATTGTTAATAATTTATGCAGCTTTTAGGAAGAAACTGGCAATGTCTTCATCATCATTCATTCTTAAGTTCTCAAACTGGGCTCTATAGACTTGAAGTTTGGCAGTCTTTACTTTCTTGTCTCCCTCATGTATGTTCTCAAGAGTATCCCATATTTCTTTGGCAGAGTCTTTGTGCATTACTTTAATAAACTTTTCTTCACATAATCCATTCAAGATGGCATTCATGGCTTTTGCATTAGCCACAAAATCTTGTTTTGTTTCTTTCTCTGTTTCAGTTGCCTTTGGGGCATATCCTAAATCCACTGCAGCCCAGACTTCTATTCCTAGAGACATTATGTATGTCCTCATTCTGATTTTCCAGAAAGCATAATTTTCACTAGTGAAGAAAGGGGCTTTGTTGGTTGAGCATCCTTCTTTACTAGCCATCTTGGGAACCTAGGATCTCCTTTCAGCTGTTAGACTGGTACTAAGGAACCTGCTCTGATACCAATTATTGAAACTTTAGTTAAACTGAGAGGGGGGGGTGGGGGGGGGTGGGTGGGGGTGAATCATTTTAACACATTCCTGATCTTTTAATTTAATTTAATGTGTGAGTAGTCTTAGAATGTAAGCAGCAAGTATTAGTATAATATAGAAGTAGACTTAATATGAGAGCAGCAGGTATTAAGTAGATGATACATATCAGATCAATACATAAATATCATGCACAGAGACACCAGATATAAGTGGAAACCCATAAAGGGAGAAAACCACATCTTATTATTGTTGTGATGCAAAGGCAAGCTCCAACTCCCTCTCACCACTGTTTTTCTGCAGGCACCAACCTACAGGAGGCTCCAACCTCAGTCAACTACAACTGATAGCTATCAAGCTGCAACTTGATAGGGAAGCTCCAACTTCCTCAATTTATCAAACTGAATGTTTGCTGATTTACTTCAGATATCAACTCTATTCTGTAGCTTCTCTTTCTGCTCTTCTTCTCTTAATCTTCTCTACCTTATTCTTCTATATTCTGCATTCTCAATATTTTCTCTCTCTCCTTCTCTAACCTCTCTTGTGCATATCAATGTGATATTATATATAGAGTTCATCACATGACTCTTTACATTCCTCAGGGAATTTGAAGTGAGTAGTCCTGACTTTTTTCCTTCTACCTTCTCATATCTTTTAACCAACTCATTTTAAAATTATAGCAATATGTACAAATTTCCATGCTACAGTGGGATTTTGTCTTTTCCTTAGGATACTTGCCTTTGCATCACAAACAATAAAAAAATTAATTACAACATGTACATTCACATTTTTAATTACATATTTCAATTTCACTCCGCTCCTTTTCTGGATTTTGGCTTTACTGGATTTGTCTTTTCCTGCTGCTGTTAAGAACCTGTTCTGCATACACTTTGTTCACTGTCATCTGCATATTCCCTGTTTTCTGTGCTTATTCACCTGTCCAACTCATTCCTGTACATATTCCTGTCAAACCTGTAATCTTTGTGGATCTCTGCATGCTCTCCTCTTCTTTTTCTTTTTCATAATTGCATTCAAGTTTCATGCCCAATCATTTCCCAAGTCCGAGCAATCTCACAATCTCTGCTTTGTTCTACGCTGGCAGTTTCAATGCTTAAATCTGGAGTGTTAATAAATCAACCATACTCCCAGTACTTTTCAATATTTCACTTAACTGTGTGTAAATGCATCCCAAAATTTCATTGTCCAATCATTTTCCCAATCCGGGCACTCTCGCATGTTCTCTTTATTCCACACTGGCAAACTTAATAAAAACAAGTATGGTCATTTTTAATATCTCAATTCTTCAGTTATAATCCGACAGTCCATTACATGTACATGTATTAGGCCCCGTTCATATATTTCATATTTCATATCGCGCCAATTAACCATATACAACTATTATAATCAACATAATACTTTGGTTATTAAAACCATGCAAATTGACCCTCATCACGTTTAACCATATATGCATATTCCATATACATATTACGATGCCCTTCACATATACAGTCATTATATATAATATATCCACTCATATATTATTAGATAATCGGCAATCTTTTATTAATTAGAAACCTTAGTCTTCCAACGTATATTAATAACCCGTCAGACTTTAATAAACAATATAAACCAAATTCATTGTATATGACTCCGCCCCGGGCCCACAGTACAATCAAAGACTAATCAAATGTGCGCACTGTACCTTTGTTAACCCCCGGGCTCTTCCATTAAACTTCGTGCGGGTCCTGCGAGCGATCACCGTCAGATGTCGACCCACCAGATCGACGGCTCCTGTCCATTTCGCTCCGTGTCCTGGTACGATAGTTAATTAGATTTTGAGTAGCTTTTAAGCTTGTTCATGATTATTATCTAGGTTTTTAAGCAACTCTGCATGTTTCCTGTTGTTCACTATGATTTCTCCCATTACCACTCCCAGGATGAATCTGACTTTATTGTTACATAGGTTACTTTATTGTTACTATGATTTCTCCATTTACGATTTCATAGGTTACATCATGTAAAGTTGTCAATCTCGGGTTGGTGATGAGCTTTAGTTCTCCAGATTTGGGGCTTTTTTGATATTTTCTCCCTCATGTCATTCCTACATCACCTCGTTGTTTGAGCATGCCAATTTTCTACCACTTGTACCAATTGGCACATGTCAATCTCTGAGTGGTGCCACATTTCACCTATTTTCAGTGAGAGTTTAGGGTTTCTCTAACCTAGCTTCAGAAATCCGATTCAGTGCCTGCTTGAATATCGTCACATAATACTCATGGTTTGGATTGATGAGCATGTTCTGAATGGTTGGTTGATTCATAAGAACCACCCATATAGTCATCTTGAGATATTTCGGAAGTTTTCTTGGGTTTCCTTTTTCACTGTTTCTAGTGGGTGGGATGGTGTGGGTTGATCCATCAATACTGGTGCTCTTGTAGTAGAGAATTTGTTTTTGGGGATATAAAGGAGCATTTGATGTAGATATCCCATTGGATGCATTCATAGATGGGCACGAGAGGTCAAGAATTTAAATTAAAAATATGCAACCTCTAGCATGGCAACCTAAAGGCCGCGAGAGACACTGGTTAAAGATTGTTTTGTGTTGGCCTTAATATAGTCGTGATTTATTTCTATTATCTTAATGCAAATATATATTCCGGTCTCATTAAAATGAGGATTGTGGTTGTATTTATCTTTGGTTGTTTCTCTCTTAATGCTCCAGAAGTTGTCAAAAGATGCGATAGTTGTTTAGTTTGTCTGTTACAACTTAAAAGTGGTTTTTAGCAATGGGAGTCATGTTTTTTAAGGTTCATACTAATATGAAGATCTTGTAATTCTATATTCAACATAAGAGAAGATGGCCTCTTCTTTGGGCAGTATGACAACAATTGCCACATCTACCTCATTGGGTAACAATGGAAAGGGGAAGAAGTTGGGTGCAATGTTTGATAATTATGGCAGACAATTGTCTTCTCTTTCAGTTTTTTCACCCATTTCCTTTAATCGCTCAAGTAGAAGAGGGACTTTGAGATTACGCGATAGAGAGAAGGTAGTTAATACAAGAGCTATGGAAAAGGAGTTGTACTTCAATAAGGATGGCTCAGTGACAAAAAAATTGCAGGTCAGAGAAAAAATTATGTTTAAAGGAAGGTCACTTGCACGTGAAACTTCACTGTGGTGGATCTTTCCTTGTCCACTTATATTCGATTTTAATGTGTTATTTTAATTTTTCATGGAGGGTTGTTTTGGCATATGGTCTGGCATTCAATTGCACACTTACTGAAAGCATTGTCAATTTTTCTTGTAGGCGGTGTGAACAAACTTGCTGATCTTGTTGGAGTCACCCTTGGGGCGAAGGGCAAAATGTTGTCTTGGAGAGCAAGCATGGTTCTCCAAAAATAGTTAATGATGGTGTGACAGTAGCTAAGGAGGTAATTTGTATATGTGTGCTCTGGTTTTCTTTTTAACATTGTATTAGTTCCCCCTCTTAAATGTCTTAGATTTGGTAGGCATAATTTGAAAACTCAAAGGTGAAAGGAAACATATTTGTTACCGAGTGGTCTACTTGGCCTATGGACTAGCCACATTAGAGTAATGCATAAATATTTTCACAACAATAAAAGGAAAGGGTTATGGCTGAGTCAAATTTTATTATTATTGACAGTGTAATGAAATGTATCTCAATGCTATGGTTTTGGCCTTTTTATTGGTTGAATTAGAGGACCCAGTTGAAAATATTGGGGCCAAGTAGGCTGGTTTTCCTTTTTGCTGATGGTTTGGTGTATCTAATTGAATTAGTTGCCTAATTTATTTTTGGTTGCAAACTCCTTTTCATTTTTCGTACAGTATCGGCCTTGTGAAATACATTTGATTGTGTGGTCTTGTTAGATCTACAACATTTTTAGTTGTTTAGTCTTATAGCCGAGGTGCACTTTTATTATGGAAATAGTTGATGCAATATTGTCATTTAATCCTTACTGTAGGGTAACATGTTGATAAGTTTCTTGTGAAACATTTGGTATTCAAAATGACACTTGATCCTATACAAAATCATGCACTTGACTTCAAAATTCATATTCAAAGTGTGCCAGACAATTCTTGCAAAATTTCAAATATTTATGTTGTTTTAAAACATTATCTTTTTCATGTATTGGATGCTGAAAATGTGAAAAAGACTTTGGTATGAAACCAACTGGTGAATAATTTCCAGCAAAACAACCACTTCCAAGACATGATTTAGAAGTAGAACATATGTACTTATGAAGCATAGAAAGATATCCTTGATGCATTGTCAATGTTTGGCTAGGGTTATTTTGGAGAAAATAACTCCTTATTCCTAGAATAGTGATCTTCAATACAAGTAAATGCCAGAGAAGAGAGATCATCGTGTGACGCAACAAAACTGAAATTGGACCCCTAAGGAGAGCTGGTGTGTCTACAATTGCTCTGTCAACATTTTCCCTTGGTTTACCCCGTTATTTTCCTCCATCCTGAGTCTTAATTGACTTATTCTTTCTTCGGGTTTATTTATCAAATTCGTAGAATTTGATAAATAAATACTATCCACAATGGTTGGACTTTAATTTATATTCCCAAATTTATATTATCTCCAAGCCTTATAACCAATGTTTGACTTTCAACACTTTGTATTTATACTCCACGTTTATTTTTAAATAAATAACTTGTAATGAACTTTCGGCTCTATATTTCACCACCCAGCCTTACAACAATCACGCTCTAGACTTATGCTAATTATCCGCCAATCGTTTAATTAAAAAATTTCATTATACTCCGGCCCCACCTATATATATCAATAACCAATCAAACACTCGTATCGTACCTGGCTATCCTCCACACACCTTAGTTAACCTCCGGGCAAGTTCAACGTGTGACCACCATCCGATGGCCCTTCTCCAAATCAACGACTCTTGGAAATTTCGCTCGGATTCCAACGTTGGGATTTAACATGCGATGGCACAGGTTAAACGGTGGTTTTACAGGGGTCACTTCGCCACGTGTCGCATTCCCTATGGAATCGCTCACGAATAGGAAATACCGCCTACTCCGCAAAAGCGGTGCGATATGGGCAACCCGCTTTTGTGATTCCGCTCGTGGTTTTGGTACAGGGCTTGACCACGGGTGCAAGTCTGGTTCCGCTATCCTTTTGTTTGTTAACTCATGTCCAATCCTCGGGTCAAGTTCCGAAAGCACAACAATCTTGTCTCTTTATTAAGCGAGATTTTTATATTTGAATAGTGTTCACGACCCCGGTTCTCTACACAGACCTCGCCTTCGGGTGGGGTGAGTTCACAGGGTTATCCAACAATTTACGGGAATTAAAAGACAGAAGAATGGAATTATCAGTACCCAATCACCTCACAGTTAAACAATTCTTCACAATTAGCAGTTCGAGATAATTTAATGGAAACTAAGCTTGGAAATCATTTAACTGGAAACAATTGTTCATACACAGAGGTTTATTGCAGAAATCCCCTCTCTACTCTCCTCTTCCCTCTCTACTTTTATTCATCCGAGGAATTACAATTTATATACATAACATATAGCTCTTCGGTTCCTCTGAGAGGACCGTTCTAGAAATCAAAAGGTCTAATTATAATAATTCAACTAACTGAAACTGTTCGACTCCTACAACTCTAACTAGTCTAAGTAATACAGTCAGTTGAGGTATTGACACCTAGCTATTACAACTCAAATGTTTTCGAACCCTCCTAGCCACAACATGTGGACAAAACCTCCTAAATTGCTGGCTAGTGCCTAATGCCCCTGCATCATCGTGTGACATAAACCTATTAACAAAAGTGAACAGGGAATGATTATTAATTATGGCATACTAAGTTGTCGGTGATTTTGACTATTTGTCTTTAACATGTAAAAATGTTAAATTCCAAACTTACATCATCATGGTTTGGCATCATGAGCTTGACTAATTGTCCACCATGCTCATAATTTCATTGTTGTATTCATATCTATAAACAATGTTTCAAATAATAATAAAAAAGTTCTATAAGAAAAATCCAAACCTCCATGTTGCTGCTCCTTCTGAGACAAAGTCAAAATTGCATTACACAATCTGACACATAATAATCTCCTATATCCTGGTGGTATGTATCCAAACTCTTATAATAGTGCCTTCAAGACTTATGTTGACATTTCCAATGAGATATTTAAGAAATGAAATATGGAGCCTTCTTCATTATTGTATATGTAACAATCTTTTATTAATATAAAGATTGATGGTTTTGTCTTTCTGAAAATGAAATGTAAAAATAATTTATTGTGGTCAATTGAAAAGTTTTTTTTTTTAAAGCTTTTCATTATGGAAGGGAAACATAGATATATGCCCTTCTAATTGAAATTCGGACCTGCCCTTCAAATTTTATCACTGTGTGGGACCTTAACAAACAATAAAACTATTTCGCCGCGCGTTATATAAAACATATAACAAAACCTTTGTCAAAACTTCAAACGAACCCTTTAGCCGTGGGTATTTCATCACGAATTGATCATTTTACCATGTCCCTTCTTCTAGAGGAATATTCTTCCACTTGATGAGGTACTTCATAATGGTTATATGTCAAAGAGATACATAATGTTTATCTATAACTTTTTGTGGTTCAAGAATCAACTTTCATTCTTCATCTAATTTTGGAAGTTCTATTTACATTGGCATATTTTTTCCCAAAACCTTTTTTAGGCAAGATACATGAAAAACCTTATGAATGCAAGAAGAAGGAAAATATAACTTCTATACCACTTGTGCAATACATGAATAATTATTTAGGGCCATAACAATTTTGCAGTGTGGAAAAAGTCGGCAAAAAGTCCCGATTTTTTGAAAAAATCCCGATTTTTCCCGGAGCCAACTTTATTGGCCGACTTTTTGCCGACTTTTTCATCCCTGAAAAAGTTGCGATTTTATCCTTGAAGTCCCTACTTTTTGCCGAATTTTTCGAAAAAATCTTGAGTGAGGTAGTTTCTTTAATAATTTTTTTTTTTTTTTTTTGAAAAAATCAAGATTTTTTCCAAAAATGAATATTTTTGTATTTTTTTAGTTTTGCCGACTTTTTCAAAAAACTCCCGACTTTATCGAGTATTTCAACTTTTGGACCCTTGCCGATTTAATCCCGACTTCGACTTTTTCCACATTGCATTTTTGAGCTAATTCTTTATTCTTCTTTTTCTTAAATGAAGATTGCTTATAATGCTATAATCTAAAAAATACCCAATTACCCTCAAATTTTATTTCACTTCAATGTTGTTCCCCTTGTTGTTTTATCATGTTTCATGTCATTTGAAGGTTTTCCATAATAATTTTCAAATTTTATTTAGTATTTTCCATATGTGACTCTGTTTCCTATACTTTGGACTTATCTTGCAAAATGTATGAGATACTAGGAGTTGGATATTCATAAAGGGCCTTAAATGGGGAAATTTTAGTAGATGTGTGATAGGTAGTATGATAGTATCATATTACCATTCTTCCTTGAGGAACCCACTTCATCCATTAAGATTTATTTTCTAAAGAGTAACATTGTAGACAACCTTAAAAAAATTTGTTAACTATTTTTGTTTGACCATTTGATTGTGTTTGATATGTAGAACTCATGACAGCTAGTGTTTCTCCACTCGTATTAAATAATTATTTCTAAAAATTTTTTGTTACTATTACTTTAGGAAAACCATGAAGACTATGAATTTCTTTCACGAACACTTCTGCCACTTGGCTTGTTGTTTATGTACTTTGAGCTCTACAAAAAAAATCTACAAAATTTGTCTATATAAATGACCACAAAAATGTAATACTTACCTTTATATTTTAGTAACCTTGTAATAAAGTCTATTGATATATCTTCTAGTCTTTGAATATGTATGTGGAATGGTTGAAGTAACCCTAGAGATTTTACTATCTCTCTTTTATTTATTATGCAAACCTGACCTTCTCTTATAAAATTTTGAATATCTTTCTTCATTCCTTCCAAAAATATATTTTTTGATCCTTTGAGATGTTTTAAGGAACCCTGCGTCCTACCATCAGAGAGACATGGGACTCCCTTAATATTTGTTTATTCAAATATGCTTGAGTGCATAAAAATATTCTACATTTGCACCAAAGTATATCTCTCTTTCACTCCCAATGCTCCATAGAGTTCATCCCATCCTTTATAAATTTTAGTTTTTGTTTAGTACTATTGTCATTTTTCCATTATGGCAAGCTTCTTCTAGCCACCTAGGAATAGAAAATGTAATTGGATATAAATTTGAGGCCTCTTCTATTTTGGAAAGAGCGTCATGTACTAAATTTTCCTTACCCTTTTTGCAGATTATCTCAAAATTAAAACTTTGCATTTTTTCTCCTCATTTTTGTTAATCTTCTAATGAAAATCATAGCTTCAAAAAATAATTTATGCTATCATGGTATATCTTGACTTTAAAGTACCTCCCATTGATATACTATCCCCATTTTTTATTGCATGTAATATTTCTTCCATTTATTTTTCATACGTAGATTTCACCAAATATTTTCTTTGAATTCCTTTCTTTCAAAAGCCAATGATATCCCTTATTGTGTTAATGTTACGTAAATTCCTTGTCCTAGTGCCTCACACTCTACTATGAATGTTTTACCAAAAGTAGGTGCAACTGATGTTGGTGTAGAAGACATGGCATCCATTAAAAGAGAGAGTGCCAAAGTAGCCTCATCATTCCATATAAAATGATATTTTCTTCAAGAGATATGTGAGTGGACTTGAAATGCATGCATAACTCTTAACAAATGATCAATAATATCATGTAAGTCTAAAACATCTTCTAAGAACCTTGATTTTCTTAGGAATAGGTCATTTTGTAATAGCTTGCATCTTTTGAGGCTCCAACTTCACTCCTTCCTTTAAAACAATATGAACCAAATACTCGAATTCTTATTTCCCAAAAGCACATTTGGATATTTTTACATAAAAATGATTGTTCTCAATAATTTATATAACTTTTCCACATGTTTATTACTAGTGTGGTATTCCCATGATTTATTATAAATATGTGTATTATCAAAGAAAACCAACACAAATTTTATAAGATGGGATCAAATAAAATTGTTCTTAAGTCGAGCCCGCCGGACTTCAAACGGCGATAAACCATAATTCAAACCAAATTCACGTTCCAAAATAGTCTGCTGATGTCGGCCAATTTTGTGATGCGAAAACCAAATGAATTCCGCCCTAATATTTTTCGGGTCCGAAGTTGGGCTGGCGTACATAGGGAGAGTTGTGACGCGAATTTCTTATCAAATTCGCCCTAATTTTTTTCGGGTCCGGATTTCCACTGCACGAGCGGCCCAAACAAAGATCTGCTCCTATCCCTCTGTGACGAAACCATCGTACATGCTGACGTCATCAATCAAAACCTGCCACCCTTTTGACTTTGTAAATAAAACAAATTGCGTCTACGTCATTTTCATTGTTCCGTGTGCTAGCCAGTCTTCCATGCAACAAAATTCAAAAACCAACTGTTAACGCTTGCTGACCGTTACCTTGCTGAAGAGAATTGAAGGCGAGTATTTTAGGGTTCTTCTGTCATAACCAGCACCTGTTTAAACATGTTTCATTTCCCGTAAACAGGTATTTATTCCAATTCCCCGCTAAACTCTGTAAAAAATCCTGGTTTTAGTTTTAATTCTGCACTAAGGTTTGAAAAGAAGTTCAGTTTGGTCTTTTTCGTTCCCAGAACTGCAATTATATTCCCAAAACTGGTAATTGTGCCCCTTTTCCACAAAAACCCCAAAATTCCATTTCTGAATCCACAAGAACCAGAAATGGAAGTTCCTATAGCTCTGAATGTCATGCCCATCAATGCCCCTCATAAGGACTTGGATTATTTTCCTTTAGCCGATATGGATTTTCAAATTAAGGACTTGCGTCTCAGTGAGAATCCTCTTCGAATATTTTGCCGCTGTAGAGACAATTATTTGAATGGTTTTGACATCTTTGGACTTTGGGAATCAAATCTTCCTATGTACCTTATCCCCTCAGTCCATATTTTTCCTGAGTTAATCCATTATTGCTACGCAAATTATGATCCCAACCAATGAGCAGTTTTATCCCCAAGTCAAAATGTCCTTTTCCCAATAACTGCTCAGTCCATAAATGAAATGCTACAATTCCAACCTGGTCAAGCTCTCACTCCCCTATCCATGGCTGAATTACTTGAGAAATCTACTAAGTTATCCCATGAAGAGTTAAACCGCCTATGCCAAACCTTCATGTTACCAAAGCATCAGCCTAAAAACCCTCCCCCTTATGGTTATACTTTCTTTACTGATGAGGGTAGACTTATTTTAAACATGATATCTTCCATAATGGGCTTCAATACTAGTGAGTATGTTGATCAGTTAACCCTAGTATTGTTATCCATTTTTACCCCTGGACAGCCTCCTGCTGTCAAGTACGATTTTGCATCTTATATTGTTGACAAAATCCATGATCAGTTCATGAGATTTGAGAATGAGAGAGTATTTAAGTATTCTTCTATCATATATCATCTCATGATTTACTTTCAGTCAGAAAATTTCCCTTTTTATGTTAAGAAACTTGATGCCAAAGGGAATCCTAGGTTAGTCATATTTTGGTCTTTCATTACTCACAATTCCTATGATTCTCCTTATTCCTATAATGAGTTTGTCGACCTTTTTGTTCATCCTGCAACTACCTTGTTGACAGGAGTCTCTCCTCCTAGAATTAACAATGAAATCAAGAAAATCCTTCAACTCTCAAAGCAGTACAAGATAGGTGACTGGTACCTATATCAAAACTACACAGAGATCAGGATATATGGGTGTGAATTATGCCCATTCAAACTACCCAAGTATGTCCCAATGAGACTCTTTGCATTAGAATATTTCAGGCATATGAATAATTCAGATATAATTCATTTTTGCAATGCAAAGAAAAAGGCTCAACTCAGGATCAAGAGCCAATTAGGTCCCTTCATTTGTAACTCTAGGGAAGCTGGAAAGGAAGCAGAAAGGATTTTAGAAGACTATCTCAGACTACAAAAGAGTTTCTACTGGGTGCCTTATGATCCAAACAACTTTATCTGTGATAGAAGAATGAAAAATAAATTGTCACCATACATCCATCAAAGAATCCCAGAAATAGAACAATATGCTAATATGGATGAATGGACAGAAGGGACATTGGTTGAAAATGATAGTGAGCAGGTCAATGTTGAAAATGTAATGAAATATCTTGAAAAGATACTTGACCTAGAATCTTTTGGACAGGTGCAGGGATCTTCTTCAGCTAGGACTTTACAACAAAATTTGCAGGAGATTAGTACAGTAGCAGTAGAATCTAAAGGAAAAGAAAAGGAGCCTGATATACAAATAATTGAAAAATTCATAATGACAGCGCAACTAGAGACTTCTAAAGAACAAGGTCAAGGAAAAATTCCTCCTACTCAGATCAGTGAGCCATAAATTTATATTTTACAAACTCCTCTGAATATAGAAAAGGGAAAAAAGAGAGAGGCTGAAACAACTACTCCTATTGGTGGCTCTTTGAACAACAAGATGTTAAAAGGCAGAAATTAACTCCCCTTCCAGAAGATGAATCATTTCAGGAAATCCCTGACAGCCAGGGAAGAGAAGACTGTCAGCAAACAGGTACAGGTAGTGGGACATCCACTAATTTTCAAAAATAGGAAATACAGAGGCAACAAAGTGCAGAAATATCTTCTTTCAAACCTCCAGTAAAAACTGCCTGGGACATCAAAAGAACATTCATCAATATAAAGGCCAGGAACTATCCACTTAGACTTCAAGTGTACAACCAATTTTTGAAGATGGCTCCAAAAAATCAAGAAAGATTGATGTCAGCTTATGACATCCAACAAGGTAAGATTTTAATGAGCCATTTCAAGCCCAAGGTGCAGCAGCCTCAAACAACTGAAGATTACGTTATGACTAATTTTCAAGTCTTATCAAAGGATATCCATCCTTTAGATCAAATTGAGCTACACAAGCAAACAGGTGAGATGATTTATTCTACTTTGACGGATAAATCAATGATGACCCATAAGTTGCAGGATTCTTTGGATAATACTAATACACAGTTGCAGCTTGAAAAAGCCTCCTCCCAGGCTAAGGATAATAGAATCAAAACTTTAGAGGAAATAATCATTGGTTTGGGTCATAATCCTAAAGATGTGAAAGTTATTGAAGCTTTGATCAAGAGAAAAGATGATGATATTGCAGCTCTGAGAAAACAATTAAAGTTACCGGCCTCAAGACATCCACAGACTGCAGAAATCATCAAACAAAATTCTGAGGAAGAACTAATGGATTTTCTCTTAAAATTGAATGAGCAACTTATTGCAACTGAAAAAGAGCTTGAGAATGCATTAAAAGATAAGCAGGAAAATATTCCAGTGTCTACAGCAGGAGTAGTGACAGGTACAGCAACAACAGGCCAGCCAACAAAATTGTCACAGAGCAACACTACAAATTTGAACACTGATGAATTAACAAAGTCAATGGAAGATATGAAACTTCAGGCCATAGAGCTTCACAAAACAAAGGAACAATTGGCCACTCTAGAACATAAATATGATCTTTCAAAAATGAGTGTTGCTGATAAAACAAGAGAAGTGAACAAATTAGAAAAAACAATCAAAGCATTGGAAAAGGATCTCACATTGGAGAAACCTTTAAAATAAATAAATGATATTCTTTGGGGTAATATCATTCAATCAATAAAGGATGTTTGGTCCTCAATTCAAATAATGGATGAACAAAATAACTTAGTTAAATTGGCTCTGGATGAGATTGAGAGATCAAGACAAGAGTTGGGAAATATGCCAGAAGAGGCCAATAGACTTATACATTTTTTGAATACTCAGACTAAGAATCAACTTGCAGAAATTGGTATTTAGGACAAGACCGGAACAATTCTGGAAATAAAGAGAGTTTTTACTAAAAGAACTCTGGTACAGAATTTAGAACGAAGGTGCTCAGATATGCAAGAAGAAATCATTGCCTTCAGAGAAAGATTAAATATTTTGTTAAATAGAGGATTGCCCAGTCCTATAGTTGCAGAAGATAAGCTAATGGACCTTGATATTTATGTTGAAAAATTGGACAAATATGCTGATAATCAAGCTAGTTCTTCAACCAGTTCATCAACAGCAGCATTGCCTATAGGGAAAAACCTTCATGACAGATTGGAGAATTTATTTTATCTCGAGCATGAAGTAAATCATTTGTTCCCAAATCAGCCTAATTTCTTCAGATATACTGAGGCTGATGAAACACTAAGAAAGTTGCAAAGGACCAGAGTGCCAGAAGTTCAATGGTGAAAAGAAATGATGGAACTTTTGTAAAAAAATATCCTTACATAATTTTTTGCCTATTTACCACATTATATCATGATAAAAAGGATAAAAGGATGAAAAAAGGTCAAAGAGTATCAGAGCAGTTAAAGAGTATCAGTGAAACGAAATAATCAACATAGAATTACTGAAGAGGACAACAGCAAGCCAAGATATAGGGCTTGCCTCCAGCACATTTTTAAAATAAGGAAACAACACAACATCAATTATCATTTTTCTTATCTACGAGACCATCTGTCTCTATATTGTTGTAAAATACTTATTAGTTATCCTAGATAATATCTCAATTTGTTATGAGATATTTTGTATGATTTTTTGTATAAATACTCCATCAATTGGAGTAGTAAGTGTGGATTCAAATACTTTGCAGTAACATTGACTTTTTCGGAATAAAGTGCTGTTGAGAAATTTCTTTGTGGCTTGCTGGATGATGAATTGATGCTAGAGACTTTTTACAGGATTCATGTGTCTGTAAAACATCGTTTTTCATGGACTGTTTTACTTCATATAATATATTCAAAACAACGTTTTTTCTCTTGTGAAAAAAAAATGATTAATGTTTATCACTCTGCCTTCAAAACTAGCGATGCTAGTCTATGTTGCTGGTTTATTGATATGGTTTGATGGTATTTTTATATTTTGGACATATCACACTCCTCACATGATTAACGTTTTTCTCTGTTCAAGGATTTTGGGTACTTTAATTTGTATTTGGAAAAATGGACGTCGGTACTCTATCTGTTGCTTTACTATTCTACATACTGCTATTTCACTTTCTTATAGATGCCTCGGGCATATTTGGATGCTTTCTCAGATTGTCGATAATCTCCATGTGGACCGTTACTGGGTTTTATATCATGTCCATGTATGTGACATGGGGTATTTTTCTATCATTGTCTAGGGTGGGACTTCCACTTTTCTGGATGGATATTTGGGTTCCAATCTTCGGATGTGAAAATGTAATGACTTCATGGACTGTTTTACTTCATATAATATATTCAAAACAACGTTTTTTCTCTTGTGAAAAAAAAATGATTAATGTTTATCACTATGCCTTCAAAACTAGCGATGCTGGTCTATGTTGCTGGTTTATTGATATGGTCTGATGGTCTTTTTATATTTTGGACATATCACACTCCTCACATGATTAGCGTTTTTCTCTGTTCAAGGCTTTTGGGTACTTTAATTTGTATTTGGAACAATGGACGTCGGTACTCTATCTGTTTCTTTACTATTCTACATACTGCTATTTCACTTTCTTATAGATGCCTCGGGCATATTTGGATGCTTTCTCAGATTGTCGATAATCTCCATGTGGACCGTTACTGGGTTTTATATCAAGTCCCTGTATGTGACATGGGGTATTTTCTATCACTGTCTGGGGTGGGACTTCCACTTTTCTGGATGGATATTTGGGTTCCAATCTTCAGATGTGAAAATGTAATGACTTCATGGACTGTTTTACTTCATATATTATATTCAAAACAACGTTTTTTCTCTTGTGAAAAAAAAATGATTAATGTTTATCACTCTGCCTTCAAAACTAGCGATGAGTATATGTTGTTGGTTTATTGATATGGTCTCATGGTCTTTTTATATTTTGGACATATCACACTCCTCACATGATTAGCGTTTTTCTCTGTTCAAGGATTTTGGGTACTTTAATTTTTATTTGGAACAATGGATGTCGGTGCTCTATCTGTTGCTTTACTATTCTACATACTACTATTTCACTTTCTTATAGATGCCTCGGGCATATTTCGATGCTTTCTCAGATTGTCGATAATCTCCATGTGGACCATTACTGGGTTTTATATCATGTCCCTGTATGTGACATGGGGTATTTTCCTATCATTTTCTGGGGTGGGACTTCCACTTTTCTGGATGGATATTTGGGTTCCAATCTTCAGATGTGAAAATGTAATGAATTCATGGACTGTTTTACTTCATATAATATATTCAAAACAACGTTTTTCCTCTTTTAAAGTTTCATTTTTTTTTTAAAATTGAACCTGTCGTCGCTATACCGACGCCTTGTAAGCGTCGGCATTGTGACAGATTAGAAACTTCGAAAGCGCGACAGTATAAAAACGTCGGACGAGTGACGTTCAAAACGTCGGACCACATTTCGTTGGAATTGCGACAGTTTACAAACGTCGGAAGAGCGACGTCCAAAACGTCGGACCACATTTCGTCGGAATTGTGGCAGTTTACAACCGTCAGAAGAGCGACGTCCAAAACGTCGGACCACACTGCGTCAGAATTGCGACAGTTTACAAACGTCGGAAGAGCGACGTTCGAAACGTCGGACCACATTTCGTCGTAATTGTGAGAGTTTACAGACGTCGGAAGAGCGACGTTCAAAACGTTGGACCACATTTCTTCGGAAGTGCGACAGTTTACAAAGGTCGTAAGTGCTACAGATTGGGAAACGTCGGAAGAGTGACACTTTTTTGGAAGCGACGGAAAAAGTGTCGATAGTGCGACAATTTTTAATTGCATCGGAACTGCGACGGTATGGTAAACCATGTTTTTCCCACCCTCGAACTGTCGCTCTTGCGATGACTATGTGTTGGAATAGCGACGAATTGGCCGTCGAAATTTCCGCCAAATTTTCTAGTGTAAGCATGTCCAAAGTTAGTTGCTCTCTCTCTCTCTCTCTACATTATCAAGATTTCTCCAAAGTGTCATAGCTACCCCATACACATGTCCAAAGTTAGTTTCTCTCTCTATCTCTCTCTCTCTCTACACTATCAATATTTCTCTAAAATGTCATAGATCAATGACAAGAATGTCCACTTATCATATATGAGTCACCCAATTCTTCCCTCAAAGAACCTAAACAAGACAAAAACCTCTTAAGGCAAGATAAGTCCACACGAGGGCTCCTCAATCACATCCATGACATACCCACTCATTTCCTTGAGCCCATCATGGTTAGTTCAATAATCACCCACATCATAATGTTCATCATACTCTTGGATGTCTCATCTCTCCAACAATGTCTCCACCCCCTGGATATTGCCACCATTGAGACACAAATTCTTCACATCCACCCCTATATCCAGCATGAGCTTCCCAACAAACTCCCTTTGTCGATGGTCATCGACGAGTCTCAAATCATAGTGAAGTACCTGATGAAGATCGTCCAACCATTTCATGAAAATCTGCAATCATACTATTACTCCATTCTGTTTCATGTGTTGCTCCACTTGGACAACCTCAAACCTCAAGTCATGATGAAAAAATGGGCAATCCATTTTGTATTTAGAGTAATTCCATGCTTTATTTTTAAGAAACCACCTATCCCTATTTTTTGGGCTACATAAGGTTGTTTCTCAAATGGAAAAATAGATGATTTAGTTTCAAGTTAGACAAGTTTCAAATTGAACAAACACCTCTGCAGAAAGTTATGAGCCCCATAAAAAAAGTTAGTTTTTATTTTCATGGTCTTGCCAATAAATTTGAAAAGATTTGAGGTCATTTTAGATTTGATGATATTCCAATACATCACTGAGTAGAGACACATTGATGCCATATGGAATTCATATAAAAACAATTAGTCGGGTTAAAGTTTCCATGCCAAGAAAATTCAATTGTGTATGAGAACAAAATATATCTTTTATTGTGTGAGTTGGGGAAGAGCTATCTCTAAAGTCCATAGGACAAACCTTAGATTACACTGCTCTTTTATTTTGTTTTTTCCTTTCTAGTTCTTATTTTTGGGGGGTATAGTTGGGTTCCATTTCTAGCATTGCATTGTCATTCTGGTTGTAGCTCAAAGTTTATGCTTTAGAGTTGGTTGGAGAAACAACTAGGAATAGTAACTCTTTCAATTTTTCATATTCCTTGACAATCATTGTAAAAGCAATAATGTGTTTAGGAATTCTGAATTGTAATAGTGGTAAGAATATTTGATTATATCATTTGAATTCTAGAATTGTACTTTTGATTTTGAGCAATGGAAGGTCACTAGTTTTCCTACAAACATTTACTTGCTCCAATTCATTGGCAAGATATTATGTTTTCAAGAATTTATTCATTTCCAACTTTTCTTTAAAGTTTTATTCAAGAATTTTTATTCAACAGACTAATTTTCTTGTTATTCCCCAATTTATAATTCAACACCTTAATTCATTGTTGTGGGTTTCATTCCATGCTCACAATTTAACACTTCAGTTTTTTAATACTTTGATTTATGGCATTGAGTTTCATTTCCATATTTTTATGAGAGTTTAGAGAATAGTTCACTAGATTTTTGTTTGGTAGTCATTTTCACTTATTTGAGTATTTTTTACATCAAGTTTGGAACCCAAGATTTCATTCAATATTATCTATATGTTTAACACTTATATTATCATTCACTTTCTTATTTGTTTCCATTTCACTATACTAATCTTATTTCAACTTAAATATTTGGTTTGTGAAAACAAACAAAATTTTAGAAATTGCATTTTCTTTTCTACCAAAGTACTTTTTATTTTATATTATTAAACATAGCTTATTGTACCCACTAGGAAATAGTCATGGCCTATGAGACCTTGTATTGGGATGGCCATCTACATTGCTATGAAGATTAAAGGTTATTATATTGCAATGCTCCCCCAAATTTTTGATTAACTATGTCATTTGTGCCAATGGTTGAATCTTTAAAATAAGTTGTTAGTCCACACTGCAAACACATATCATTTTTGGTATTTTTATTAAGGACATATAGTGGGTAGTGCCTATAGTGGGTACTCCCAACTATATTACCATTAAAATCTAGTTCTACATTGGGTTACACATCTAATTATAGACTAGAGAGAGAACGTTAACATAATTATTTAGTCTACTTTGTTGATACTTTGTTGGAAATTGTTATTTGGAAAGAATAACAATTACAACAGATCATACGAACATTAAAAATTGCAATAGATCATCATTTATAGAGGATGAGATATCCAACTCTTGAACCACACCTCTTTCAAGAATCTGGTAAAGAAGTGGAAGGAACAATAATGTTTTTGCAAAATGGTAACTCAGTGCTAGTGCCCTAATATCAACATTACAATAACTCCAAAATTGTGGCACAACCATAAGAATTTATGGGATATTCACTTGTAGGAATATATAATCATGCATTTGTAAAACCAATGTTAAACAATAATCAATAGATACACCTTCACATAGCTTGTGAGTGATTAACTATGGTGTACCTCTTTAAAAAGAAAAAACAAGATCAAGGTTCAAAATTCCTTGGACATGTCCTTTGAGGTTTTCTCAGGTAGACCCCATACAAGAATCAAACCTAGGCTAGTTGTGATAAAGTTCGATCAATGAAATTCAAATTAAATATTTTCTCATCCCATGTTAATCAAAACCTTTTTTTTTTAGATCCGATGGATATTAGTTATTAACCTAATGTCCAGATGATCCCACATTTACTGTAGGTAAATGATATAACATTTTTTTTCAGGAGTTTTTATGATGGGGACCTACATTTTGATTTTTCTATAGAAATTTAGGGAAAGGAAAAGCAAGGCATCGTTGAAGTAGACATTGAAAATCAAGGACCCCATGCCATTACACCCCTTTTAATGAACCCAAAATTGTGTTTAGGAAAGATGTAAAAACCCAACAACTAAAATGATCCCCATCCATTATGATCCCATATGAAGTGAGTTATCATGGGTTGTTTTGCTAACCAATATCTAAAATTGGCTCACAAATATTTCTTTAAGGTTAACATAGTTTTAGATTAAGTGGAATAAGTTTTTAAAATTAATATATATGAATAGAAAAAATATATTTTAATTCTTCATTATGGAGTAGAAATAGTTTTTGGTTTGGCATGGAAAAGTATCAATTATATTGGGAACTAGATCACTACTGAGACGGGGAGGGGGGGGGTGTGAATTTATAGTGTGGGCACTTATAAATTTTTTCTCCAAATTAATATTCCTTTTAATCATGCACAAACTAAAATACGAAACCATAAATCAAAGCATAAAAATAGACAAACAACCATAAAAGAAATCAACACAATGAACACAAGTATGTCTGGTGGAAAACCCTTCTCCGGGAAAAAAACCACTTTGTTGTTATTGTGTTGCTCAAATATTATATTAGTCAAGAAAATTCTTTACATAGAGATATACATGGCTACTCTCAAATGGAGACTCTTCTCATGTAGATCCATGTCCTACCATATGCTGAAGGCCACCACAATCAAAGATCCTCGCTCGGTTACTCCTGAAATATCTATCGACTCTACAGTATACGATCTGTTGGAAGCCAAGACGACCAATGAGCCTCACCCAGTTTCTTTTGAACTATCCAACCATCATTAGATTGAGAAATATGCTCACTTATATTGATTTAGTCAGAGTTCTCCAACTCCTCTCCTCTATGTGGTTCTCATTTCAAAATGTTTCAGAGTAGAACCGAGAACTAATCAACATGAGCACTACAGAAACATAGCATCAAAGCACAATCAATAGAAAATATATAGCTCTAACTAAAATCAAAACCTCCCCAAAAAATATCCAAAAAAGATGCAAAAATATCTCCTCGAAGCTCTACTCCAATCCGCACATCAACACCTCACTCATTGCATAAATACAAAAGGTTGAAATAAAATTCAGCTCATTGTTGCTACAACTACAAAATGCTTCAGAAATTATGCAATAAAATCCTCACAAAACTTGCATACTCTTCTCCAAGCTTACTCTCTACTCACACACACAAGTCATCCAACCAAACTATCACTGAGCTATCTCCAATATAAATATGACTTGAGGTGCTCAACTGAACCAGCTGGATATTTGTGGCCACCTACTTATTCCACTTTGGGCCCCACCATTGTTTCTTTCAGTTTTTCAGTTTCTGTAATTATAGTGTAGTTTACTATTTTTAGCAATTTTTCGGGTCCTAATCTTCCGAAGCCACTTTGAGGCCCTAAAAAATGATTTTTGGGAAAACCAAGAGAAATATGGAATAGATATTTCTAACAAGGTATTGTGCACGTCAAATGAAGATTGCATGCCAAATTTACATCCACGGGAAGTTGATGTACCAATTTACCCAAACGGGGCCCATAGTTTTGGCGCTTCATCTCATAGGGTTAGGTTTTTGGATGTTTAGGGTTTTCCATTGTTTCTCAATAATAAAAAGGCCCTAGAGCCTCATTGTAACATATTTTAGAGACCTGTAGCCACCACATCTCTTCTTACAGATAAGCTACCAGTGCCCTAGCTATTTTATTTCCATTCCGTCTGTAAACAAATTTTAGTTCTTTGATATTAATGAAATTAAGTGTAATTTCCACTGCATCTTTTTATTTATGGTTATATGGGTATTTTGTTGCATTCTTGCATAAATTCGGATCAATGGTATCAAAGCAGTCTGCTCTTTCTCAATCCTTATTTGGATGTCCCCAACGAGGTCAGAGTATAAGGAGTTAGGGCTTGATCTAGTTGAACCTTTGCAAGATCAGCCTCACAAACCCTGACGACCACCCATGGGGGACAAAAAGAAATAAAAGGGAGAAGGATATCCTATCAAAATATTGTTCGATGAGGCCCTTGAAAAACAAAGCAACACAATGATGGATAACTTTGCCCAGATCCTTCAAGGACTGGCCATCGAAGGCGCATCTGCATCCAAAAACCACTCTCGAGGCCCAACTCTTTTTAAGGTACAAGTAAAATTTGACATTCCCATATTTGAGGGCCAAATAGATGCAAATGCCATAGATATATGGTTGAATATATTAGAAGGATATTTCTTGGTTCATGAATTTTCTGACCAGGAGAAGATTATTTTTTTACTCCTCAGGGCCGCTGCCCATGTCAAGGACTAGTGGGAAACCTACTGTGAGAAAAAGGACGAGGGGGAACCCTCTATTTTCTCGGTCGTGCCCAATTGGAATTATTTATAGGATGCCATCAAGGAACAATATTATCCCATGGGGAGCTATGAGGACAAGTACATACAATGGACTATGCTACGACATCAAAGGGATCAAGATGTGCATGAGTCGACAAATATGTTCCATACCCTGCGCACAAAGTTTGGTATCAAAGATTCAGAGAAACATTTGGTGTTGAAATACCATATTTGTCTACACAGATACATTTAGGAGGAAATGTAGTTCCTCGACATCTCCTCGCTTGGTACGACATACTAGTATGCTTCCAAGATTGAGCAGAAATTCAAATAAAAGAAGCGAGACTTTGGATCTGTGAATCAAAATAAAGGGAAAGGTGCCCCTAAACTGCAAAACAAAGGAAAAATCCAAGGCATGGCGACCCAAGACAACTTGCCAAAGCCGCAAGCAAAGAAAAACATCATGAAGCCGAAGAAGGACACGGGAAAGTGGTGTGAGTTCCATAAGAGCTCCACTCACAACACAAGTGAGTGTCGGGCCAAGCAGTCACTCGTGGCTGAGATGAAGTCTTCTGAATCAGATGCATTTTTATAGGTAAATTTGGGCATCATCCCCCATGACTTGGTGAAACTGGACATCATCCCCAAGGCCAATGAAATAGGGTCTATCATCCCCTATCATTTCAGTTGCTACATGCCCTAAGACAAGAAAAAACCATTCATGACTTCAATTGCAAGATTTCCAAGGTTTGAAGTATATGTTATATCACTTATGAGCTCACTAACGCTGCCTCTCAAGGGACTAACTGCGTTGCATATGCAACTCCTTCCATTCAAGGGTGCACTGTAATGCACTTCTCGACATTCAAGAGTGCGTTGGTCAAATGGGAGTGAAATTATCATTGTTGCAGAATCTCCACATGGCCAGTGCCTTCTAAAAGAGTCCACATGTGTCAAACTTTGAATCCATGTGTCCATATAACACCTCTCAACTTGGGAACATTTATTGCCTATTATTAGAAATTCATTGATTGAGAATCTACCTTCAGTTGCCCTATAAATTGAGCACAGATCCTAGTGCTAGGAAAGGAATAATTTTGGTAAAGAAATGTTGTTTGATTCTCAATTGAGAGAGTGATAGAAGTGATATGCTATTGGTGAGATGTTGATTGTGATGAGGCTGGGATGAAGCTGGAGATAGTGACATCAAATCGATCATTGGTTGTAACCTTCCCCTTCTACTCATTAATAAATATTGTTGTTCATTTTCCCATATATGTATCTATTTATGGTTCTATTTCTCATGTGTACGACTCTAAATTATAACTCGACAAGGGGAGTGACAAAGGGAAGAAAATTATCGATGCGGAGCCCAATGCCACCATTTCCACCAAGAAGATTAATAAGGAGGAACCGGAGATCCTGAGGAGGAGGAGCATCTCTTACACTCCCAGCTATGGGTAAAGGGTTCCCCACTACAGTTCATTGTCGATAGTGGGAGCCAAAAGAACATCATTTCAGCAGAGGTCGTGAATCAGTTGGGGCTGTCGACCATGGCACACCCATAGTCGTACACCATCGGGTAGCTTCACCAAGTACGGGATCTCCGCGTCAGCCAACAGTGTCGCCTTCCCTACAGCATCAAACCCTTCACGGATGAGGTATTATGTGACATTTCTCCTCTTGGTGTTTGTGATGTATTATTAAGCCAACCATACTTGTGGAAGGGACATGCTCTGTATGAGTCCCAGGCTCGTGCTGTTATTGTTACTTTGGGCAATAAGTGGTATAGGATACCAGAGGTACCACTGCTTGCTGACAATGGAAGCATTACATTTTGGGGAAGGAAATGATCATCCACACAGAACACCAATCACTACAGTTCATACAAACACAAGGGAAGTTGCAAAACGATCGACATCAGAAGTGGTCCACATATCTGCAACATTTTCATTTGAACATCAAGTACAAGAAGGGAAACACCAATAATTTTGCAGACTGCCTCAGCCAACCACTGATCGTGGCGCTAACCACCATTCTCAACTCTTTTGGGCATGAGACTTTTGGTTGGCCGCTTCTCTACAAGAGCGACCCAAAATTCGTCCACACATACAAGACACTCTTGGAGGGTACGCAAGTTCCAAATTTTCACCTCCAGGATGCATTGTTATGTCACCTAGGACACCTTTGTGTTCCTTCAAGCGAGCGTGCCAAGATGATTTGGGAAGTGCACTACAGTCGGGTCGCTCAACATTTCAAGGTCGAGAAAACAATGGCAGTACTATAGAAGTATTTCTATTGGCCAAAACTTCGATAGTGTCAGAAAGTACATCAGATCCTTCACTTCTTGCGCCATTTACAAACCGACCATCAATAAGCAAGGCCTCTATACTCTGCTACCTACACCCAGTCAACCTTGGGAATCCATCTCCATGGATATATGTTAGGCCTTCCTTATACTAAGTATGGAAACAACTGTGTTTCGTGGTCATTGACAGATTCTCGAAGATGGCCATTATGGCGGCCTGCAAGAAGAATATCACAGGAGAAGCCACTGCTAAACTCTTCTTTGAACGAGTGTGGGTGCACTTTGGGATCCCACAGTCTATCATCTCAGATTGGGATAGAAGTTTCCTCAACACATTTTGGTCTAGCCTCTGGTTAATTTTGGACACCAAGCTCGCTAAGTCCACAACTTTTCATTGCCAAACTGATGGCTAGACAGAGGTCATCAGCAGGATGATCGTACACATTATGCGCGTGTAAAATTCAAAGCATCCATGCACATGGGATGATATCATTCCCTATGTACAACACAATTATAACCAAGCTCTCCACAGCTCAACCGGCCACAACCCCTTTGAGGTGGGCTTGGGATTCTAGCCACTATGTCCCATTGACGTAGCCATGCCATTTGTGGCTACTCATGCCGATTCGAAACATGTCCAGTCTAATTCTAACAAAGCGAAGAACTTCATTGAGTGCATTCATCACATCTGCCAACAAGTTCATGAAATATTGGACAGAGCCAATGCTAAGTACAAGCTACGACATGATCAACTTCGGGTGTCACACAACTTCGAGGTGGGAGACCAAGTGTGGCTACATTTGTAGAAGGAGTGCCTCGCTGGACCCCACCGCAAGATTCACCCACTCCTATATGGGTCGTACAACATCACCAAGGCTATAGGGACCAATGAATTCGAGCTCAGTATTCCACCATTTCATGGTCTGCATCCAGTGTTCAATGTGGATTGCCTTCGACCCTACTTCGCACCTCTACTAGACACCTCCGACATTGCAGAAAAAATATTGCATGGAACAAGCCACCAAATATCGTATCATGGACATGAAAATAAAGAATTCTCTCCAACAGAAGATCCAACTATATCGGGTTGTCAAAGCTAGACAACTCCTGCACCAAGGCAAGTGGACCAAGTTCAGCAGAAGTTTCCTCATCTCATGGACAAATTCAATGCAATGGAGACCATTGCTTCCTAAGGGGGTAAGCATGATCCAGGTGGATATTGGTGTCCATATTCCTATTCCAGTTAGGGCCCCACCATTGTTTCTTTCATTTTTTCAGTTTCCTTAATTTTAGCACAATTTACTATTTTTAGCAATTTTCCAGGTCCTTAACTTTCAGAGCCATTTTGAGGGCCTAAAGAAATTTTTTGGGGAAACTGGGAGAAAAATAGAATTTCCTTCATATTTCTCACATAAAAATTTATGTTCCTCAGATATATCTTTCTAAAAAGGTATTGTGCGCGTTAAACCGAGATCGTATGCCAAAGCTACGTCCCCGGGAAGTTGATGTACAAATTTACCCAAACGAGGCCCATAGTTTTGGCGCTTCATCTCCTAGGGTTAGGTTTTTTTATTTTTAGGGTTTTCCATTGTTTATCAATAATAAATAGGCCCTCGAGCCTCAATTTAACATAGTTCATAGGAATGTCGCCACCACATCTCTTCTTAGAGATAAGCTACCAGTGCCCTAGCTAGTTTATTACCTTTATGTCTATAAACAAATTTCGGTTATTTGATATTAATGAAATGAAGTGTTATTTCCACTGCATATTTGTATTTATTGTTATATGTGTATTATGTTGCATTCCTGCATAAATTCAGATCATCAACTAAATAATTAGCAAGAACTACTGAGCTCAACAATCTTGTTGATATTCTTGATTTGATCTGGATTCATCTCACTAACTCTATCAAGCCACTAACTCCACTTTCCTTATGATATTTTCAACTTTGATTAGTTCATGGAGGTCCCATGAAATTTTGTAGTCATAAACCAAAAATTTTCAAACAAGAATGTCGCCAAAACACAAAAATTAGCTGACCAACGTGAAAAATCCATAGAAAAAATCGTGCAAATGCTCAACCACACAGATGAAACTGGCTCCATGTGACTAGAACATCACAGTTGCTCCCACATGCCTATCTTCCACTGACTGGAGCTTTTCAATCACTCCCATAGACTTGGATCCATGCGACTAAGGATAAAGATGAATAAAACCAGTGGATATTTAGTCCAGTATCTTTGCCAATTGATGGAACACCTTCTCCAACATTTAATCACTCATCCAAACCTTTGTGTCAAGTATGCAACTTATGAAATAGGTAAAGAATAAGTCAATGACATGCAAGACCTATTATTCCAACCTTGGTACCAAGACCAACACCTCTAGCTTCGCAAGCAACAACCACAACCTCTCTAAACACTCCAATACCTATAATATCATCTTCAACTTCTGCAGCAACATATCCAAGCTCCTGCAATAGCAACACCAAGTCATACAACTGCCTCCAACATTGTTAGAAGGAAAATCCAACACAAGCAACCACAACTCAACACATGTAGCAACATATCCAAATTCTCCAAGACATGTAGAGACATATGCAACACCTGGAGAAACACTCCAACCACATGCACCAGTAACATTTCCAACCAACACAACATGTCAACCTCTATCTAGTCATCACATATGGAATCCGTCTCTACTCATCAGCGACAACATCATATCCTATAGGTCCAGTCATAAATATGTTGAAAACAATGCCAAATAACAAAAACATCAAGCTAAACATCCATAACACATGCACATGACAAGAAACACCATGAGCCTGTTGACATCAATGCCAACAAACTCCCCCTTTGGCTTTGATGTAAACCTCCAAACAGCAAGTGAGGTTGACCTCCATATAATGTCCACACTGAAGTTGCAACTCAATCATCCAAATTCTCCCCCCCTTTGACATCAATGGAAAAGGGCCATACACACACTGAAGTAAAATTCCAAATAATGTGTCGGATGAGAGAAATTCTTACCCCGTCAAGAAGCTCAAATAACTGCTCTTACACATTTCTATGAATATGAACATGCTCCCCCTAAGCATGTAATGGGGGTGCATCATACACTATCTCTGCTGCAATTAGATTCCTTCCTAAGTGCAAGGTACTACTACTCAAAGATCATGACTCCAACTAGATTTGGCCATGATAGACAATGAGTTAAAATACAATATAATGCTTCATGGAGCAAATACATGGTTGCGACAAGTACATAAGACTAAAATATGACTCCATTATACCAAACCGATCACCAACCAATGACTCCTATGGACCCAAGTTTACATCATGCACCCAATCTAGTGGGGCTACATCAATTATATACAATATGAAACATGACTTGGACATCCATTGACCCATACATAGCTAATGAAAATACATACTAGACACCAAGGGTCTCTCCATGAGCAATGTGCCCAAAAGATGAAAGAATGATAATACATGGCTTTTACATCTACACACAATGGTTCTCTCTTCTATACATGCCCAAAAAAATAAAAATATCATGAGTACATGGCATCAATGAGCAATGATATATGCCCCATATGGCAGCAACAACAATAACATAATCCATGGCATATGAAACAAGTACAAATCCCCCATGAGCAATGATATACTCACTCAATATGTAGTAGCAACAAATATATTCACACCATCATGAATCCCATCAACCATCAACATAATGCGTCATCAACTCAAATCATGAGCAACACATCAAAGGGTAGCAACAACAACACTTGTAGCATATGGACCAATACAAGTAATATCTCCAACAACATCAATATATGGCCAATATGAAATGCATCCGAGCAACAAAAACTAATCTATGTAGCAACAATATTAACTCAGTATCTCCTCATCATAGGTGAGAAACATATCATCAATAAGGAACTAGAAAAAAATCAGTAAGAAAAAAAAACATCATCGGAAACATGTATACTCCTTGTATGAGCAACAATATAGATCATCATGAGTGAAAAATATCTCATCATGATCATGCATCAAAATATTATGAGCAACAACAACCATCCTTCTCATATCACATCCATCCAATCAACACATGAGAAACAACATGATGCATTTAGAATAAAAATCATGAACCATAAAGTGCACAATCTAGATGAACTATCTTCAACACAACATGTGATCTCCATGGGAGAAAAATATGCATGAAAACACACGAAATAAATATCATCTAGCAATATAATCATCATCAAAATACTAACTATGTCATGAAAAACATATTATTTTGTATTTATATGGCAGCAACAATAAAACTCTTTTCCTGCAACACAATCATGACAAGTAAGCACAACAAAACTCCTCCAAAATGAGCATGATGCCAACAACCTGCAAATCCATTTGGAAGTAAAAAATCGCCCCCTGAATGTGTGATCCTCCATCACACCTAGACAAAGAATATAGGATACTACATGGTTTCCATATCATCTTTAGCATCAATACAAGCCAAAACATATAGCTGCTCCAAAAATATCAACAGATGTACATGCATGCTCCAACTAAAATCAAACTGAAAAAGAAAAAGAAATGAAATGAAAAGAGAACTCAGAACCTCAAGAACTTCCCTTGAGCACCTCCATATTTAAATTATCACTTTCCGATATGGTTGCACAGTAAGGATTTGCATGCAACTCATTATGCGACCATATTCTCCCCCTAAAACCATGCAACCCTCAATTTTGGGTGGGAGATTCTTGTTGTTCTTTTCTCCTCAAAAATTTCATAAGCTCATCCTTCTTATTCTTGTGTGGTTGTCCTTGCATATTCTCCTTTATCTGGTTGGATCTTCTAAAACACATGGGAAACTTGCAATCCTTTGCCTTATGGCCAATGTTGTCACTCACAAAACATGTAATTTGACCAAGGAATAGAGGAATAGGTTTATGTATTCTATTGGAATAATTTTCATTCCTTGCATGTGCCATGCAATCAATAGCCCTATGGCCAAAATCATTGCATGAGAAATTGTAACCATAAAAATGACTATTATACCTCATGGATGGATATTTCCTTTGCATGCATACTTGATGCTTCTTCTCCTTTGGATACTCCTTTTGATGAGAAATATTAATCTCTCCATTTTTGCAAATTGTTGCTATGTGTCTATGAAATCCACAATTAGAACACTTTCCTATTCTATTCTCCTTCTTTGGACTTCTTCACTTGTTATGCTGCTTCTTGCATGGCTCATGGATCTCATTATTTTTGCTACAACTAGGAGCTCCAACAATTTTTGATTTGCTTGTAGATGCTTGAGCACTAGTTTTGAACATATCCAATTCTTCTCTTGCATAAATTGCTTCACCCTTCAATTTTTTAAACTCGTCCTCCAACTCATTGTATTGCTTCCTTATTTCAATTTCAATCTTCATTCCCTTTTGTCGCTGAGTTTTTAAATCAGAAATTTCTTCTTTGTATGAACACTCCTTTTCATTAAACATTTGCAACTACATTCATTGATTTTTATTTTCAGCCATGATTTTTATTTTTTCTCTTCAAGATTGATGCTCGATTTCTCACTGTTATCACTAGTGCCATCATCTTCTTCTTGTGAGGAGGATATAATTTTTACTGCAATAAAAATTGAATCATTTCCATTTTTCTCCAAATCTGAAAAATGCAATTTTCCTCCAAGATGCAAGTTCTCCAACTTATCCAACATTTCTTTGGCAGTCTCTAAATACTTCACATTCATGCTATTAGATTTTGACATACTATTCAAAATAATATTTTTAGGTAAATCATTTGATTCATCCTTAATTCCATATTCAAATGATAGAAAAATATCTTCTTCAACGAATAAAAAATATGAATCCAAATTCACTCTCCGAGTAGCAAATTCTATGGTAAGTCTTTAAAATTCTTGTTATTGTACATTTTTTGGAAAATTTTCAGCTCTAGTGATCAAGCTACACTTGAGATCCCCATTATGATACCAATTTTTGGAAACTAGATCACTATTGAGAGGGGGGGGGGGGTGTGAGTCAATAATGTGAGCACTTATAAACTTTTTATCCAAATTAATATTCCTTTTAATCATGTAAAAACTGAAACACACAACCATAAATTAGAGCATCAAAATACACAAGCAACCATAATTAAATAAACACAGTGAACACGAGTATTTCTGGTGTAAAACTCTTCCCCAGAAACAAAACCACCCTGCTGTTGTTGTGTTGCTAAAATATTATATTAGTCAACCAAATTATTTACATAGAGATATACATGGATACTCTTAAATGGAGACTCTTTCTCATGCGGATCTACATACTACCATTTGCTAAAGGCCACCACGATCAACGATCCTCGCCCGGTTACTCTTGAGCTATCAATCAACTCTATAGACTACGATCTGCTAGAAGCCACCACGACTAACGAGCCTCGCCCAGTTTCAGCCGCACTATCCAAAAACCACTAGATTGAGAAAATATGCTCACTTATATTTATTTCTCTGGATTCCTCCAAATCCTTGATCCAGGTGTATATTGGTGGCCTTCCACCTAGTCCATTTGGAATCGCACCATCAATTCTTTGAGTCTTCACTGTCAGCACAACTTACTATTTTTAGTAGGTTTCGGGTCCTGCACTCCCGGAGCCGTTTTGGGGCGCTAATGATCCAGGTGGATATTGGTGGCCACCCACTTATTCCATTTGAACCCCCACCATCAGTTCTTTCAGTTTGTAAGTTTCAACACAACTTACTATTTTTATCATTTTTTCGGGTCCTGAACTTCTGGAGCCGTTTTGAGGCCCTAAACGATGTTTTTTGGGGAAACTAGGAGCAACATAAGTCTATGGGCCAATGTTTCTCACTCAAAAGTTGTATTCCTTAGATAGATATTTCTAACAAGGTATCACACGCATCAAACAGAGATCGTATGCCAAAGTTACGTCCATGGGAAGTTGAAACACCAATTTACCCAAATGGGACCCACAATTTTAGTGATTCATCTCCTAGGGTTAGGTTTTGGAATGTTTAGGGTTTACATTGTTTCTCAACAATAAATAGGCTTTTGCGCCTCATTGTAATACAGTTCAGGGGCTAGTAGCTAACACATCTCTTCTCAGAGATACGCTACCAATGCCCTAGCTCATTTATTTCCATCATGTCTCATTGTAACATAGTTCAGGGGCTGGTAGCCGACACATCTCTTCTTAGAGATATGCTACCAGTGCCCTAGCTCATTTATTTCCATTATTTCTATAAGCATGTTTCAATCATTTGTTTTGTAACATAGTTCAGAGGCCTGTAGCCGCCACATCTCTTCTAAGAGATAAGCCTCCCAGTGCCCTAGCTGTTTATTTACATTCTGTCTATAAAAAACTTTCAGTTCTGTAACACAGTTTAGAGGCCTGTAGCTGCCACCTCTCTTCTTAGAGATACGCTACCAACACCCTAGCTATTTTATTTTAGTCATTTGATTTTAATAAAATGAAGCATTATTTCCACTGCATCTCTATATCTATGGATATATGTGTATTTTTTTGTGTTCTTGCATAAATCCAGATTAGTGGTATCAGAGCAATCTGCTCTTTCTCTGGTTTTCTTTTCATGTCCCCAATGCGACTAGGGTATAAGGAGTTAAACCTCGCAAACCCCGACGACCCCCCATGGCGGAAGGAATGAAAGACGAGGGAACAGGAGATCCTATCAAAATATTGCTCGAGGAGGCCCTCAAGAAACAGAGGAACACGATTATGGATAAATTTTCTCAGATCCTTCAACGGCTACCCACCGGCGACACATCTACATCCAACACGTCTGCCAATAGGTCCGCGACAACCTGGACAAATCCGATACCAAGTTCAGCAGAATTTTCCCCTCATGGAGGAACTTAACACAATGGGGACCATTGATTCCTAAGGAGGGAGGAATGATCTAGGTGGATATTGGTGGCTTCCCACCTAGTCCATTTGGACCCACACCATCAATTCTTTTAGTCTTCACTATCAGCACAACTTACTATTTTTAGCAGGTTTTCAGGTCTTGCACTCTCGGAGCCGTTTTTGGGCACTAATGATCCATGTGGATATTGGTGGAAACCCACCTATTCTATTTGAACACCCATCATCAGTTCTTTCAGTTTGTAAGTTTCATCACAACTTACCATTTTTAGCAGTTTTTCGAGTACTAAACTTCTGGAGCTGTTTTGAGGCCGTAAACGACGTTTTTTGGGGAAACCGGGAGCAACATGGGTTTATAGACTGATATTTCTCACTCAAATTTTGTAGTCCTCAAATACATATTTCTAACGAGGTACCGTGCACGACAAACAGAGATTGTATGCCAAAGTTATGTCCTTGCACTAGAAAATTTGCCCCAATTTCTGACGGCCACTTCGTCGTTATTCCGACGCATAGTCATTGCAAGAGCGACAGTTCGAGGACGGGAAAAACATGGTTCGCCATTACGTTGCAATTCCAACGCCTTGACAAAGTGTCGCAATACCGACACTTTTTCCATCGCTTCCAAACAAGCATTGTTGTTCCGAAGTTTCCCAAACCGTTGCTCTTCCGACGTTTTTAAATTGTTGCAATTCCGACGAAATGTGGTCTGAAATTTGAACGTTGCTCTTCCTACATTTTTATACTGTCGCTCTTCCGACATTTTTAAACTGTCGCAATTCCGACGCTGTACAAAAGTGTCGCAAGACCGACGCTTTCCAGAAGCGTCGCAATACCGACGCATTCCAAAAGCGTCACAATACCGACGTTAGGAAGAATTGTCGCAATATCGAAGGACGTCACAAGACCGATGAAAATGGAAATCGTTCAAAACGTCAGAAGACCGACGCTTGTAAGGCGTCGGAAGACCGACGCTTACAAAGCATCGGTATACCGACGGCGGGTTCAATTTTAAAAGAAAAAATGAAACTTAAAAACAGGACAGTAAATCTCCAATATTTGTTATGAATTGTGGGTGTTACAATTGTTATGAACATAATTCGACCGTGAAATATTAATATAATAAACCACCCTTCAACGCTTCGACTATAAACAATCATATAAACATGGCTCTGTATTTCAAAAAACAGGTTTAAAATAGAAACATGGCAACTTTTTTTTTTCTAAGTAAGGTTAATCTATTAACAGTGGGAATAAAATTATAGCATGACCGAAGTCAAAAACATTGCCCAGACTTATGGAAAATTTGTCAAAAAATCAAAAAAGAAGACTGCCCTCATACGGGGAACCCAGTCTTGAACGTTTTTCAGGTCGTTGCATTGCCCACGCAGGGGAACCATCGTTTGATATCTTTGAAAATTACAGTGTTTACAGAATTCAAAAATAAAATAGAGGTCCAGCACAGTAATATAAGCAAAAACATGCCCAATTAAGTGGGTCACGAAGCAAGAAAACCAAAGAAAAAGAGAAGCAGCTACTCATCCGGTGGTTCTTCGACAATTCGGCACCATCCTTCAGCAAACATAAAAATCAAACTTTAAAACAGGACAATAAATCTCCAATATTTGTTATGAATTGTGGACGTTCCAATTGTTATGAACATAATTCGACCGTGAAATATTAATATAATAAACCACCCCCCAGCGCTTCGACTATAAACAATCATATAAACATGGCTCTGTATTTCAAAAAACAGGTTTAAAATAGAAGCAGGGAAATTTTTTTTTTTTCTAAGTAAGGTTAATCTATTAACAGTGGGAATAAAATTACAGCATGACCGAAGTCAAAAACATTGCCCAAAATTATGGCAAATTTGTCAAAAAATAAAAAAAGAAGACTGCCCTCATACGGGGAAACCAGTCTTGAACGTTTTTCAGGTCGTTGCATTGCCCACGCAGGGGAACCATCGTTTGATATCTTTGACAATTACATTGTTTACAGAATTCAAAAATAAAACAGAGGTCCAACACAGTAATATAAGCAAAAACATGCCCAATTAAGTGGGTCGCGAAGCAATAAAACCAAACCAAAGAGAAGCAGCTACTCATCCGGTGGTTCTTCGACAATTTGACACCATCCTTCGGCAAACATAAAAATCAAACTTCAAAACAGGATAGTAAATCTCCAATATTTGTTATGAATTATGGGTGTTCCAATTTTTATGAACATAATTCGACCGTGAAATATTAATATAATAAACCACCCCGCAACGCTTCGACTATAAACAATCATATAAACATGGCTCTGTATTTCAAAAAACGGGTTTAAAATAGAAACAGGGAAATTTTTTTTTTTCTAAGGTTAATCTATTAACAATGGAAATAAAATTACAGCATGATGGAAGTCAAAAAAATTGCCCAGACTTATGGAAAATTTATCAAAAAATAAAAAACGAAGACTGCCCTCATACGGGGAAACCAGTCTTGAACGTTTTTCGGGTCGTTGCATTGCCCACGCAGGGGAACCATCATTTGATATCTTTGACGATTACAGTGTTTACAGAATTCAAAAATAAAACAGAGGTCTAGCACAGTAATATAAGCAAAAACATGCCCAATTAAGTGGGCCGCGAAGCAAGAAAACCAAACTAAAGAGAAGCAGCTAATCATCTGGTGGTTCTTCGACAATTCGGCACCATCCTTCGGCAAACATGTCACTGTCCATGGCGGGAGCAGCTTCAGACACGGAAGGTCCAAGATCTCCAGGCGCTATCTCCACATCACGAACCCTATGAACCTGAGCCTCCGGTTCCTGCACATTCACGCCACCGCTCCCCTCCTGAAGGCCCAAAAGCTGGGCTTTTTCTGAGCTCAGACCCACTGGACGGGTGCATTGTTCCTCCACTTGGGCCTCTTCACGAAAAACCACGGTGATTGAAGCTATGATTCGTGGGTGGTTCAGCGAGAAATTAAAGGAAAAAATCGCAGTGCGTGTCGTGGGAGAAGGTGAAGTGGTGGAGAAATGAGGAGCAGGGGAGCCCATACGGTGGCCAGATCCTAGAACCTGACCCCACCCACTTCTAGTGTTTGGATAGCAGCCTGTGGAATAATCACTGGAGTGGTAAGAAGACTCGGTTGAGGGGCTGGAGGGAGCGCGCAGGGGTTGTCCTCTGGTGCTACCCCTGCGGCAACGCATCCTTTGACGCAGGTGAGGCATGGCTGCAGTCTCAGCAGTGGGCACAAGATGAGACGGAGAAGCAGGATTCCAAGAAACCGAGGAAGAAAAACACAGACCAGACCGAGAGAAATGCAGATTTTCGCCAAGGTCTAAGCAACAGTTCAGCTGGCTTCTCCTTCCCGTCAGAGTGTGCAGGCAGTGTAACCCAGCAACCAAAGAGCATTTGAAATTCAAAGGTTGTGGCTCGTCTGAGAAACCATAGCGAAATGCCATTTTATCGACCTGACTGCAATGGCATTGAAGAACGCCCGTCATAAATCTTTCATTAATGAGAGCTGAAGGCCGGAGCATATTGGAGCATGCGGAATCGCTAACAAGAGTGGAGGTCTGATCTTGAACAGCGTTAAAACTTAATGCGATTGATATGAAAACCTTGGAACTTAAATATCATCTGCCAGCCATGACATGGGTGGGCAGGTGTCTCCACACTTCGCCACATCCATGTCCCATCGCCTTAAATGCCATCCAATGCACCCGCATCCGGGAACAGGGAAACTTTTGATTGAAGCGCGAGTTTTGTTTAAAGTTTGGTGGTCCCGCACCACGGCAAGCCAGAGGAGGATAAGTGGCAGAAATTGATTGGAGCAGATCTTTTTTTGGGCCGCTCGCGCAGTGGAAATCCGGACCCGAAAAATATTAGGGCAAATTTGATAAGAAATTTGCGTCACAACTCTCTCTCCATACGCCAGCCCAAATTCGGACCCGAAAAATATTAGGGCAGAATTCATTTGGTTTTCGCGTCACAAAATTGGCCGACGTCAGCAAGCTATTTTGGAACGTGAATTTGGTTTGAATTATGGTTTATCGCTGTTTGAAGTCCGGCGGGCTCCACGGCTAAAGGGTTCGTTTGAATTTTTGACAAAGGTTTTGTTATATGTTTTATAGAACGAGCGGCGCAATAGTTTTATTGTTTGTTAAGGTCCCACACTGGTTTTGGTAATATTTTGTTTTAAATGTGACGTATATATGTTTTATATATATATTTCATATATATATTAAAACATTTATAAATTGTGGACCCCAGGAGCATTTTAATAGATTTGTTATTTGCATAGTTTTGTTATGTTTTTAATATATGCGTTGCATATAAAAGAAAAGGGCTGTGAGCCTGTTTTGGAATGTAGTTGTAAAGTTTATTATTACACACAATAGTAGTGTAAGTGTTTTGAAGAGCACAACAATGCGTAGTTTTAGAGACATAGAAGAATTTTAAGTGCACTGCGTTTTGCAGCAGTCACCTTTTGTAATCCCTCTCAATGAGGAGGAATTTGTAATAGTTTTTTTTTGAAGGAATAGAAATTTTTCAAAGTGTTGAACTCTTTTTCTAGTGAAGAAATTTCAATATTTTCTCTGTGTTAGAAGAGGAGAGAATTACTCTCTCCATTGTTATTCTGGAATTTTCAAATATTCCAACACATGGCTATAAATGAAGGAGATTTCTACGCATCAACATCAACATGTTTTCAAGTAGGAGCTGCCTAATTTTGTAACAAAATTTTCTTTGGATGTAAATATTTGCAGACACTGAAGATTACTCAGGTGATGCCTGAAATTTCCATTGAATTCCTATAAGAATCTTAGATTTGTGACATAAATCCTTTTTCTAATATATTAGCTTACTCCTTTTAAGTTTGTCTCATTCAACTAATAAAAAATGTTTCAAGGAGTATAATGAAAACTAGATTATGTGTGAAGCATAAAATAATCATTGATGCTAGACTTGGAAGTTAAGAAGTATAATAACAAGTAGATACACTTCTCTAAAGCATAATACTGTTTTTCTGAAGCATAAGACAATCATTGATGCTAGACTTGGAAGTTCGAATAAGACGAGATAAAACAACAAAAAAGGCATTCCATTACTTGCATGAAATATGAGTACGAACTTTTACCAGTAAACTGGGTGCAAGGTCTAGATTTTGACTGGCATCGATTCTTGTGAACTCAAATTTCACTAAAAACATAGTTTTTTGTATGTTTTCAACACATGGTTAAAAATGATAGTGCATCAAAATCTATATTGTTGGGCTGAATACATACGTAATAAAAAATGATCTTTACCAAGTTATTCACTTCATCAAAAGCCTGATCTTCACAGTGACACTTTTGCTAGGAATAAATATCAAGTGGGTTGTGAAATTTTAAAACTTGATTCGCGGTGAAGTGCCCAAAAGGCAAGTCTATCAAAGCATCTACGACCTGTGTCATTTCATAGTAGCGAATGATTTGATATCATAATGGAGGTGCTCCAATTCAAGCAGTGTAGAAGAGGCAGGAGCCTATAAGGCAGATCCAAACTTTGGAGAAGAGCAAGGCAGATCCTGGGAAGAATGAAGAATTTGGGAATCCGGGATCTCTTCCAGAGGCCATGATACCAAAGGTTTGTCCTGTTTGTATATATTTCTCATCTACATCCAATATAGCCTTAAATTCCCACATAGATCACTGTCTATCAGGTGATTCAAATGCTAAAAAATCTGGAACAAAGTTTCCAAGCCTAAATTGAAGGTGAGAAAAAAATGATCAATCCTAGATATAATTGCTGCGGCACCTGTTTGCATGCTAGAGGATTTGGATTACAGTACTAGCAAAGAGCAATCGACCGCTGATGCACATCCATTGCCTTTGGATCAGCTCAATCTCAGAGACACCACCAAGTAGAAACAACATCAATGCAAAGATCTCAACATTTCAAAATTAGTGCAAAGATCTCGCGTAGTGGTAATGCATGTATTTCAAAAGAAAAAAATAAAAATGCACATTCTAACCCATTCGAATAACCACTGTAGCAAGGTTTTACATCTAATTAGATCCAATCCGTATATCGATGGAAAAAAATTAATATAATTACATTTTCCATAGAAGAGGAAACTTTGCGAAAACAGAAAATGAATATAAAACGAGGATGTCAAGATGTTTAGATTACTCAGTAAAACAATTATTTGTGCTTAGTAGACACAACACTGTATTCTTAACGCATTTTCTGTAGAATATTAAATAGATTTTTCCAAAATTTGAGATGCAAACTGTAGTCTCTACTACATTTGGAAAATTGGAGGTTTATAAAAGATAAACTGTGAACAGAATTGTACCACTATGATAAGAAGTTGTGAGAAGCATTCCTTCTGCTTCACAAACGTGGAACTACCTTAAGAATTCTTATGGTTGATATAAATATTAGAGCATGGCAGTTAAATGTAGTAGTTATGCTAAAATACTGAATAACAGCTTGAGAGTGGTCTTCAGATACTGTACGAATGCACCAAATTAAAGTTGTACCATTACTAAAGATAAATGGTAAAAAATAGTCAATTTTGATATCGTGAAGTTATGTCTTTCTCGGTAGCAAACTAGGGATAGGATGGAAAATATGAGAGAACTAAGTTCCAAGGACTAAAAAAAAAGGCCAACATAGTTCTACCTTGAATCAGAGACAAAACAAAGCTTCCCAAAAAAGTGTTTGCCACTGTCATCACCCCGAGGAGCGCAAAGTCAATTGATGGTGCCAACCATTTGACGAAGCAGAGAGAAGATTCATGGTGCCAATGGTTGTAGCACAGTTTGTTGACATGAGCCATCATTGTAACAAAGAAGATTGATGGTTCCAATTGTTGTAGAAGTCCATTGAGAGTGCAACTACTATAGTAGAGCAGTTTGCGAGCACCCATTGAAACTCCTATATATAGCAGAGTCAAAATTTTCCTATTGAACAAGTTTGTATAGTCAAAGCCACAGAAAGATCAGATAGCCACGATCCTAAATGAGAACCAGAGCCAAAGCTAAGACAGATTCACGTTTAGTAGAACAAGACAGCCATAGCAAAGGATCTGACCACAAAACTAGATCATGAGAGATAGCAATATTATTGCTTCCACTGTGGAAATGTAGAAACTGTACAAGGGCTTTGCTTCCAGCAGATTTCATTGTGACAGTAATTTCTATGGTGTTGTAAGCGCTCATTAGTAGAATCTTAAAGCCATTCTGGAATTATTTTAACCTGGAGAGAGTTTCTCTGGTTTTAAATCCTCATGTTCAAATTCCATTCTGGATTGGTTGTGTTTGATATTATGTTTTTACTGTCCGCAATTGAATTTTCGCACAGAAAATTATCAGTCTAAAGCGAGCAATTTTGCGATGTTTCTTTTGCTTCCTATTGTGAAGTATTTCATTTAGAACTCTACTCGTTGTAACAGAGGTCTTGGGCATAGAACATGGGACTTGGGTTTTTTGGAATCAAAGTTCAGGTTAAGATTCTCATCTGAATAATGGCATAGTGAGCCTTAGCATGGAGTTGGGAGTACCAATTTGAAGTGCAGGTAGGGCATTGTACAATAGACCAGTTAGATTTTTGGACCCTAATACAAAAGTTTCTTCTTCTTTCAAAACATGTTTCTCGTTTTCTGTAACCAATGTGGGTCTTGTTCTTGTTTCAATTGGGGATGGATCAACATTTGTTGTTGCTCCAGATGATCACACTCTGGGTAGCCCTGGAGGCTATTTGGGGGTGATGAGTCCAATAGGTCTCAATGAACTGTTGCCCTCGCCAGGGAATACTATTGCAGTGGAATTTGATACTATTTTGGATGTTGAATTCCATGATCCTAATGGAAACCAGTACCTTCAGCTCCAGTACCTGTTCACAAAAGAGGGTGCCATAGTCATTCATGCGTGCAGAGAGGGTGAATTGCAGGCATTGCAACAAGAGGTGTTGTTGTTGTTGCATTGGCCACTAGATTGTTTGTCTGGTTCTGTTACAAGCACAGAGTATTGAAAAGGACAGACAAATTTAGTTTAGATATTGTGAAATTGCCTCGGAAATTCACCTACAAAGAGCTCAGCAATGCTACGAAAGACTTTTTTTGAATGTGATTGATAATCGATAATTGCAAGCAAGGGTAATCCCCTTGTGAAACCCAAATTTATGAGCATTTTCTAAAACCTGATGACAGAGTCATTGTAATGAACAAGCGCCTAGGTCCATATTACGTCCAAATCTACCAAGCACCAAGATCTATAAAAAAAATCCACAGTATCTGTGAACTAAGAAGAAGAGGCAGAAAATGTATTCTGCTTACCTGTTCGAATAGTGGTTGGGGTTTACATCATGACAAAAATTTGATAGAGCCCATGTAGCATTTCTTATCATTGAAATTCTGGTAGTATCATTCAACTGGGCAAGCACCTGCCTCAGAGCTCCATGACTGAGGGCAAGATCCCTAAATGTTGCAGAGTCTCTAGCAATATTTCCCAAAGCCCAAACAACCTTACACGAACACCAGTTGAACTCAAAGTTGGGTACTAGTTTTTTAAATCAAATTCCAAAATTATAGACATATAAAGATAGTTGGGAAGAATAATTTTATGCCTCTAAAATAAACGTGCTACCTGTTCTCGAACATTATCATTCCCAGAGGTAAGAAGTTCCACAAATATAGGCAGTGCCCCGTAATCAATCACAACCTTTATATTCTCAGAGGTTCCTGAGACTATATTAGTCAAAGCCAAAGCTGCTTCAAACTGCATTATCAATCACAAGGTATCACCATCAAAGCTATAATTTTAAGATAACAATTTATCTACCATTGAAACTATACTTTTAAAATAGATACACCTAGTGATATAGACACCTAGTGAGAGTAGAGGTTAGGAAATTATAATAAGAATTATTACAAGATATCACTCACAGTGCAGTTGATTGTTCATTGCCTGTTGTAACTATAATTTTGAAGAAGACACACTTAGTGATATAGACACCACCAAGTGAGGCGAGAGGTTATGAAATTATAATCGGGGTATTTCAAGATATCATATTACTCATAGTACGATTAATTGTTTATTGTTTGGTGTAATAATTGTTTATTATTTATAACACAATAAAACATATTGTGAGGCATTGATGAAATTAACAATGGTCTCATAACAAACCATAATGGGCACATCCTGGCAAGATAGACTACGAATAAAGAAAGAAGAAAAACAAAGTGATTACTTACGGGATCATAGGCTTCTGAAGAAACGAGATCCGGAAAGCGACATCACAGCAACCCCTAAAAGCAACACCTCTCTCTGCAAGACGAATTGCTACATCTTTCATATGTAGTCTAGCAAATTTTAAAACCATCACGAGAAAGAGGATCAAATACAACTATCTCATCAGGTATTCAATGGCTACGGCACAATGTCTTCTAACATAACGAAAATATTCAAAGGCATGTCAAAACACTTTACCGGCCAACTTATTGATAAAATTATATGAAAAAAATATGCATACCATGAGAGTCTAGGAGAATGAAACGGCATGTGTATTGGCGATTCTTGAAATGCGACAACTAAAATGGTAGGTGTATTGGAAGTTTCGGAAATGCGGCTACTAGCGGCGGGTTTTTCGATGGTTGCGGGGTGTGTGGATTATTCTTTGGTATTTTCGGACAATTCCATGGAAATATACGAGAAACCGGTGGTATGTCAAACCTAGAAGGTAGCTTGAGAGGCTGTGACCGTCGGATTAAACAGAAGTAACGAGGTGTCGTGCCTAGATAAGAAGTGTTGTGAAAAAAAATTGATCTCTTTCATAACGAAGGCCTATCGGCCTAAATGTCTGGACATGTGTACTCCATGATGAACCCATGGTGTGTGGATTTCGAGTTTTTCGAGGTGGTCAAGTGGGCTGAAAATAGGTGAAATATGGCACCACTCGAGAGATTGACATGTGCCAATTGGTACAAGTGGTAGACAATTGGTATGCTGGTATACAACGCGAAGTGCGCTGCGGTAATGACATGAGGGAGAAAATATCGGAAGAAAATCCCCCAAATCTAGAGAATTAAAGCTCATCACCAACACGAGATTGACAACTTTACATAATGTAACCTATGAAATCGTAAATGGAGAAATCATAGTAACAATAAAGTAACCTGTCTGTAACAATAAGTCGGATTCATCACGGGAGTGGTAATGGGAGAAATCATAGTGAACAACGAGAAACATGCGAGTTGATTACAATCGAATAGATGAAAAAAAACATACAAAAACCTAGATAATAATCATGAACAAGATTAATATTGAATTATGAACTATAAAGGAACTTACAAAATGTGACGTCTGAACACAAGTCGGCGCACAAGCAAAAATATCCTGGACATGACCCTGGTTGACAGTTGTATTTCTCATGATCACAGAGGATTTGTGCAACGCCAAGTCAATCAAAAATCCATCATTATCTATATACAATAAATACAAGTAATTGATGTAGTATTTTTTACTCCTAAGATGCATTCTTATGATAATGTTAGAACATATATTGAAAATGTCAAAACATACTTGAATAAGCTCTCTTCGTTTCAAGAAAAATTTATTGGAGTCGCATGAACTTGGAACAAGCCTCCCGATCTGAAAGAGTAGCAACTAAGTCAACGGTGAGTTTTGTTGCTACGTTGGATCGAGGAGGTTTACTCCAAGATTAAATCTCAATAAATTATTCTCTATTCATCGGGGCCAACCACGTGAAGGTGGAAGCTCTTATGGCCCCTCCCCCTCACATCACTCTCGATTTCCCCAATACCCAATCTATATTTCATTTTTTACTTTCATGAGCATAAAAAAAAATATTCAATAACTAATAAAAAACAATTCAACAAAAAAGTACACAAGGAAACATTGGAAATTAATGCTTGACATAAAAATAGTATGATAAATGAGTTTTTTATATAACGCAAAAACGTTCCAAGTATGGTAACATTTGTTTTATAATAATACAATATTTTACATTTATAAAATTTTCTTTTTGTTCTTCCTATTTCTAAAACTCTCCTAATTACATCATCAATATCATCATGCTCTATTCTTGTTTCGTGCCTTTTCGACACTTTCTTACGACCTAGTTGCATAGTCATGATGTTTGGTCTCATCCAGTGTGGGGGCATCGCCTACAAAAATAGATAATATTAAATTTTAATTGTCGGTTTTTAAATATCATTGAACTAGTTCGAGTAATATTAATAAAAAAGTTGCGGTGATATTATTTACTTGGTGCAGGTTGTCATAGATTGGGGTATTTATACTGTCTTCCTCTCTGGTGGTAAGATCCTCGAGGAAACATTCTCTTGTCATTTAAACAAAAGGTTATAAGGACAACCATCGGTATAATTAGAAAAATTATAAGTGGAAATTAATTACGTCACGGTCCTCAGCGATAGTAGCATTTTCGGCTTGGTCCCCACTACAATGATCGGCTTGCACGTGAGGAATATCTACATACGGCTCTAAAAGCTGGGTTATTTTCCTCGTCGGTAGTGCTTCTCCCGGTTTAAACAAAATTGTTAGACATTAAATTTATGGATGAAAGCAAAACATATTGAAAGGTTAATGTTTACCTTATCGAGCATTGCGGATCTTGGGACTTTTGAAAACACGCGACGTTCAACTACGGCTTGATAGGCCGAAATGGAAAGCGACATTTTTATCTTCCTCTGTAGTTCACATTCCAATTCATCACCCTACATTACATATGATTGTGTATTTTTAATGATATTTGATAGGATTACAAAAACATTGAAGCGATACGATTAATTATAAGATGTTTAGCTGCTTGGTGCAATTCTTGCGGCTAATTTCAAGTAGCCGCCTAGCTAGCTTGTGATGGTATTTTTTTCAATCCTAGCTTTGGTTGCCTTCAGGTGTTGGGCAACCTATCATCAAAAGATTGAAGTCGGATATGACGCGTAGCACACTTTTATTTTAGACATAGAAAATTAAAGCTATTGAATTAAAGTTGTAATTTACCTTGCGGGTCGAGTTGGCATTTTCCTTCTTTCTTTGCCCCTTTTCTCTTTTCCTCATGGATGAGTGCTCACCACTCACTCTGCGGAATTGTGAGAGGACGCTCATATCTAGGGTTAAATTGAAATTTCATCCTATAGGTGTCCACAGTATATTCAAATATTTTCCGGCTACGAGCCATATTTATTCTGTCAAATGTCCCAGCCCCAAAAGGGCTTCTAGATAATCTAGAAGTTCTTTTTCGGGTTAGGTCTGAGAATTCCACCTTGTGCGTATGGTTGGGCCAAAAAATTACCAATGCATGGCTCTCCAAAAACCTATAGAACTCATTGTTTTCTACACAAAAAAAAAAGAAATTATCATTAATTTAAAAATAAAAATCATGATAAATATGTTTTAGATACATTACATGAAATAGTTAAAATATTAAAAATTTTGGGAGTTGTACACTTTATAGGGACACCTTCATCATTCACCAACAACATGCCATTAATGGTCCTTGTGGAGGCGACACATGTAGCTCCGGGAAACACAATAATGTAGTTGGCCATATCGACCTCATCAACGCAACACGTTCAAAGAGAATGACATAAGTGCTGTGATAAGTATTGTTAGGGTCCTATATTTCATAGGATCTCAAGGTGACTAAGTTTATTTTATCTACATCTGATTTATTTTGTAAAATGATTCCCCAATTTGCAAATAATTTAAAAAAAGAGGAGATAACATAAAAATCAAAAGAGGGTATATGTTGTAAATAAAAATTATAGGATGTGAACCCAATCAAAAAGAAGACAAACAATAAGTGCAGAAGTGTTGCACCTCCAAATGCCACTACTCTTAGTTTAGCTTATTTACGAAAATAAATTGGTGCGACTTGTTTAAAAATATAAAAAGTTCAATAGAATTCAATCATACGGTTTAAGCGTGATTGAATTAGGTTTAAATTATTTGTTTTAGGTAGTGAAAAATGATTTTTCAAAGCTGTTTAATCTTAATGATTAATTAGTTAGGTAGAAAATAAAATTGGTTCAATAGTTCAATTTGAACCAAGGAAGGTGTAGTAAATCATTTGTTTTTGATAAGTTAGCATAAGTGGTTAAATACTTTTCAAAATGATAAGGTAGGATATAGATGCGAAAAGAATGAAAAATTACAAATGTTAGGAAGGTATTATTTTTGTAGGCATCCATGTCGATAAAATGTTAGGTGTTAAGATGCTCTAAATAAAAAGGCAAAATAAAAGGTTAGGTGTTAGATGCTCTAAATAAAGAGGACAAAATAAATGTGAGAAGCAGGGAAAGAAAAGAAAGCAAAATAAAAATCCGCTATGGAAAAAGTAATTATTTATAGTTTAAATCATGATTATTAACTCATATCCTAAATTTTAAACCATAGCTATATATCCCCGCCATAATTCATTTCATTCATTTCCCTTTATTTACATTTCATTGCACGCTCATATATTTCCATATATTCTATACATTTCATTCTTGCTACATTCAAACTTCTTTTCGCATTATTGCGTCCCAAAATACTTTAATTTTCGTCTCCTACAAACCTTTCGAAATGCGATATGTGGCGAAGTGGGACCCATTCACCGCCACGGTTCCTTTCGATTTAATTTTCCTTTTAAAAATTATTAAACTTCATCCTATTCTTCCTTTATTCTTTATATTTCTACTTTACCTTTTTACCGCTATATCATCGTTTTCTTACCTTTTCCTTCCCATTTCCCCGATTACAATTAAAGTGGGGCGGTTCCTCATGACGTCACCCTTCCCCACCATCCATGTCGCATTTGCAAATTATAACTTATTCCATTCTTCCAAATGTTAAATATTCGATCTCCCGATATGCGATAACCATCGCATCGAAAGATCACACATTTTTTAACTTATCGTTTGAAGCGCTCGCAATGTATTTTGTTTTAGTTGCGATGCGGTTGGCCCCACCACGGCGGCTCACCCCCACTTCGGGTCATTTTGAAATAGTCATTATATCATATGAAACCTCATAGACTTTACCTTACGCGAGAAATCTTTCGCCACTATATAAACTACGACGATACGGTGGGCTCCATCTCCATTCTACCACATCATCCTACAATGACAAATTGCACTTCACGGATTTCGCGCTTACGTATTACCAAAATTTTTAAATTACGTGACATCACATTAAACTATAAGTATTGCGATGTGCGATGTGGGTAGTTCCCAATCACATAATGAGTGCTTCACAACATTTAGCATTTAACCCCATGCTCATAAAAAACCTAAATTTGAAGATTTGTGATGCGGTCGGTCCCCTTACCTTACATCACCTCATTTCTCCCACTTTGCACTTCGCATATTTTAGTGTTTACCTCTCCATTTGCTTATAGCAAAACATTAAGACTTGTGGTTTGCGATACGGTCGGTCAACAACTTCCCTCACGTCACCTCCTCTTGCATCACATTGTCGATTACATTATTCATATCATATTTGTAACATGAGATGTGAGATTTTCAATGGATGCAATAAAGTTTGAAGTAAACCTATAGCATTTCAAATCCGAGTAATTTGAGTTTTTATATTGTTTTATTTTAAAAGGGTTAAACGCGGCCAGAGAAAGGACTAGAGTAGAGAAAAAAAGACGGAGAAGGTCGGAAGTCGGGCAAGGAGTTTGTGCAAAATCATCATGTTATGGCGAAAAAGGCACGGCAGGCGTTCATACAACATTTTCACCAGCACAACACTGGGTCTACCACCACATCGGTAAAATGTGGTCCACGTCTAGTGTCCCACTACATCAGCACCTACTTTGCACGGTGCAATCCTGAGACTATAATTTTGTAATAAGTTAGAGTTTTTAGTTCAAGTTTAAATCTAAAAATACAAAATATGCATTAGAGATTTTATTGTGGGAATTATTTTTGTAAACTTTTGTATAAATACTTGAGTTTGGAAGTATCAAATGTCGATTGATTGAGATTAGAATCCTTCTTGTCTTTTTGAGTCTTTTGTAAGCTTTTTTCAAATCCTTTGGAGCATCAATAATAATCAAACCATTCACGGGATTCTTGTGGGTTAAATCTTGGTGATGTGTTTCTTTGTTATCTTGTTTTGATGTTATCCTTCATTGTAATCATCTGAATTCTAATTGCAAAGAAGAAAGCGTGATGAATGAAAGTTTACTTATAGGTACCTTATTATGGTTTCCTTTACTGATCATAATTTTTTCCATTGAAGCCAAACTAAATAATTCTAAATTACTCTTTAGTTCTCTTGAATGATTTACATATTTGCAATGTGAAATCCATTTATAAATCCGAAAGATCCAATAAATATTCCTAGATTTTCTATGTTTTCAAATTGATGCAACTATCCGATTATATTTGATTCCATCGCCCAATAGATATTAATAAATTGAATACAATCAATTTTCCAACACAAAACAAAACTCAAAACCCAGTACTATCATAACTTCTGCAACTTATCTAAACAAAGTTAAATCTTATAGAGAGATCCTCTGCAGAGCGCATGGCTAGATCACAGAATTTCAAAGTTGGTTTTATGTTTGCCTATGTGATTAGTTCTCACAATCTCTAGCAAATTATGAAACGCTAACATAGTGGCGACCATGCGGGAAGAATTGAAATCAATCATAATTTCTTTTAAATTCAATCTCTGGTTAAATAATCACTATATAAAATATTTTGTAGATATTTCTATTTTTTTAAATTTTTGTAAGAAATCGATTATTGCAATTTCAAATTCAAAAGGTTGGTGTGAGTTTCATTTTATAATGTGTGTTTTTATTTTCAAAATTGGCTTCCAAGAGACCTTATACGGAATCACATCCTAATCCCAAACCTCTGAAATAGTGGATGATCCTCAAAGTTGGAAAAAGAGTTAAGGATACTTCTGAAATCGATCAAATAGATCGGTTCATCGAAAGCACGATAATAATCCTCTCTGAGCACAATCCATTCCTAATAAGCTTGAAACCTTATAAGATATCAACTTTGACTTAAATTTTGAGAACAAAACCTATTTAAAATAAAATCCCAAAATTAGTAGGATACATTAGACATTGACCAATCTATTTTGCATCCAAATTCAAATTTTGCCTTTTTTAACAAAATATGATCGAAGTATCCGAGTTTTGAGATCCTCCCAGTTGGTACCCGGACTTCCACTTCACTAGTTACATATGCTTATCTTCAACAATGATAGAATTTTCTGCATTAAATATTGATACCTCATCCGGTACATCCCAAACAATTCAACAAATATTTGTAGTCCGATATATTACGAAAATTCTACTACTTATCCTCTCATAAACACAAAGCCTTCATCTCCATCACTTCATCCATCCTCTCCTTCACATATTTCATCCTTTGCCACCTACTCCACCACCACAATAATCCTGGTATTATTGTCAACCCTCCACCTCCAATCATGGACACGTTATGCTCCCTTGGTTCTTCTATAAAATCTACGAACTATGCTCCAAGATTATCAATCAAATACCCCCGGTTTGATAACACCCAACCGGTATTTCTCGGCAACATGTAGACAACATGAATGATTTCTTTGATCTCCATGAGATCGATGTTGATGATGTTATGATGAGGTTTTTTTGTTCAAACCCTTGGAAGTGTGAAGTTAGGAAATGGTTTAGAGCTTTACCATTTGCTACATCAATGATCTAACAATCCTACAACGACAATTTATAGATAGATGGAAAGTTAAGCACCCCCTCCAAATTTTATCGAATATGAAAATATTAAAAGAAAATGGAGAAAGTGTGCGAGGATTATTGTTCCACATTCATCTCTATTTATAATGTTATTCTGTCATAAAACACAGGACTAGTCTTGATTAAGTTTCTAGATGATTTTGAAACCGAACGGAGCTTATCGGTTAGAGAGAGGAGTCACAGCACCTTAGAGAATGAAAAACATAGCCGATTAGTATAGGGGCCAATTTTTTGGCCAAAAGAGCTAGAATGAGGGTTGAGAAGAGTTGCCATAAAATAGAAGCATCAACTTTGTAGCACTAATGCCAAGATAGATTATTTAGTGAGGAAATGGAACAAATGGTGATTGATAGAAAAATCCCTAGGAAAATCAAAACCCTCCCCAAAATCACAATCAACGCATAATTGGAGAAATCGACCTGAGACCCCCTTTTAGGGACAATTATGTTGATGAAAATGGAGAGATCCCTCGAAGGAAGAAGACAACCAAATAAATTTGTTGGGTTTACATGATAATGACACTACTTTCTCCTGAGAGAAGAAGAACAACAACTATTTTCATTAGCCAAAAAGAGCTTGAGTCAAAAGCATGCGAAGAATATAAAGAGGGAGTTGAAAACATTATTATGGAGTTACAAACAATACAATCTTAGGAGCATAAATATTCTAAAAATACGCTAAGAGAATATTGAGTCATCCTCCAAATTACCTCACAGTTAGGATCCTAAGAAAACAATAGAAAAGTCTTCTAAGAAATACGGTGAAACTCTAAATTAACCTTTAGAGGTTTCTACTAAAAAAATAGTAGATTTTGTTACTAAACCAACTGTTGATGTTCCAAATACACGGTCAAAAAATCCTGTAAAATCTAAATAAATTGTCGATGTACTTGACATTCTAATATTGTAAAGATTCCATCATCATTTGATATTGAAAACTAACTAGCTAAAGTCAAAATTCCCATCCTTTGATAGAGCTAATGAAAGAAACATACAAAACTCGGGTAATGGAAGTACTAAAGATGAGGAAACTACGACACTCTCAACCTTAATGATGATCAACTTTGAATTATTGTTTGGTCCAAAATAGATGGTAAGTTGCAAGTAGTAGTCCCTCCTTTCTATATGCAGCTTAAACTTACATGATAAATCCTACATAATGCTATGTTGGATTCGGGTGCTTCACACAACTTAATGCCCAAAGTTGTAATGGAAAAGTTAGGTCTTGACATCACTAGGCCTTACAGATCTATACTCATTCGATTCAAGTAAAGTGAAGTGTTTAGGTCTCATTAAGGACACATGTGTAAATTTCTCTCAAATCCCAACGAAAAGCCTAATTATGGACATTGTTGTAGTAGGTATTCCTCCTAAATATGGCATGATTTTATCACGTTCTTGGGGAGAAAAGTTAGGAAGCCTTCAATAGATCTGACCTATATCTTCACAATACCGATGTTGAGTGGCCATAGAAGGTTGTATAGAAACTCATGAAATATATGGTAGCGAGTCGAGAAAAAATTCATAGTACCCTCTATATTATGTTCACCGATTTGGATTCATTCATATTATTCAATGATGTTGAAATTGAAGCGCTATTTGAAATAACGATGATACCCACAACATAGTTCAACTCGAACAATTAGATCCTCCCCGAACTCTTACGGAATATGAGCTTTGATGGAGCACAGCAATGAGAGCTGCGAATAGAAATCTGGATTTATCTAATCCATCTAATAATCATTGTGAATGGCATTCCTATAAAATTAATTTTCGATGTACAACAATATTGCTAAATATGAAGCTTTGATTTTAGGTCCTGATTACTTAAGTGGGTGCAAAATAATTGTTGTGCGAAGTTAATTAATCGTAAGCAGTAAAAGGCGAATATCTTGCTAAACACCCCTAGAATAGGAGCCTACGAGAAGTGCGATTATGCCATTCTTAGATACTTTTATGAAGGAGAATGACCTAGCAATAATTCCAGAACTCAAAATGTCATAGTTGATAGTCTTGATGTTTTAACGCAATAACTTGTAAAATAACTCACCGAACAAACCACACACCAATTGAAATAAAACATTGCCACCTTGGTATAAGATAATGAATACTAGCGAGGTTTAGAAAATAAACGAATGAAATTTCTTGTTGTCAAAAGATGAGTTTAAGGAAACTCGAGTTAGATTTGGATAATCCAGGAGAAAAATCAAAATAGAACCAAAATATCATGTAGAAAATGTATAGTTTGTATATAATCCTTTGGTAACCCGATTAACGATGGAATTAGATGTCAATAATCATTTAGATAAAAGTTTGCTAAATTAGAAATTCATGAAATAGATCTTGAAAAAGAAGATTTTGAAATGTCAAGATTATGTTTTTCCCCCGACGATTAGTTTTCGTTAGAAGACCCTTTTGACTTGATGATGTAGCAAAGAAGCCTAAATTGAACCCTAGGAGAAAAAGTTGAGAGATACCCAACATAGGTGCGAAAAAACCCAAGATGATTAAACTGTCAAAAACATTACCTACTATCACCAAATGGAGATATAACCCTATTCAAAATTAAATTGATGTTTTCGCTTGGAATTATGAGGACACCGAAAGTTTATGATTCCGGCATCATACGACACAAATTCAATTAAAAGAAGAAAAAAACCTTTCAAACAAGAAATTTGAAGGATAAATCCGGTTTGTTACCTTTAGTTGAAGAAGAAGTTAAACAAGTAATAAGTGCTAAAATAATTGTCCTTATCAAATATTCCAAATGGGTGTCAAACATAGTACCAACCGAAGAAAACTAGAGAAATCAAGTTGTGTATTGATTTCGATATGAATAAGGTTTCTTTGAAAGATAGCTATCCCTTACCCCAAATGGACCATATCTTACAAGGTGACGATAGGATCAAGTAGGATATCATTACTATATGGTTTTCTACGCTATAACCAAGTCTTGGTTGATCCAAAAGATCGAATAAGGAAGTTTTACCACTCCATGCGGCACTTTCATGTATGTGAAAATGCCCTTTTGGGTGATGAATATTGGGGCCACATTCCAAAGATAAATGAACATTGCGGAGAAGAGATTGGCCTCTTGTGTAATATATTACGGATGATATAGCTATGTATTCAAAATCTAACGAAAGAACACTTGAGACATTTGAAATGAGTCTTTGAGAAATGCGAGGAAATTTGGCATATCTTTAAATCTAAGAAAAACACTATTTGGCTTTAGAAGAAGGAAAATTTTTGGACATATCATATCAAAAGATGGAGTTAGGATTGACCCTAAGATAATTGAAGCAATCCTAAATATCGGTCCCAAAGAAACATTAAGGAACTTCAATCCTTCATAGGTAAAAGATTTTTTGAGAAGATTTATCCCTAATCTTCTTTGAACAACTTGAAACATAAACAATATGCTCAAGAAAGACTCTAAAAATAAAATGGAGCATAGAAGCTAGAAATCGTTTGACATGGTAAAAGCAGGTATTAAATAAAGTTCCGGTGTTATTCGGTCAGTTTTTACTAAGTATTTTATAATATTTTCTTTTCTTTTGAGCACAACATTGCGGTTGTTTCTGCCAGAAGAATAGTGAAGGATTTGAGCAACGATAGCCTTCTTAAACCAAACTTGTAAGAATGCTTCTCTCAAGTACAACATCATGGAAAAGCATGCCTTTGCCTTTAGTCAAAGAAATTAAAGATTTTAGAGTTTATATTACGCATTCACATGCAATTGCTTATGTGCCTAACTCTATAGTAAAGGATATTTCTATTACGAATGGACCGAGATGGAAAAAAGGAAAAGTAAGGTTAGAGTTATTTTAGGTATGATGCAGAAATAAAACCCTACCAAACTAATTAAAGGGCAAGGACGCAACTTATGGTAAGGTCAATTTTCAAGCTCTAGACATAAACTTGGTGGCATCTTTAGATGATGAGAGGAAGCAGGCGACTCCCATAGTCAATGATTTTTTTAAATTATCCCTAGTATGTGTAGACACCTTTATGTATTTTTGATTTACAAGTAGTGCCCCTCCACAATTTCTTACAAAACCTAAAGCTAGATTTACCGAAATTAAAAATTTGTTAAATTTTTGCATCATTGATAATTTCTCCTTTATTGGAAATATTTTGGTGGCCTATTACTCAAATTTTGTTGAATAATAAAGTGATAAGATTATGCATGATTTTCATGAAGGCGTAGGCAAACCACTGTTGTTGGAGGACTACTACTAATAAAATGCTCGGGGGCTAGTTTTCCTTTGGCCACCCTTTTTACGATGTTCATAAGAAAATCACAACTGCCACAAGTGTTAGATTTTGAAGGTAAAAAGAAACTTCTACCCTTGCCACTAAAACCCATTTCTATTGAAAGCCACGCTTTCTAGCAATGGGGTTTGGATTTCATGAAGTGAGAAAGTCATCCTCCTTCCTACGCCCAACATAAGTGGATTTTAACGGCTACAAATTACTTCACTAAGTGGATGAAAGCCATCCCTTCCCGGAAATTCCCTTTGATATTGTTGTGCAAATTCCTTGAGACCAATATCACATCTGATTTGGGTACATGAGAAAATCATCACTTCGACAATGCGTGACTTTTAATCCAAAAAGATGATTGAATTGTGATAAATATCATATTTCTTTAGGACATTCAACAGCCTATTACCCATGAGGTAATGGATTGGGTGAATCATCCAAGAAAGAGTTTGGTGAACATCATCAAAATTTTATTGGAACGAGAATAAAAGTCTTGGCATAATAAGTTAATCATTGCACTTTGGTTTGATAGGCTTACAACGAAGTCCATTGGCATGTGACATACCAACTTATTTATGGGATGGATGTTGTTTTTCCATCTTCTCTAGCGCTTCCGAGTGATGAAGATAATGCAAGAGTTACAAGTGGAACTGTTGAGACTACAACAATATGATGAGCTTAGTGGAAAAGAAATCGCCTTCACTAAGTGGGCCTTGAGGATATTTTTAGCATACCAAATATATTTTTAGACATGTCGATCATATTCTATGAGTTGTAGGATGCTATTTGTGGATGGTTGGTTAAGTTGGAAAAATAGATGGACTTCTATTTTTAGACATCTTTGGCGGAATCTATTTTAGATTGCCGGTCTAAAAATAGATATGTCAAATATTATTAAGCTCTTAATAATATTTGGACTATAAACATTATCTTATTCTCTTGGAGCACTTCATTTTAAGTGCACGAGATGGCAACACGGAAGTGACGGAAAGGTATGCTATTCTGAGAGTTATGTGGAGCTATTGCATGGAGACTTCGGTTAGAACTCATGTGACGAGTTTGGTGGAGTTAGTAGAAGTAGTTGGTGGAGTTGTGTTTGATTTCTTTCAGTTAGACATAGTTGAGCTAGTTGTATCCTAGTCTATTTGATTGATACCTAGTGAGAGTGGTGTGAATTAATTATTAATTAATTCACTAATTATCAACTCATTAATCATTGAAGAATACATCATTTTACTACAATGCATGGACGGTTCGGTGTAGACCCGGTGGAGGTAGGTGAAAGAACGGTGTGACTATCGGTTGTGACTATCTTTGGTGCAGGTTTGTACCACACATTGATGGAGATATAGTAAAGTTGCATAGTGCAAGCAGGGTGGATTTGAACTCATTGGAGGCCACTATTCCAAGATGGTTAACGTAGTAGAGAAGCTGAGGCTTCTTGGTGGGGGAGATTGATGCATGGGATTTTCTAGATCGGTTTGATTAGTGTGTAGCAATTGGAGATTGTCTTGAGAGCTTGTTTGTATGATGATTGTTACATGATCTACATGACATATAATATACGGATAGTTGGGGTTTTTAGCTTTAATCTTTCCATAAATTCTTTTGTGTTCATATGTGTGAATTTTTATGGTTTTAATGTGTGCATGCGATTGATTTAATTTCATAGTAATTATCAATAGTAGAAGAGATTATGTATTGTGCATGAAGTCGAATAGTGTGATCGGGAGAATATTGGATTTATAACGCATTAGTTATATAATTTCTACATGGTATCGGTAGGTATTGATCATTGGAGCAATTGCAAAGCATTGAAGCTATTGAGTTTTGTGTTGGTGGAATTTGAGTTGCGGTAGTGTTTTCTTGGTGTCGAAGTTGAGATGTCTTTCAACTGATTGGGATTGGAGTATGCCCTTGAGGGTGGTTCGTTATTGCATGGAAGAACGGGGATGGAGGCGGTCTTCCGGAGGATAATGGGTTGAAGGAGTTCATGAATCTGGCGAAATTCCAAAGCCTGCTTCTAGCAATGCGCCGCACTTGACGCATGGCAAAGAAGACGACCAAAATGTCGAGATACCTGATGGGTACAGAAGGATCACATAATGTGCAACCTTCATGGTAAATATTCTCCATTCTTGATGTGGAAAGCTGGCCAGTTGTTCCCAGAAACAAGAGCGACCGGAAAGGAAGTTGGCGCTCGAAGGATAAGCTCAAAGAAAATAAAAATGGAGAAGAACGAGAGTATACCCAAGTACCTCACGAAGTTTGTCTAGTGCGGATGAGGGGAAAGGCGTGGGGATGCTGGCAGATGAAGAGGACTTGGTGACTTGGCTCTCATGGGATTCAAAGAGTTGGCATTCCTATGAAATTTTTCAATGGTCGGAGAAACTACCGGGATGGGAGTGACTTTGAGTCGGATCTTGTGCGGGGAGGAGATAAGGCGAAGTACCGGGGATGGATCTTCATCGAAGAATGAAGATGAGGAAAATTGCGCTTTGGGCGCAAAAGGAAAGGGGAGAAAACAAGAAAGAATTCTTCTCCAATCTGATGCGAAAGGTAAGAAGTAGGACATGTCCAAGGTGAAGTGCTTTCACGCACATCACCCAGCACGGACATTACGCCACTAATTTTCCACGAGAAGAAAGAGAAAAATATAAGCGGTACAACGGATACTGCCAGTGGAGAGGCCTTAGCCTCACAGTTTGAGCTAGATTTTTCATTGATCGCATGTAGTCTCCAAGTGATGGGTTCAATGTGGTTTCTTGGCTTCGGTGGTGTGTCTTTTCATATATTGAGAACAAATATTTGTTCGGTGATCTAGATGAGAAGGATCTTGGAGTGCACATTGAGATGGGCGATGATGGTAGATCTGATACGGCGGTATCGGGACTGTTCCTTTGAGAGGAAGTCGATAAACCTTTCATCTTGAAGGATGTCATGCATTTTCTCGGAATTGAAGAAAGATACGATCTCGGTGGCCATGTTAGAAGACAAGGGATATGATGTTTGTCTTTAGCGAGAAGGGTTTTCTACTGCTTGTGATGGGCAAGCTGGTGAAACCCGAGATAGGGGTTCAAGTTAAGAACCTTTATCGGTTGCGGTGGAGTAGCTACAGCAATGGCGGGCAAGGCGAAGGAGTGGTGTGATCGAGATGAGGGTGAGTTATAGCACGATGGGTGGGCCATCTTCACCATGGTGCTGAAAATTTTGCGACGATTTCTCACAGGGCTTCCCGGTACACTTGCACGGTCGGATCGGTCTGAGGATGTACTGGGGAAAATTTAATAATAACTTTCATGAGAAGGATAGTTGTGCACAACGATCCTTGAGAAATTCACACAAATGTGTATGGACCTTTCTCGGTAGCTTCGACGGAAAAGCATGGAGTCTTATGTAATATTTTTTGATGACTTTTCTCGGAAGTCTTTGGATCTTCTTCATGGGGAAGAAGGTGAGAAATTCTCTAAGTTGCAGCCGAGTTTAAGGCAGCATTGGAGAAAAGAGTCGGGAAGCGGTGAAGGCTCTTAGGAGTGACAATAGTGAGGGTGAATTCATCTTTGGTGAATTCAAGGACTTTTGCGGCGCGAGAATGAATTCGAAGAGAAGAGAGCTCATAGCACCTCATAACCCACGATAGAATGGGGTCGCGGGTGAAAGAACGAACGATCATGGGTCTTGCCACGGGTGATTTTTCATGATTGGGGCCTTCCCATACACTTGTGGGCTGAGGCATGCTGTCTTTTGTGGTTTATGTGCAAAACCGTTGTCCTCACGAGTGCTTGGCATGAGTACACTTGAGGGAGGCGTTTTACGGCAAGCTTGATATTTCTCATTTGAAGATTTTTGGCTCTGTTTCATTCATGTGACAAAGAATGCCGGGGAAGATCCCGGAAGTGAGCCGCGAGAGGTTGGGATATTTGTGGAGTACACTAATACACCCCACAACTATATCGTGTGTATTTGCGGGGCAGGTCGCAAGGCTTGTTGTGCGGCAAGGATATCAAATTTCATGAGAGACCATGAAGTGTTTGCTTGAGAGGGAGCCACACTTGCATGCGGATGAGGGCTATTGGCGCTCTAAGGATGAGCCTCGGGATGTGGATCAGCCACAAGAGGAGGTTCATGGAGTGGAAGAAACCACTCATGCGGCACCAACCATCGAGGAGGGAGGGAGAAGCGCACTACGAAGCTAAACGGCGGAATAAGGATGCGAAGAGAGATTGTAGGAGCACCTACATCATAGCCTGTGAGGAATAGTCACCTACTTGGGGTATACCCTAGATACATAGCTCTGATGAGCAAGTGCATCGTGATAGAACCATCCTCTTCCGAGGAAGCTATGGAGGACACTGCATGGGTAGATGCCATGGTGGAAAAGGTATGATTCGATTGTCGAAAACGATGCATAGGAGATTGTCCCAAGGCTAGAAGGGAAATCGGTGGTAGGTTCGAGATGGATCTACAAAGTGAAACAGGCTTAATTTGATGAGAGCATCGAGAAATACAAGGCAAGATTTGTTGCCGGGAGCTATCACGGTTGGGGGATCGACTATGAGGAAACCTTTGCACACCAGCCATGGAGTGTTCTTCCATACGGAGCATCTAGCTCTCGATGCGGATGGGGTGGCACGTTCATAGGATGGATGTGAAGGCTGTGTTTCGGATGAAAATTGTCCTTTGAGACTTGGTTTTACCAAGAGTAGAGGTAGATCCCAACACAGCATGCGAGATAGTGGTTGAGGTAAGTTGTTGATCATTGTACTTTATGTGAAGATTTGATTTGGTGATGAATAGTTGATACTCTCATGTGAAGGCTAATATTTAAAAAAGAGTTTGAGATGAAGGACTTGGGCCTCCTTCATTATTTCACAGGATTGGGGGAAATTTAGCGAGCGCGGTGATGTATTGTTTGTGTCTCAAGGTAAGTATGCCGGGAGGAAATCTTGGAGAAGTTCAATATGCATGGATGCAAGCCTATAGACACTCTCTTCTTGGTGGTTGGAGGAAAAGAGGATGCTGCATCGGTAGAGGTAGTGGATGCCCTTGTTTACCAACGAGTTGGTGGGGTCACTCATGTGTCTGGTCAATACATGACCCGACATATGCTACGCGATTAACCGGCTTTTCATAAGCTATGGATAAGCCTACGAAGCTCTTTTGGAAGGCGAGAGCATGTATTAGTATCTAGAGACACATCGAGATATGGGTCATGGTACGGACGGAGAATGAGTTGAGCGGCTGTAAGCTTCAGAGCCCGGTACCATCATATTAGAGATTATGTGCGGTGGAAGATCATGTACTTTCTTGCATTCCTACGGAGATCGGGATCTTTGATATCTTGACGAAGGTGCTCACCGGAGAAAAATTTGAATACCATAGAGGAAGGATCGGGGTGGAAGATAATCCCTATATTTTTTGGGGGAGTGTTGGGGTGCAACAAGATGATGAGCTTAGTGGAAAGAAGTGGCCTTCACTAAGAGGCCGCGAGGCAGCTATTTTGGCGCTTATGATCTATTTTTAGACTATGTCTGTTTTTATACATGTCAATCATATTCTATGAGTTGTAGGATGCTATTTGTGGATGGTTGGTAAAGTTGGAGAAATAGATGGACTTCTATTTTTAGACATCTTGGGCGGAATCTATTTTTTAGATTTTGGAGTCTAAAAATGAATATGTCCAAATACTATTAGCTCTTAATAATTTTTTGGACTATAAACATTATCTTATTCTCTTGGAGCACTTCGGTTAAGTGCACGGATGGCAGCACGAGCTGACAAAATGAATTACGCTATTCTGAGGGTTAAGTGGAGCTATTCATGAATACTTCGTTATAACTCATGTGACGAGTTTGAAAAGGTGAGTTAGTAAAAGTAGTTGGGTAAGGAGTTGTGTTCGAGTTTAACTCGGTTAGACACGATTAGGCTAGTTGTATCTGATCTAATTGATTGATACACCGAGTGAGTGGTGTGTGAATTAATTATTAATTAATTCACTAATTATTAACTCATTAATCAGACAAGCCACATCGATTAACTACGGTGCATGGGCCGTTTCGGTGGAGACCGGTGGAGAGGTAGGTGAAAGAGCGGTGTGAGCTATCGGTTGTGACTATCTTTGGTGCATGAGTTTGTACCACATTGATGGATATGATAATGAGGATTGCGTAAGTGAAAACGGTGGATTCGAACTCATTGAGCCCATATTCAACGGGTATTGTGCGGTAGAGGAAAGCTGGTAGGTGGCGAAGATTGATGCATGGGATTTGCTAGATCGGACTTTGGAATTGGTTGTATCAATTGGAATTTTCCGGAAGCTTGTGAGGAGCATTGTATGATGATTTTTGTGATCTCTATGACACATAATATACAAATAGTTGGGGTTTCGGCTTTAAAGCTTTCCCATAAATTACGTGTTCATGTGTGAATTTTTATGGTTTTAATGTGTGTATGCAATTGATTTAATTTCACGAAGTAATGATCAATAGTAGAAGAGATTTTGTATTGTGCATGAAGTCAAATAGTGTGCGATCAAGAGAATCTCGGATGTATAATGCGTGGATTATATAATTTCTCCCTGAGAACCAAAATGATGCACTTAGAAGGATCATAAAACCATTCGAGTGCCCTTAAAGAAAGAGGTGTATAACGGAGCACGACTCATTCGGGAAGAATATCGAAAATATTTGACAAAAGGACCAAGGCGACTAGTTTTGCTATTGGTGACAAAGTTTTAAAAAATGGGATGCAAGGAGAAGACAAAGGGAAGCATAACAAGCTTGATAGAAAATCTGTGGATGGGACCATATATTATAAATGATTTTGAGGTGACCATGCATTTTTCTCACGGATATAGATGGAACGAGTTACACAGTGATCCTGTAAATGGCGGGATGTTGAAGAATTATTTCTCTTGATCTAAGATTATTTTTACATCATTGTAAATATCATATTCAACATGTATTGGATTCGATGTTTCTTTGATTAAAAGTTAAGCTTGCGGAAGTAGGCCTAATATGGTCGACGGACCATCATATTATTTTTGAACGAGAAAAGGAATCGGTTATAGTTATAGGATGTGCAAAATGATAAAGATTCTTGATCACAAGTTCTTGACACTTCAATGCATGGAGTGCCATCCCCAATTGGAGCCACTATTAGGTCCTATGTTTCATGAGATCTCGAGGTGACTAAGTTTATTCTATCTATCAAATTTATTTGTAAAATGATTCCAATTTAACGAGATAATTTTAAAAAACAAATAAAAAGGGAGATAACGAAAAAAAAATCAAAAGAGGGTATATGTTATAAATGAAAAAAATATAGGTGTGAACTCCCATCGAAAAGAAAGAAAAATAAATTAAGAAGGTGTTACTATCAAATTCCACTACTCTTAGTTTAGCTTGTTACGAAAGATAAATTGTGTGCAACTTGTTTAAAAATGCCACAAAAGTTCAATAGAGAATTCAATCATATAGTTTAAGCATGATTGAATTAGGTTTAAATTTTGTTTTTAGGTAGTGAAAAATGATTTTTCAAGTTTGTTTAATTTTGACACATTAATTAGTTGGGTAGAAAATAAAAATCAATTCAATAGTTTAATACGAACCAAGGAAGGTGTTGTAATCATTGTTTTGATAAGTTAGCATAAGTAGTTAAATAATTTTCAAAATGATAAGGTAGGATATGGATGCAAAATAATGAAAATTGAAAAAATGTTAGGAAAATTATTATTTTTGTAGGCATCCATGTCAATAAAATGTTAGGTGTTAGATGCTCTAAATAAAAAGGCAAAATAGAAAAGTTAGGTGTTAGATGCTCTAAATAAAGAAGGAAAAACAAAATTTTAGGGAAGCAAGAAATAAAAAGAAAGCTTCATTTTGTTTTAAAGGATTTGATTGGTTCTTTATTCTAAATGTGCCTATGGAAAAATTAATTGTTATAGTTTAAATCATGATTATTAACTCATATCCTAAAGTTTTAAACCATAGCTATATATCCCCGCCATACTTTCATTTCATTCATTTTCCCTTTATTTTACATTTCATTCCCGCTCATATATTTCCATATATTTCATTACCGCACATTCAAATGGCTTTTTGCATCGGCCAAATCCCAAAATATTTTAATTTCCATCTCCTACAAACCTTTACGAAATGCGATATGCGATGAAGTGGGACCCATTCACATACCACTTCCTTTTCATTTCATTTTTTCCTTTAAAAATTATTAAACTTTACCCTTTTTTTTTCCTTTAAACTTTATATTTCTACTTTACCTTTTTACACTTAATATCATTATTTTCACTTACCTGCGCCTTCCCATTTCCCCAATTGCGATTAAAGTGGGGTCATTCCCCCGACACGTCACCCTTCCCACACCATCCATCGCATTTCTCAAATTATAACTTATTCCATTCCTGCAAACGTTAAATTTTGCGATCGTTGATATGCGATAGCCATTGCATCATAAGATCACACATTTTTAACTTACCATTTGAAGCGCCTTGCAATGTATTTTTTTAAGTTGCAATGTGGTTGGCCCACCATAGCGACTCGCCCCCACTTCGGACCGTTTTAAAATACATTGATATATCATATTAAACCTCATTATTAAACTTTACCCTTACTATAGAAATCTTTTTCACTTTATAAATTCCGCCGTCATTGAGCTCCATTTCCATCTGCCACATCATCCTCTGCGCTAGTGCAAATCACCGCCGTGGATTTGCAACGCACGTTATTTAAACTTTAGAATGCATAATGTGTGGCCAAACTATAAACATTGCGATGTGCGATGCGAGTGGGTCCCAATCGCATGTCGCGCCTTTGCACCTGGCTTTGTTAGCATTTAACCCCTGTAGCTCATAACAAAACTTAAGATTTGTGATTTGCGATGTAATTAAGCCCCAACACACCTTACATCACCTCCTTTCTCCCCCTACGCACTTCACATCTTTTAGTGTTTACCTCCCATTGCTTATAGCAAAACCTTAGGACTTGTGATTTGTGATGCGGTCGGTCCCACCTTCCTCCATGTCCTTTGTTGTTGGAAATCTTTTGAGAGGGGGTGAATCGGTATTTCTTTCCAATTAGAGCATTAGTTAATCTCAATTATTATCGGTGTTTGTACAATGATAGCAGCAAGCAAAGGAACACAAATGCACATAGTTTTATGGTGGAAACCCACTGCGAGACAAAAACCACCTAATGGTTTTCTAATAATTCCTTTAATATTAAAATCAATTGAAAATAAAGCTCCAACTTCCTATAGAATCTAGAAAATCGTTCTTCTCAGGATCCCAACCCGGATGGATGCTCCAACACCGAGATTCTTCGGTAGTCAAATGGAATGGATTCCCCAATAGCGATAGTACAACTCACCCTACCACCACCTACCACCCTATAGAATAATAAAGAAATGGACTCAGGTACCATGGGAAAATGGTCACTTTACAATGATATAGAATGATGTAGAAGAAAGACACACTAGACCATAACCCCAACTATGACACAACCTCCTAATGATCCTAGACCTCCACGACATTGCCTCTTCAACTCTTGGTAGATAAACACTAGAACAATTTTTACAATAATGTATTTAAATGACAGTACAATGATGCCTTTACAATGTTGTATGTAGTGCTACCCATGAAGACTTCATGTGATGAACTTCTTGTTGTTTTTCTACACCTTGGTTTGCTCTTTCCATGCTGCACCTATCATGCGCCTTGCTTTGCTTTGTTGCCCTAGAAAGTACGAGGGTCCTTTGCAGCCCTTAACAACACATGATCTAGCTTTTTCTTGCCTTACAGGAGCTCCATATTGAATCTAGTGTATCTTTGTTATTTCATATCCCTAATATACGATTTTCGGTCCTGAATTATTCCTTTGAGTCATCTTTCCAATTCCATAGGTCGGTCAATTTGGATTCTTCAAGAGATATTTATGCCCAATCTCTCACAATTCCCTAATTATGGACCTTTCGATAGAGTGAACTTGTACGTATGCCACGTGTCACTATTTCTCTATTCGGCTCACAAAATTTATAGGCGCAGAATTTAATCCGTGCACTATCTTTAAATTTTTATAAATTCCAATGCGATACTCGAGAGAGAATTTATGATGTTTTTCCCAAGGTCACTTCTTTGAGATGAATTTGAGGCACATAAAAACACGGCTTCTGAGACCATATATCCGAAAATATTGCTCACCTTGATGCGAAATTTCTGGGATCTTCCTCGGGATTTCCTCTTTGCCTCATAAACATTTCGACTTCGAACCTTCGTAGAGAAAAAAATGTTAGAGCAAAATTCCCACGATATTTTGTTTTCGATGGCGAAATCCCACTTGCATGAGGAGGATATGAGGATCAAATTTATATAAATGCTTAGGTTGAGAGGGGGCTTCAACAAGTGAACGTGGGAGGGTTTTTGGGAGCTTAAAAAATATTAATTATGACTTTTCAATGACCCCATGCTACAACCCATGGGGTTTTAACCCACTATTTGGGGGTACAAACTTCAAACATGAAGATATCTCTCAAACCATGAAGAATTCGTGGCGTGCCATATATCAATGGAAACATCTCGACAAGTAGAAACCATAAAATAATTCTTGACCCAGAATATATTATTTTGGTGAGTCAAAATTCCCATGCAATATTGGGGTAGCCCCTGGTCTTCTTGGGTTGACATCAATGACATGGCAGACGATCGAAAATCTCCCCTTTGGCATTGATGGCAACAGTACTCCCCTGCCGATCATGACACCTCTTCCTACAACATTCTCTCCCCCTTTGAGATTAATGGAAAAGGGGTACGTCTAACAGAAACACACAACCATCTTACGGACTTGTACACTTCCACTCCCACGACACACAACCATCCTGTAGGACTGTGCACACTTCCTCCCCCTTTATATTCGAATAAGGAAAAATCTAATGAGAACTTGGGTGAATCCCAAGATTTTGAGTGAAGATATTCCAATGCTTCACGAGTACTCTCACGATTATCAATTCTTCTTGCCAATCTGTCACAGCAAAAGATTAATAATGAGATTGTTACCCTTGGGATAACACAAGCCATGTGCATTGTTCCTTTAGATATCAAATAGTCTTTTGATGACAATAATATGTGATTCTTTGGTCTTTGCTTGGAATCTTGCTACTTGTCCAACTACTTACATGGCTGTCTGGCCCAGGAAGCTATTACATGAAGACTACCAATCATAGATACATGCAACCTTTGATCCACATCCTTAGATGAGTCATCTATGCTCAATTTGCAACTTTGTTACTATCGGAGTAAGGATGGGTTTGCAATCTTCCATTTCGTTCTTGAGAAATTCCTTGATGTGCCAACTTGACATATAAATATTCACTTTCTCTTCTTTAGAGATATTTGAAGCCCTAAGGAAAATAATGTCGACTCACCAAGTAAAGACATCTCAAAATCACTTTGCATCTTTGTATCAAACTTCTTACTTAGTCGATCATCATTGCTACCAAATATTATATCATCCTCTTTAGCTATTAGACATGCTTTAGTTGCTTCATCTATAACATATATGTCATTTGGAGCTTGACTTCTTGTCTTGATTTCACCATACACCTTTCTGATTTCACATTTTGTGGATTTGAATAGTATTGTGTGTCATACATCACATTTTTCCAACTTTCTTGAGCAAATTGTGATTTATGTTTCCAACCAATAGAACATTCTTGGGCTAGGAAACATATTTTCTTAAGTGTGATGCAGCCCTATAACATTTGAAGATCCATCATTTCCAAAGGACATAGTTCCATCCTTATTCTCTTTTAGACCTTTAAATTTATTTCTATCTCCGGTCATATGCGTTGAGAAACCGCTATCAACATCCCAACATCTCTATTGTTTGAACCTTGAAACCAAGAGCACAGTGCTCCAGTCTTCTTCTTCTTCCATGTTTGTTCGTTATGTGGCTTCTAAGATTCTTCTAGAGGATTTTCAAGTCTGCAGTCTACGGCTATGTGTGTCCAAAGTTTGACATTTGTAACATTCAATATTATTTCTTAAATGTTCAAATCTATTGATGTTTCACTAAGCCCTGGGAGGTTCATATTTGACGGATCTCCTGGAATTGTATTCATTCACAGGGTACGTGAGACATTCTACGGCTTTATGACCAAATTTTCCACATGAATAACGAGTATGCATAAAAAATATGTTGGTACAGTTAAATCTTCGTCAAGGAATTGTCTTCCAAGGTTGTTCTTGCGAATCTTGTCCAATGAAGTCTACATGCATGTCATATCTCATAGGTTCATTGTATTTTGTTGTATAAGGTCCTGCTTCTTCTTATTTGTAACCAATGCTAGTTCTGTCATTGTAAGATCGTTGATTTTTTATGAGTTCTTCCAATGCCCTTAAGGCCCCATTGGCATAGTTTTCCTTTCTTCACTTCCCTTCTGTAATAAGACTACTTGACTTCTAATTCTTCCCTTTCTTGGTTGCTTTCTTCAACTTCTTTTGATGACTCTTCAATGCATTTGTGTTATTTAACTTCAATTTTGAGACCTTGAACTTGTTCTTCAAGAGTATTGGAACGGATCTTCTCTGCCTTGAGATCTTTTATAAGCTTGATTGCTTCTTAGAAAATTCTTCTGTAGTCGATCAGCCTAACTTCTTCGTTGTTTGATACCTCTTGTTTATTGTGCTTGGCCATAAACAATACTCTCTCATTGGCTTCTTCTTCGCTGTCATTGTCTTCATCAGATGATGAGCTATCTTCTTTAGAGAGAAAGTTCCTTTTGGATCCTTGCTTGTTGAATTTGTAAAAGCCTTTCTTTTCTTTTGAGTTGCGATCACTTCTGTTTGGACATTTTGATGCGAAATGCCCAACCTCACCACAAGCAAAACATATCAATGGAAGTTTACCTTTAAATTTTCCCTTACAAATTTTTAGTTTTTCTACTAAGTAGAAATGCTTCATATTCTTCATCTGAGAAGACCTTCTTCATCATCTCCTTTTCTTCACTTGGGTGCATGTCTTTTCAATTGAAGGTTTTTTGTCCTTATTGGTTTTCTTAGATGCAACAATTTCTGATTTCTAGATGCGAAATGCCCTCTTCTTCATCCCAAGTCTCATTTCATATGCTATGAGAACTCCATGTAATTCATTTGTTTGGCGAGTTTGCCAAGATTTGCACTATATTCTAAGACTGATACCTTTGGGTTTAATCTCCTGGTAATGTTTAAGAATATTTATTGTAATATTCTTCTCTTCCTTTAGCTCTCCCAATCCTTCAGTGTTAGTTATCTCATCAACATATTGGAAGCATGCAACAATGTTGCGATCTTATTTCATTCTCGGTTGCTCAAATTTTGCTCTATAGATTTGAAGCTTTTCTTCTTTGACATTTGAGTCATACATATATATTCTCAAGCTTGTCCCATACATTTTTGGCGGTTTTACAACCCAAAACCTTATGATAAGTAGATTAAATAGTCTATTGATAATAATATTCTTTGATTTGCATCATTTACCAAATTCTTCTTACCTTGTTCATCCGCGGTTGATGTAAATCCATTTTAGACATTGTCCCATATTAGTAACCTTGTGCCAAGAGATAGACCTCTATTCTTCCTTTCTAGAGTGTATAATTATTTTCATTAAATAGAGGTACACCATTCTTGGTATGCTCCATGACCTTCTTCGGTACATTAAGCGGTATTGAAGGATCCAAGTCATGATACCAATTTTTGGAAATACTAGAAGGGTGAATCAATATTTCTTTAAATTAGAGAATTAGTTAATCTTCAATTATTATACACATGTTTGTACAATGATAGCAGCAAACAAAAGGAACACAAATGCACATAGTTTTAAGGTGGGAAACCCACTCAGAGACGAGGAAACCACACACAATGTTTTCTAATTCTTTAATATTCAACTCCAATTGAAAATAAAGCTCCAACTTCCTAGAATCTAGAAAAGCATTCTTCTCCGGCTCCCACTAGATGGATGCTCCGATGCTCGAGATTCTTGGGTAGTCAGCCTAAGCAGATGCCCCAAAACCCGATGAGCTACAACTCACCCTAGCACCACCTAGCACCCTATAGAAGAATAAAATAAGAATGGACTCTGTGCAGGAAAATGGTCCACTTTACCATATAGAATGATGTAGAAGAAGAAGACACACTAGACCATAACCCCAACTATGACACAAGCATTTGCCTAATGATGATCCTAGACCTCTCGGCAACGCCTCTTCAGCTCTTAGCGGATAGACACTAGAATAATTTTTACAATAATGTGTTACAATGACTTAGTATAATGATACCTTTACGGTGATTGTATGCGATGCTACCCACTTGAAGACTTCATCGATGAACTTCTTCAGCACATTGTTACGCACCTTGGTTGCCACTCTTTTCATGCTACCCTCTGCTTTGCACCTTGCTTTTCTTTTTACGCCTAGAAAGTACGGTCGCTAGGCCCCTTAACAACACATGATCTAAACTTTTCTTTCCTTCTAGAACTCTATATTGAATCTGGCATATATATGTTATTTCATATCCCCAATATTTGATTTTTAGTCTTGAATTAGTCCTATGAGTCATATTTCCAATGCCATAAGTCTGACCCAATTGGATTCTTCAAGGAGAGTTATTCTCAATCTCTCACAATTCCCTAATAATGGATTGTTTCGGTAAGTGGGGGTGTACGGTGTGCCCGTGTGTTGTTTATTTATTTCGACCTCTAGAATTTATAGAGCACAAACTACATTCCGTGCACTATATTTCAATTTCTATATAATTCCAATCCAATACTCGGAGAGATAGTTATGACATTTTTCCCAAGGTCACTTCTTTGAGATGAATTTCGAGAACTGCCGAAAACAACGACTTCCACGGATCATATCTCTGCGAAAATATTGTGCACCTTGATCTAAAATTTCTACAGGATCTTCCTCAAGATTTCTTCTTTTTGCCTCATACAAATTTTAGCTTTTTGAGCCTTCATATAAAAAATGTTAGAACGAAAATTCCATGATGACCTATTTCGGATGGCGAAATCCATTGCATGAGATATGGGGATCACAATTTATATAATGATTAGGTTGAGAGGGACTTCAACAAGTGAACGTGGGAGGGATTTTGGGAGCTTAAAAAATATTAATTATGACTTTGTGACCCATGCCACAACCCCATGGGGTTTTAGCCCTGCTTGGGTACAAACTTCAAACATGAATATCTCTCAAGGCGCGAAGAATTACGTGAGCGTGCCATATATGATGGAAACATCTCGACAAGTAGAAACCATCAAAGAATTCTTGATGAAATATATAAATTTGGTAGGTAAAAATTCCCATGCAATATTGGGGTAGCCCACAGTTGCTACTGCAGGTTGACATCAATGACAATAAAGATGATCAATAGCTGATGAGAAATTTTGCATTTTTATCCATGTTTTACGATTTTTATCAGATAATTTTGTGATTTTACCTAGTGTTTTAATCCTTTTTATCTTGTTAAGTTGATGATTAGAGACATTTAGAATTAAATTATAAATTCTTGTTATTAATTAGATTGAATAAGTGTTTTGTGTAATAATATCATTAATGATATGTTTTCATGATAAAGCGATCGAGCACAGCCCATTGATGGAAAGCTTTCTTGAAATCACATGTGAGTACGATTCATGCAAGAAGCAACATCGGACTCTACGACAGATTGAGAGCCATGTTTTGAACCCTTTGTCTTGTTTCAAGATCGTTCGAGCATCAATAGCACCATTGAAAGATAATTAATCGGCCTTCTTGAAATGCAATCGATTACCAACAACTTCAATCAGTGTTCCAATTTTATTACAACAAAGAAGAGATGGACACAACGACAAAATCAAAAAATACACCCACATCACAGGAAAAAACTTCCACAAGCACTCCCATGGCTTATCACAGGTGGGCTACACCAATACGGGCTCTATATAATTCTGGAAAGACACCACCTCCTCTCTCTCCATATTTGACTTACGCAGAGTGGAAAATTAAACTCAATTCTCCTTCCTCCTCACAGGGTATCCTTTCCCTCATTCTCTCTGTCCCGCTCTCAATTCTTGTACAGTAAATAATAATAAAATTGCATGGGAGTGTGTGTTTTGCTTAGGATTTAAAGGTTATAATTCAATATTCATTCAGATATATCAATTACCGATTTTTAAGCAGATTTTAGATTGAGATTTGAGTTTGAATCCATCTACAAACGCATGAGGAGGAGTACTATTATTTGAATGAAAAATGGCAACGAGGAGTTAGCGCATTATTTCAAAATCTGAGTGCATTGCATCAAGTTAGAAACACCTTCTCCTTCTTCTTTCGCCGGAAGGAGGGGAGAGTGGTAGTCGATGATAGAATCAGCCTTTGTTTCTCTTTTACATCCTTATATGCCTCTCGGTACAAAAGACCCTGAGATAATCCCGGTGCACGGGATTTTACGCATTGGCCTACCTCCGGCATGGGTGGATATGCTCGGAAGAAATAGCCACTAATATGCAATGAGCGCAAAGTAAATGGATGGTGCATGAAATAAATACGAAAGCCTTGATGCCCATCCTTTGAGTGATGCTAAGGTAGATCAACATGCCAATTGAATTACTTTCTCAAGAAATAAGCCCGGATTCTTGAAGAGATGAACGGAAAGCTACAAGCGCTTTACGGGCTTGGTGATTCAAATGATATAAATGTTAGAAGAAATGTGCGAGAGATCTCTTGCCACTAATCTTCGGTCCTTTCAATGGAATTTCGCAAGAAACATTCTAGCTATTTGAAGCACATCCGGCAACAACAAGATGGCATTGACGGAGATGACATTGGGATGAACTTAAAAGATAAAAGATACAAGAACGAGGATGATGATTTTCTTGATTTGGGTTTTAGTGAGCAACATACGGCCAGGTTGAGGAATAGTGAAGCACTCACGACGAAAAGGGAGAAATTCTACGGGTTATAGGTTGTAAATGATCTAGGCCAAACAATGAAAGATCTCTCGAGTCTTGTCATTGATCGGGGAATCTAATGTGGATTTCTAAATGTGTTGCTCGGGGCGAAAAGACGAGAATTCATGACACGGTATTTTTTTTCGGTGATTGATGTCTTCGTGGTAGGTTGTTATTTCTCAAGCTTTGTAAAATTGATTATGATTTTCCTTTGTGAAATGATGTCTATATGTTGCGTGAAAGGAAGAAATCCAATATTTTTCCGGCATTGAAAGAATTCGGCACCTCATCTGTTGTGCATTAAGGCACCAATTCTAGTTGTGCAATGCCTGCACTTTGATGCGTGGGGATAAGAGATTCCTCACAGAAGCCAAGATTGCACCTTCCGGCAACAACAACATCCCGGAAAAGGGGAGTGATTTCCCCTAATTCAGCATTTTGTTTTGAAACTAATCTCATTTCAATATTGTTAATCCTCCTATATTAGGTTAATTTATTAAAAGCACCAATTGGTAATTTAATGTATATATATATTTTTGGGTAATGAGGGGATGAATTAGTTAGTCCATCGATTAGACGAAGGGGAATTTATCGGATGTGGAACCAACATCTTATTTGCGGGGGACGTAATAGAGATAGAGGGATTGTTGTGTAAAAAATAGAATCATTAACTGTGATTTGTATAAATATATTTCAAAAGTGTCTTTTAAATACATATAGTTTGTCTTAGAGTTGTGAGCGGTAGCATTACGCCATGATTCATTTTAATTCTAGTATTTGATGTTTTAAAAGCTTTCCATCCCCTTTGTAGTAATTCGTACTCCGGGTGTGGAAGAGACCCACCACTGTGGAGCTAAGCTTGATCAATCGGCATAAGTTAATTAGATGTGTGCATGATTTTTATAGGCTAGGATTTCCTATTTAGGTTTGTGTAAATTTGTGGCGGGTACGGTTCAATTTCAAAGCATTTTTGTCATATTTGGATTGTGAAAATAAATGGACTAAAGAATTATTGTAAAACTCGAACTCATTACATAATATGTGCTTGATTTGTAATGCAAATTTATACTACGATTTCCTCTTGTTAAAATCGAATGTAATGGGAGCACCCACGAGATAGGAATATAATGATTATGATTTAAAGGTTTTATTCGAGAATTAGAACATATTGTAATGCTTTGAATTTGAATATGTTAACAATGCCCATTTAAAATATTAAATCAAGGTTTTCATTACCTAATTTCTTTGAACGTTTGCGGGATTTAAATGCGCATTTGATTTGTTTATATGCATCACAGGACTTCGCTTAATAATTGATTTTTAATTAGAATCATTCTTGTTTTTTCATAGTATAATCATTTCTATGGGTTTGGTGCGGTAGAAGATCAATTCAAGTGTAGCGTGATTTAGTTATATGATTTGATTTTGAAGAGTAGGCTTGTTGTTGAATAATCCATTTCATTTAGATTAAAATATTTGAATTGAAGATTGTCATATATTATTTGTGAAAATTTTTAATAGGATATTTTAAGTGATGTTTTACATGGTGAGTTGTTTATTTTAGAAATAGTTAGAATTGTCTTTTGTTAATTTGGAATCTTGAATTTGTCATCAAGAGTAGTTCTAGTTAGTTTAAGGTTTGAAGTTATTATTAGGATAATGTGTGTTTAGTTTCAAGTGTTAGTTTCAATTTAGTGAAAGGTAGATAGGTTAAGGTTTTCAAGATATCACGGAGATTTAAAAAGTAGAATTAAGTGCAAGAATGTTATGTGATTGATTTATTTGTATTTCCATATATTTTAATTGCATTATGGAGTTTGTTTGATAAAATTGGTTAAGTAAGTCCCCTTTTTCGAGATTGTTTATTTTCCGGCAATTGTGTGTTTCATTCCGATTAGTTTATATTACAAAGAATATATTTATACTGCGACCATTAAGTTGAGCCAGACGCGTTACAACTCGCATTTACCTCTCCCAGTTGATCATTTATATTGAGAGGTTTAATTCGACAACTAAACCACCCAAAAGTTTGGCGTCGTTGTCGGGAGTTGTATTTTAGCTCGGAGTAAAATTTTCTTATGGAAGTTTCAGGATATTGCGAGGACATCAAAGGCGAGAGAGTGTACGGTAAGATGTAGAGTGAAGAGCCACGCATCCACTATTGTGGGTTGCTCCAAAGAAATCTTGTACATCTGTATCTCTTAAACTTGTATTTCCTTTCTTGTAGAATTAGGATTTACACATTTAATTTCAAATTGCTTTCTTTCAATAAATTAAATCTGCTTTGATTCATCATTTTCCCTAATACATCGTTCCTTCCCTTTTATACAAATTTATTTTTTATCCTGTTGTGGTGAACTTTTATTTCAGCCAGCCTTTTAAATTCTTTTATCTTAAGAATCAATCTTCAACATTATATCATTTTTGGGTTGTTGTGAAACCCTTGTGTACTAATCCATGTGATGACGAAGTTGCAGGTTGACTTGTTGAAGACAAGAAAATGGTATTTCGAAGAATCATTCAATGAGAGTTTTTATCTTTGCTAGAAAGGCAAACTCATCCGATGAGAAATTAACGGGGAGCAGAATTTGACATCTTTCTTGAACATAAATTCAATATTATTAAATCTTTGATTTAGAAATTGGATGATTTGCGGGGAGCGAAGGATGAAGAACCACTACTTATCCTTTGTGCCAATTGTCGAACTTAAACACTCTCTTGGAAAGTGCCCACTTAAGCGGTGCGGAAGTTTGTAAGGCTGCCGAGGATGGTCATGCAACTGAACAGTACCCATCATTGCCACAATTACGAAAGGTACTCATGGAATCAAGTAAGGAATTGAATCAAGTGCTAGGTATAACTCAAAACCCAACACCATTTGATACTTGGAATAATTATTATTTTCTGAGCGGTTCTCGGCATGTTTATAATCCTAGAATTTCATGGAAACCTTTTTTGATCCTCCTCCAAATTAAATATCTACTTCAGGGCCACGGTGGCCCACCTACGCCAGCCCTCATCCTCGAGCCGGATATCTCCATGGCCTACAGAATCATCTCGGGTCCTTCTCTAAAGGAAATATCCCTTGCAAATTCAATCATATGAGCACCAAAAACAACCTCGAATTTATTTCCAATGCACCATTAAAGTTATCTCCTCATGGTCCTAGCCGCATGTGAAACCTTACCCTAGCCTTAGTCATACCCCTAACCCTAAGCCATACCTAACCTAGTCCATACCCTAGATCTAAACCTAATTTTAATTTAACACCTTGACCTAACCCTTTTCAAAGTCTAATCCCAATCCAAATCCAAACTTTAGTCCAAAGAATTAACCAAAACCCTAGCCCAAACCATCCTAAACCCTAATATAAACCATTAGGTTGCACAACTTTTTGAACCACCTATTTTCATTGATTCCTTATTGAGCAAAATGTTACACCTTCCATGTGAGAAAAGGGAATGAATTTGGAAACTTCCCCCGTGCTGAGCAATCAACTGAAGGTGTAATTCAAAGACCACGGAAGGAGCAATCTTTCATTGGAACTTTTTCTAAAAATGTTGTTAAAACTCAAAACCCTAGAATCTCTCTCAACCATTCTTGTCAATTTGAAAAGAAAATATTTGAGCACGAACTTGATGGATTTATCTTTTTTTCTTTTGCCTGGTACCTTATGCCTCCCAAGAGTGAATATCAATACATGGAAGATTTGCATGGAGTTGGAGAATCATAAATATGTGGATTCCATTGAATCCTGGTTTTGGCAGTCATCAAGCCATCTTGTTTCCTCGGCATTCAAAAAATCTTGGTACCATATCAATTGAAGCAAGCGGTTTCTCTCATGCTTTATTATGTCTTGAAATCTATTCTCTAAAACTAAGTGTGAGTATAATCATCATTTTTATTCGCACACATGGATTCATTGGAAGTACCTCCTATACTTAAAAGGAGTCTTTCACCTCTTCGTAAAGTAGGGTAATAAATGAATAAAGTTGCTATAATCTTGTTAGGGTATTGAATTTTAAATCATGGTTGTTAAAACTACTTTTGATCCACATTAGTTATTAACACACATTTGTGAAAAATCTTGTTGAAGTCTGATTCACTCCTAATGCCTCATGATTTTGCAAAAATGTATGATTAATCACTCTAATAAGTTTAAATACAGGATATATATTTTCGGTTCCTTAAAAGGTACTAGTGGAAACCCCTATGGTGGACCACTCTTGTAACGATCATAATGAAATATTTATGAGAACACTGCCATTCTTAACTCAAAGAATCTTTCGGTCATTGTCACAGGATATCGTTAATAAGTCTTTAGGGTAGAGGAACTAGCCGATAATGATAGTCATTAAAAATTTCACGCCATCCGTGCTCTTAAGGTATATTTTTCTCCCCACTTATTAAGTGACCTTTTAGGTTAATCATAATTAGAGTTTGAAAATATTTAGGGAAGGATAGGAAGTCTCGTGATGAGCCAACCTACCATGATCATGAAGCCTAACATGCATGACATTACGCTTTTTTTTTTTTTTTTTGGTCACCAAGCCGGACAATGACTTTGACCAAAAAATTTGGAAGACGAGAGTCTCATCACGAGCCAACACAGGCCATCCATGTTACTTCTTGTGAGTAGCACTACCATCGGTGATTTACCAAGCTAGGACGGTGGCCTTCAACTAAAATTAAAATAAGCTAACTCTGAATCTGTCTTTTTATTAAGTGGGACACAAACATTTCGATGGGTCAAAAGACATCCTGTCGAGGTTATGGACACTGAGCCGGAGCCATATACAGTAATTATTAAATTTAAGCGCATACTATAGTTTGCTTGGTTATCCTTCTCTTTCCCCTAAAAACTCATCCTTTTTCTTGGATAATGGTTTTAAGACAATTTGAACATGATGCTTTGAGTTATTTGTCTTCCCAGAATTAATGAATCTTTAATGAAGTGGTACCCTTGGTGAGTAATTATTTGTACTAAATTGAGAGGAAATTCAGTTTTGAATCCGGATAACAACATAATTTAGAGTGTTCGATAAAGAGGTTGCTGATTGGTATCATAAATCACTTTAATTTTCATGGTATTCAGAGTGATGAATTACATAATGATGACTACTCACAAGGTGTTGGTTTCCATCAATGTGTATTGATTGCAATTGCCTATAAATGTGTGTTGCATAACCTAGGTACTGTAGGTCCTCATAACTTATGTGTTATATGTCCAAGATTCTCTGATCTCACACTATTTTAACTTCATGAAAAATACGAAGTCTATTCCACCATTGATCATTTATAGGAAATTAAATCAAGATTGCAGTAGCTACACATGAAACAATAAAAATTCACCTTACATTAACACAGGTTGTTTAGCAGAGCTTTGAAGCTGAAAACCCCAACTATATATTATGTAACATGGAGATCATATAGAAAATCTCATACAAACATACAAAGAAGCTTATCACAAGCTCTTAGTATAGTATAATAGTCATACACTAATCGGGCCAATCTTGCAAATCCATGCCATGATCTTTGCCACACCTATAGCATGCCTCCCACTACTATCCTATTGAAATAGCTCGTGGTCAGATTACTCTTGGATTGGTAGCGTGCAATCCTCATTGGCATCTCCAGGTGTTGGATGCATCTATAGTCACAAAGATAGTCCTCTTGCCCTTTCACACCTATCTCTCCACCCAGGTCTCCTTTGGCTTGCCATATAGCATGGTTAACTAATGTATTGTTCGGTTGATTAATGAGTTATTGTTATGAATTAATTAACTAATTAATTCACTCAATCTCACTAGTGTATCAATCAATTAGACTAGATACAACTAGCTCAGCGAATCTAATTAAGTTAAACTAAATGCAACTCATAACTACTTCTTCCAACTATGTCATAACTACTTCGCAGGTTCTAGCCCCAAATCCTCCATGCAATAGCTCCGAGTAAACCCTCGGGAATAGCGTAATTCCTTAAATAGGTTGTTGTGCCACATGCGGCCCACTGCCTTTGTTGAGTGATCAAGAGAATAAGTTGTTGTTTAGTGTCCAAATATTATTAAGAGCTAATAATATCCAACATTCCTATTTTTAAATTTGGTAGTCTAAAAATAGACTTCGTAATATGTCTAAAAATAGAATTCCATCTATTTTTCCAACTTGATAACCATCCACAAATAGCATCACGCAACTCATAGAATATGATCGACACGTCTAAAAATAGACATAGTCTAAAAATGAACTTTTCTTAAAAAAATAATATCTTGTACCAAGTGAAGGCGACTCTTTTCACTAAGCTCATCATATTGTTGTTGAATCTCAACACTCCCTCTCAACAAGATAGGATTATCTTCCACCAGATCTGTCTCTATGGTATTCGAATTTTCTCTGGTGAGCGCCTTCGTCGGAATATGCGCATCTGATCTTGGTAGGAGTGTGAAAAGCAACATGATCCCTCTATTTGCACACAATATACGATATGAGTAGTGGGATCTCAATATATTTAGATCTATCATGAAATGTTTGGATTACTTGAGAGTTTAATGCAACTACGATTATCACAATATATCATGATGGATCTAAATGAGAACGAACAAGCGAACGGGGATCTTCTCATATATTAGCCTCGCATGCAACAAAACTTACTGCCATGTACTCGGCCTCTGCTGAACTGAGTGCCATGGATCTTTTTTTCATGTTTTACCAAGAAACTGCGGTAGATCCAATACTGAAAATCCCTCCAGATGTGCTCTTTCTGTCCGTTGGGCTTCCTGCCCAATCTGCATCCATGAAGCCATGCAGCTTCACCTCATCTGACTGTCTGTACCACAATCCATACTCAGATGTGCCCCTGAGATACCTCAGGACATGCTTGCCTGCCTTGCAAAAGATCTTGGTAGGCTTCACCATCGCTTGTGAAAGCTGGTTCACAGCATAGCATATGTCCAATCATGTATTGACTAAATACATGAGCAAAACAACCAACTGTCGATAAACAATGGAATCCACTACCTCTACCGATGTAGCATCCTCCTTCCTCCAACCACCAGGAAAAGGAGTGTCGATAGGCTTGCAGCCTTGCATGTGAAACTTCTCCAGTATCTCCCGGGCGTACTTGCCTTGAGACACAAATAGTTCACCTTTCCGCTGCCAAATTTCCAATCCCAGAAAATAATGAAGGAGGTCCAAGTCCTTCATCTCGAACTCCTTTGCAAGATCTGCCTTGCATGAGTGTATCAATAGTTCATCACCTGTTAGTATTAAATCATCTACATAAAGCACAATGATCAAAATCTCACCCTCCACCACAATATAGTATAGGTTTGGATCCACCTCACTCTTGGCGAAACCAAGTCCAGTGAAATAACTTTCTATCTGTGTGTACCAAGCACGAGGTGCTTGTTTCAACCCATACATCGCTCTTTTGAGCCTGCACACATGCGACTCATTGCTGAAGATTTTGAATCCTTCAAGCTGCTCAATTTACACCTCCTCCTCAATGATTCCATTGAGGAACGCAGTATTCACATCCATCTGATGAATGTGCCAACCCATCTGCGCTGAGAGAGCAAGGATGGTCCGTATGGAAGAATACCTTGCGATAGGTGCAAAGGTTTCTTCATAGTCGATCCCCTCGATCTATGAGAAGCCCCGGACAACAAATATTGCCTTATACTTCTCAACGCTCCCATCAGAAGCTTGCTTCACTTTGAAGATCCATCTCGAACCTACCACTGATTTCCCTTCCGGCCTTGGGACAATCTCCCATGCACTATTTCTGACAATCGAATCATACTCTTCCACCATGGCATCTACCCATGCAGGATCCTCCACAACTTCCTCGAAAGAGGATGGCTCTGTCATGATACACTTTCTCATCAGAGCCATGTATCCAGTAAATTGGTCAGGTCACTATCTCTGTCTGCGTTGTGATGTAGGAACTCCTACATTCTGCACTGCATCAAGATTCAGTCGCTTAGCTTCTGTAGTGCGCTTCCACCCCATGATGTTTGGCGCTGCATGAGTGGTTTCTTCCACTCCATGAACCTCCTCTTGTGGGTGATCCACATCTTGAGGCTCATATTTAGGAACAAGTAGCTCCTCCTCTACATGCAAGTGTAGCTTCCTCTCAAGCAACAACTTCATGGCTTTCTCCTCATGAAATTTGATATCCCGTCGCACAACAGTCATTCGACTGCCTGGAAAATACACATGATAATTGTGGGGTGTCTCTGTGTGCCCCACAAATATCCCAACCTCTGCGGTCGGCTCCAGCTTCTTCCTGGCATCCTTCGTCACATGAATGTAAATAGGTGAGAAAAAAATCTTCAAATGAGAAATGTCAGGCTGTAGGTTTTAACCCTGAACATAAATTATCTACACACGAATCTTATAACAAAAAATAAACAATAGCGAGAGCATAAAACATAAAAAAAAAAAACACAGAGATTTTCCCTTGGATCCCAAATCGAGACGGCCAGCTTGATTTTTCATTATATTCCTTTTAGTGTTACAACACATATATATACATGCCAAAGCATACATAAACCCCAATCCATAAACCCTAGGTTAGAACATAACCGTAGTTCCCTTGACCGGATCTACAAAAATACCAGGGGCCGAAAACCATCGTGCCCTAATACCATGTGAAAAACCATGGACGTGGACTACCCACCGGAAAGAATATAACACATACCCAACACAGGCTTCTTACCGGAAAATGCCTCTTTAGGTGTACTCATGCTAAGTACTCTATGAGGACATCGGTTTTACACATAAACCACAGTGTTGCATGCCTCAACCCACAAGTGTATGGGAAGGCCCTGATCATGCAACATCGCCCGTGCAGCACCCACGATCATTCTGTTCTTCCTCTCAGTGACCCCATTTTGTTGTGGGTTATGAGGCGCTATGAGTTCTCTTCAAATTCCTTCTTTGCTACAGAAGTCTTTGAATTCGCCAGAGATGTATTCACCACCATTATCGCTCCAGAGAGATTTCACTTGCTTTCTCAACTAGCGCCTTGAACTCACAGAACTTTGAGTATGTCTTGCTCTTCTTCTGCATGAAGAAGATCCAGCACTTACGAGAAAATTCATCAACAAATATCACATAATACCTGTGCTTTGCTGTTGAAGCAACCGAGAAAGGTCCACACACGTCTATGTGAATTCTCTCAAGGATCATCAAAGCACGACTATCCTTCTCATGAAAAGTGGTCTTCACAAATTTTCCCAACGTACATCCCTTGCATTGATCTGACTGTGCAAGTGTACCTTTGGGAAGCCCAGTAGAAATCTACTGCAAAATTTTCAAAGCGCCATGGTGAAGATGGCCTAATCTCCTGTGCCACAATTCGCTCTCATCTCGTCTCACCACTCCTTCTGCTCTGCCTGCCATTGCAGCGCAGCCATCTACCTACAATTGATAAATATTCTTAACTCGAATCCCTATCCTTCTGGTTTGACCAGTTGTTTTATGGCGCAAGAAAGCTTTTCCCTCGCTAAAAAAAACATCATAACCCTTGTCTTCCAGCATCGCCATGGAGATCAGATTCTTCTTCAATCCTAGAACATGCATGACATCCTTCAAGATGAAAGGTTTACCAGACTCCCTCTCAAAGGAAATGGTCCCGATACCAATCAAACTGTATCTACCATCATCGCCCATCTCAATGTGCACTCCAAGATCCTTTTCCTCCAGATCACTAAGCAAATCTTTGTCTCCGGTCATATGGAAAGACGCACTACTGTCAAGAAACCACACCAATCCCATCACACTTGAAACCAAGCATGCGATCAAAGAAAATTCGAGCTCAAATTGTGAGGCTAAGGCCTCTCCTGCTGCAGAACCAGCAGCACTCTTATTCTTCTTCTTCTGTGGGCAATTAGTGGTGAAATTCCCGTGCTGGTGATAGTGAAAACACTTCACCTTGGAAAAATCCTTCTTCTTGCCTTTAGCTTCGGATTTGGAAGATTTCTTTCCTTTTCCTTTCCGAGATTTGGTAGCCAAAGTGAAATTTTATTCATCTTCATTCTTCGATGAAGATCCATCGCTGGTACCCTGCCTTATCTCCTCCTGCACAAGATCCGACCAAAGTCGCTCCCATCCTGGAAGTTTCTCCCATCCATTGACAGAGTCTTCATAGCTATGCAAACTCTTATGAAGCCCAAGGAGAGCCAAGCTCACCAAGTATTATTCATCAACAGTAACCCCCACACTTTCCAGCTCATCCTTGCAGTGGACAAACTTCGTGAGGTATTTTGGAATATTTTTGCCTTTCTCCATTTTTATTTTTCTGAGCTTGTCTTTAAGCACCAACTTCCTCTGGTCACTTATGCTTTGGAACAAGTCTATCAAAGCCTTCCACATTAAGAATGGAGTGGCTTTCCCGTGAAGGCTGGACACAATGTGGTCCTTCACACCTTCCAACAGAATCCTTCAACACTTTGCTACCTTCTTTTGCCATGCATCAAGTGCAGATGCATCACTAGAAGCAGGCTTCGGAATATCAACATCTATGAACTCCTTCAACCCATGATCATCCATAACCACCTCCATCATGTCCTTCCATGATATGTAATTCGAGTTTCCCTCAAGGGCATACTCCAATCGCAATCCATTGAAATACATTTCAATGTAAGCTCAACTTCGACACCAAGAAAACACTGCAGCAAATTCGAATTCCACCAGCACAAAACTCAACTGCTTCAATAATTGCAATCTCCTCCAATGATCAACACTACTTTGATACCATGTAGAAATTATATAACTTATGTGTTATATGTCCAAGATTCTCTTGATCTCACACTATTTTAACTTCATGCAAAATACAGAATATATTCCACCATTGATCATTTGCGGAAATTAAATCAAGATTGCAATGCGCACATGAAACAATAAAAATTCACACACATTAAGACAGTTGTTTAATGGGAAAGCCTGAAGCTGAAAACCCCAACTATATATTATGTAACATGGAGATCATATGACAATCTCATACAAACATACAAAGCTTATCACAAGCTCTCAGTACAGTACAATAGTCATACACTAATCAGGCCCAATCTTGAAAATCCATGCACTGATCTTTGCCACCTGCTAGCCTGCCTCCACTGCACAATCCTTGCTAAAGAATAGCTCTGACTGAATTCGAATTACTCTTGGATTGATTGCGCAATCCTCATTGGCATCTCCACTGAGTGTTGGATACAATCAACGCATCACTATAGTCACAACAGATAGTCTATCTTTCCCTTTCACCTATCTCTCCACTGGTCTCCACTGAAACTGCCATGCACTGTAGTTAAATGATGTATTGTTCAATTGATTAATGAGTTATTATTTATGAATTAATTAACTAATTAATTCACTCCACTCTCACTAGTGTATCAATCAGTTAGACTAGATACAACTAGCTCAACTGAATCTAACTAAGTTAAACTAAATACAACTCCATAACTACTTCTTCCAATTGTGTCATAACTCTGCCACTTGAGTTCTAACTGATTCCTCCATGCAATAGCTCCAGTAAACCCTCAGGAATAGCGTAATTCCTTCTGTCAGCTGTTGTGCCACATCTGTGCACTGAATTGGAGTGCTCCAAGAGAATAAGTTGTTGTTTAGAGTCCAAATATTATTAAGAGCTAATAATATCCAACATTCCTATTTTTAGACTAGCAGTGTAAAAATAGACTTTGCCCAATATGTCTAAAAATAGAAGTCCATCTAGTTTTCCAACTTGACCAACCATCCACAAATAGCATCCTGCAACTCATAGAATATGATCGACATGTCTAAAAATAGACATAGTCTAAAAATAGACTTTTCCCAATATGTCTAAAAATAGAAGTCCATCTAGTTTTCCAACTTGACCAACCATCCACAAATAGCATCCTGCAACTCATAGAATATGATCGACATGTCTAAAAATAGACATAGTCTAAAAATAGACTTTGTGCCAAAAATAGCCTACAGGCCCACTTAGTGAAGGCGACTCGTTTCAATAAGCTCATCATCTTGTTGAATCTCAACAGGTACAAGATTATTATAGTAGGTGCAGGAATATTGTGTTATTCTTTTTGAAGCTGCACTTTTTCAACAAATTTTTATTGTTATGATAAGACTTTGGGCAGAAACAAAATAGGGAATTCATTTGGGACGAGGTAATAGGTATGTGCAACACTCTTTTCAAGATAATGTCTACTTGCAGTACCTGATCCATGGTTTTAGTTGGTAATGTAATAGTAGTGTTGTGGGCTAATTAATGCATTACAATATTAGGCATCTCCATCCTTACTTGCTAAAATATTTGCTGACATTTTCCCTGCCTTATTTCATAATTTTGGCTTGCACGAGGACATGCAAGAAGTTCAACGTGGGGGGATGTTGAGCTGCATTTTTGTCCATGTTTTTATGATTTTTATCAGATAATTTTGTGATTTTACCTAGTGTTTTAATCTTTTTTATCTTGTTACGTTGATGATTAGAGACATTTAGAATTAAATTATAAATTCTTGTTATTAATTAAATTGAATAAGTGTTTTGTGTAATAATATAGCTAATAATAGGTTTTCATGATGGCAAGAGAATAAGTCTACCACCAGCAGTGCTAGAATGCTTCTTGAAATACATGTGAGTACAGGTTCATGCAAGAAGCAACATCTTGGACTCTATGAAAAATAATGAGAGCCATGTTCTGAACCCTTTGTCTCATTTCAAGATAAGGTTTCTAGCATCAGCAGCACTAGTAAAAGATAAGTAATCGACCTTATTGAAATGAAATCGATTACCAACAACTTCAATTAGCTTTCCAGGTGTATTACAACAAATAAGAGATGGAAACAACGACAAAAGAAACAAAGACACCCACATCACACGAACAAACTTCCACAAGCACTCCCATGGTTTATCCTGAGTGGGCTGCACCAATACAAGCTCTATATAATTATGGAAAGACACCACCTCCTCTCTCTCTGTAATATTCCCAAATAGGGACTGTTAGAATGTGTGCTACAGGCTTGCAAACCAGCCCTTGGATCCCTTAGATCTGATAATCTAAGTCCTAAATCCAAGAGGATATCAGAAACAAATCTTCCTAGGTTGGTTAAACAGGTCTCCCACACCTAGTACAGCTGAAAAAGGCCAAAGAAGGGGCTGCAATTCTAAATGACTATACTACTCAGAAAATAACGTAGTTCAGCAAATTAGTAGAAGGAGGCCAACATGGAGGCTCAACCTTATCATTTATATCAGCAAATCAGAGTTATACATAAGCCCTTTCACTATAGAACATAAAGAAGAAGACATTACATGAAGAAATGCTCAAAATAAGAGGCTGCAAACATATGATGTGATTGTACAAGATTGAAAACATTATTTTATTAGCTGAAAAGAGCTGTAGATTACACTTTAGATCTAGAGCAGATTTGTGTACAAAAAGATAGATCTATTTCAGATCTGTACACTATAGAGTCTCCTCGTCAAATGCTCCTTGGGGTTTTCAACAGAAAGTGAAGTACATGGAGTATATCTGAGATCTAATGCAGCTGATCCGCAGAATGATTCAGGATTTATAAAGAAAATAAATCAATATTCAAATCAGATCTGAATGGAACATGGATTAGATCTATAATCCATGGATCTAATCCTCCTTGAAGTGCCAAAAGACCCTGCAACTTTCTCCTTGCAAATAAAGAAGATCTGGAATATGGACTGTGTTGTTGGCTCTAGAACATGATGTGGCCTCAAGCCAAGATATGAAAATAAGCTCTCCTCATCCAATACTCTCCTGCCAGGGGGATAGAAGGCTTTCCCACTGAAGGGAGGCACTATGATGGCCTAGATCTGAATAGATCTAGCCTCCACTTGTTGCAGCTTACAAAGACAAACAAACCCTCAACATGATCTGATTTGTAGTTGGAAGAAGAGCTTGGGCTCAAGCCTAATAGTGGTTAAGAAATGAAAGACTCATCCTTGAGCTACTCAATGGAAGAGGTGGAATTCCCGATCAAGAACACCCAAGTGCTAAGCAACACTATTCTCAGCTAAACAACAAGAGAATGAGAAATTTCTAAACAGGAAAATTCTTCAAAAATCATATGGTATTCAACAACCCTCTCATGATGTTCTCCTCTTCCTTAAATAAGATGGAATCCTTGCCAAACCCTAAACCATATCAATGATTTAGCTGCATTCACACATGTAGCATCCAACTAAAACTGCGTTTCATGCAACAAGAAAATGAAAAAAAAATTGTATATTCCCATTAACTTGGGCTAATTGGGGATATTACATTCCGCCCCTCTAAAATGTTGCTTGTCCTCAAGAAACTGATAGGGTGAGTGTTGCAACACTTCTCCTCCTCCATTGGTGACACCATCAAGGATCAAACTTTCTTCACAAGCTAAGTGTTTGCCAATCCAACCCTCCATGAAATTTTCCTCCAAAGTCATTATGAGATGTACATAGTCCATCCCACAAGGAGTCAAGAACTCATATGAAACAAACATGGTTGAACCAATACTCTCCCTGAAACATGTAGCATAAGGTACATGGAGAGTCTCCATCCCATGAGGTACATACATGCTCCCCATCTTCCCTCCATACAATCCCAAAAATAGTACAAGTATATCATCAATGTATGGAATTAAAACTACATATACACAAACAGAAATTTGAGCATGAGGAGGTGGTTCATAGTCCCACATATGGTACCAACACAGTGCATCTCCTACCTGCATCAGATCAAGGTATGGTAAGTGGTTTCCCCACCACTTACTTTCTACACATGTCATCTCACTATGGCTGAAAATGTGAGATATGTTTGGTGCCTTTGGGAAGCACCCATCATGAAATAAAATTTCCCTTTACACATCAAGGGAGTGGCCAAGTTCAGAATTTTTAGTGGCCCAACAATTGCCATGAGATTTACATTATACATTACTCCTTTTAGGAGTCATGGCCTGCATAAAAATGGTAAAAGAACATGTACAATCAGAAAATGAAACTTGTTTTACATGATCAGATCTTCTACCAACAAAGTCTCTTACACACATGGAGTTGTGCATGGATCTTTCTCCTCTTTCAAAATAAGGAAGAGATGGCTGAAATGACTCTTGTATAGAGTCCCTTGGCTACCCCAACTCCACATATCTCATGCATTCTTGAAAATGTTGATGTAGTTCCTCTTTCAAGCCTTCCCAATCAAAGCTCCTCATGATGATGTTGTAGATCTTCATGGAATGCATGTGGCTGAAATAGAACCCTTTGCATGCTCCTTGTAGTATCTTCTGCTTGAGCTTAGAAGATCTAGACAAGAAGACCCTACCATGATGATAGATGACTCCCTCATGGACTAAATAGCCCTCTTCATGCAGCTAGTCATCAAGTATCATACATGTGTGAAGATCTTTGGAACAATCCACCAGCAGTTGGGATTTCCAATACAGATCTACACTGCTCAACAATGACAGTGCTGATGGTACATCAACAGAAATGTCTGCCATGTTGTTGATCTCCTCCTTGACATCTCCTATGCCAAAGGTGTATGTTGGAAGGCTGATACTTCCATTCTTCTCCTCCCATAGCGCAGATCCAGAAATGAGAGTGGGTGATGATGATAAGGGAAGAATATCTCCCTCCTTCTTGAGCTTACCCAAGCCTCCCAGCGCTGTAGTTTTGTATTCAAGTGCTCCAATCCCTCCTGGATCTAATTTTGGAGCAGCAAGTTGTGAGTTCTTCCCAAAAAAATCTGAATCAGGTGGCCTCCCAGGTGGGTTGCCACTAGATAGCAGTGTCCCATGCAAAAATCTCATGATCCTAATAGATGGGACTGTAAGGTCCTTACTTCCACTGCGCAAATCCATCTCTGTGTTTTGTGTGGAAGTGTTATGTGAGGGGTAAGTATGCATGCCTTTGATCATTTGAGGTGCAACATTCTTCTTGTCCACCCATTCCATTTTCAAAGCCTCCTAATTAGTGGTGGCTTTCCCCAATGTAATCAACCATTGAACACCCAAAATAACATTGGTGTCTAGTATGTCAACTACAAAGAAGTGATCCACCAAAGTGTAGGATCCCATGGTGACTGAAAGTGATGAGACATAATGCATGTATTTCATTGTTCTATCTCCTAGGACCAAAATAGAGAATCCCTCAAAATTATCAATAGGTATTGCCCTCCTTTGCACAATATGAGCATCAATAAAGTTGTGGGTGGCCCCACTGTCAATAAGAACAGATACCCTATGATTCGTGATTGAACCATGAACTCTTAAGGTCAAGTACTAAGGTACTCCCCTCAAAGATGCAAGAGTTCCTCCAATAGGAGAAAATGCTCCATTCCCATCTCCTGATGGTGTTGGATCCCCCTCAACATTGTCAGTGTTGTGACCTCTTCTTGGTTCATCATCTTCTTCTTCCTCCTCAAAATCTGAGAAGACCTCTATGTAATGTGCTTTTCCAACAGCACATCTATGTCCAGGTGCCCATGATTCTTGGAAAGTTATGCTTCTTGTTTGCCTCCGGACTTTAATATCGAGGCTTATTGAATGAGCTCTCCTGAGAGCAACTTCTCTTCTTCCTTTAGAAAGGAAAGAGGGCTTATACAAAGAAATTTTTCCTTTACTTTTGGCAAGACATCTTGAAGGTCTCTTGCCCTCTCAATGGAGTCATGCGAGTAGTGGTGACTGTTTACCAACCCATGGAAAGAGGATTCATCTAGACCATCGATGAACATATATACCCTTCTTGGAGTAGACAAGTCGGGAACCATAACAGATATAATCTCAAAAATTTAGAAATGTAAAACTACTGTATTTGATTGCTTCAACTTTGCAAGGCTCATGAAAGGTGCCTCTGGATCTCTTCTATCAAATATTTCCACCACTCTTCTAGTGGACTCAAAATAAGCACTCACATTGGCATGAACGAATGTAGACAAGCCATGGAACCACCGAGTGATGGCTTGTTTGGTCAATTTAGTGTGTCCTAAATTGCTACATTAATTTATCAATCCGGGATTCGTAAGCTGATGAAGTGTGGCGCACTATATGTGCAAGATAACCTATCTCTTACTTTTTGTCGTTTTTGGATTTTTATGAAATTCTAAAAGACAAGTATGGAGACAAATATCCAAGACAATGATGTCCTTCTAATGATTTTCCAAACTTCAAAAGAATTTTAAAACACACAATGACAAAATTAATTCTTCAAAGAAAATGAAATTGCATCACTATTCTAGTCAAACAACAGTGAACTATTGATCATGAAACCCATTATCCTTGCTGCTGTCCAAATACAAAAGAAACTATGCTTAAAGAAATCCAAGAATTGCAACAAAGTAAATCTAAATCAAATTACATCAACTTATATTCTGATCCCTTGCCATTAGTCCAACTATGGCTTTCGGAGGTAACCATAAACAACTTGAGCAACCTGATATCTAGTTTGCAGAAAAAGAAACTAATATCAAACTACACACTCATACTTCAATCCCTCACCATTAGTCCAGCTATAGCTTTCGGAGGTAACTGAAAATGACATGAGAAATTTAATATTTCTAACTTGCAGAAAGTAAACTAATATCAAACTACACACTCATACTTCAATCCCTCACCATTAGTCCAGCTATGGCTTTCGGAGGTAACTGAAAATGACATGAGCAATTTAATATTTCTAATTTGCAGAAAGTAAACTAATATCAAACTACACACTCATACTTCAATCCCTCACCATTAGTCCAGCTATGGTTTTCGGAGGTAACTGAAAATGACATGAGCAATTTAATATATCTAAATCTAACTACTAAAGCAAATGTGCAAGACTGAAATAAACAAACAGTGCTGGAATTAAACAAAAACTAAGAAAAGTAAATTAGCAGAAGGACAATATTGATTCCATGTCATTAGTCATTATAAAAATATGTGCAAGTGCCCGGGCTGCCTATTGTAATCTGAAACAAGAACACTGATCAGTTAACCACAACATAAAACATGAAAGATTATGGACAGAAGTAAAATGTAAAGCATGAAAGATTATGAATAGAGATGAAGCATAAATACCATGAAAGATGCAATGTATAAACACGTGAATGACTTATGGCACAATGAACTTAAAGAAATAAAACAAGAAACTATACATTAATGCACAAAACCTCAGCGTGTGCAGGGGCCCTCTGCACCAGCCTCGGGCAACAACCTTCAAATACGAATTACGCTTGGAAACAAAGTCTTCTTATATATTAAAATGCAGTCATAACAGAGAAATGATATTACAGCACAGTGGCAACGCAATTACATTACAGAGCTATATGGAGGCTAACTATTATGCGTATGAAAACGTGTTATTTATAACAAAGGTGATATAACTAATTCCCTAAAGTTTGTGCTGAGAGAGACACGTGAACCATCACGTCCAGAGATCCAGCATCATGGACGCGATGAGGAGTAAATCTATGAAGAGTGGATGTTGGATTCGGCTTATGGAGCCGTGTACAGGTGTTGATGTGTCTCCCGTAAATTAGAAACGGTCATACAAATCTTCACGTGATGAGAAACAAAGTCCTGTCACCGTGGGACTCTACGGTTGACTTCCACTTGGCCACCTTTGACCACAACCTCCTTAGGTGAATTTTCCCGAGCCAATAGGACACGATCCATGTCCACATCATTTCTGACTTGCCCATGTGGCTCGAATTTCCTGAAGACACCTGTTTTAATAACAACATCTTGGGAAATTATTCATCGTAGTCTCCTCTTCAAATGCCCCTTGGGGTTTTCAACAGAAAATGATGTACATGGAGTAGATCTGAGATCTAATGCAACTGATCTGTAGAATGATTCAGAATTTCTGAAGGAAATACATTAGTATTCGGATCAGATCTGAATGGAACATGGATTATATTTGTAATCCATGGATCACCACAGTGAAGGTCAAATTCCCATCACTAGAGATCTCTCCTCCTTGATGTGCCAAAAGACCCTGCAACTTTCTCCTTGCAAATAACGTAGTACTGGAATATGGACTATGATGTAGGCTCTAGAACATGATGTGGCCTCAAGCCAAGATCTGAAAATGGGCTCTCCTCATCCAATACTCTCTTTCCAGGGGGATAGAAGGCTTTCCCACTGAAAAGAGGCACTAGAATGGCCTAGATCTAAGTAGATCTAGCCTCCACTTGCTACAGCTTACAAATACAACCAAACCCTCAACATGATCTGCATTGTATTTGGAATAAGAGCTTGGCCTTAAGCCTGATAGTGGTCAAGAAATGCAAGACTCCTCCAAGAGATACTTAATGGAAGAGGTGGGATTCCCGATCAGGAACACACTAGTGCTAAACAACATTATTCTCTGTTAAAAATCCAAGAGAATAAGAAATGTCTAAACAGAAAAAATATTCAGAAATATTATGGTATTCAACAACCCTCTCATGCTGTCCTCCTCTTCCTTAAATAATATGGAATCCTTGCCAAACCCTAAACCATCTCAATGATTTAGCTGCATTCACATGTGTAGCCTCCAACTAAAACTGCGTTGTGTATCTAGGAGATTCAATGTATCTAGACATCGCTATTGATTTGGTCCTGTTGACCCAGTCAAATGTCTTCATCCCTTCCACACATAAGGGTGTTTTATTAAGGTAGCCCAGATTTAGCATTGTTCACATGGGGCATTGATTTATTTTGTTGTTTAGGAGTTTTATTGATCCTCCTTTACAATTTTATTCATGCAACAAGAAAATGAAAACAAAATTGTATATTCCCATTAGCTTGGGCTAATTGGGGATATTACAAATAGGATGCACTTTAGTTTGTTGGGTATCATTTTTAGGATCGAAGGTCGAAACATTGACATGTGGCACTTCGTACAAGTTTGTTCTACTTAACTATTCTATAATCAAGTACAGTGGGAGATTGGGCATAAATATTTATGGAAGAATCCAATATCGATCAGAAATGTGGGGGTTGGAAAGAGGACTCAAAGGTCTACAACACGATGAAATTTCAGACTGCGGAGATCTGAAATTACATAGATACAACATATTCAATATCGAGCTTCTAGAAGGAAAGAAAAATTATTCATTCAAGGATCACTGAAGTAAGGACCACACATCAATAGTCAAGGGTAAGTATGCTACAACAAGGTATTTATGATTAGTGTTTGCATTTGAATTTGAATATCATCTCTAACATGTGTTTTTGTAGGACAATGTAAGTATTTTGTATGTATGTTTTTTTGGGTTTTGTTCATAAATGCTAAACGTATTTACATTTGAATTTTGAATATTTCTCTTACATATGTTTTGCAGGGCAGTGTAAGTATTTTGTCTTTATATTGCTTTGGGTCTTGTTCATTAATGCATATGCAGGAAGGACACAATAGGAAAACTCATACACATACTAGAAGTGTATGTAGTGCCAAAGTATCATTAATTGAAGCAAGCACAACAGTACCTTAGCAGTTGCTAGTGATCCAAGAAGTAGTGTCAAGTCAAGTGTCAGGTTGTATCAAAATTCAGTGTTGTAAAAGTCATCATTGTAAAATTGTAAAAGAGCTAGTATTGTAAAAGAGTCAATATTCCTAGAGTTGAAGAGGAATTTTTGGGAGGTATAGGAGTCATTATTGGATAATGTTATGGTTGGGTTGCAGGTCATAGTGTGATTGGGTGATTTTTCTATTTCAAGAATATCATTGTGAATCATATTGTCGCATGGATCATTTTCCCTGCTACGAGATTCCACACTCTTGTCTTATTTTTTATCATTGTAGGATGGCAAGGAGGTGCTAGGTTGGTGCATGAAGTCACCTACAGGTTGGAGCCTATGAACACATCGGGGTGGTAGGTCGGTCTAGGATGTCGAGGCATCCATTCAATTGGCTACTGAAGAAACGAGGACATTGGGGCATCCTTCTAGTGGGAGCTGAAGAATAATTATTTTCTAGAATTCTAGGAAGTTGTAACTTTAATTTCATTTTGCGCTGAAGATTAAATAATTTATTAGAAAATCATTCGGTGGTTTTTGACCCAGAGCAGGTTTCCACCTAAAATTTGAGTGACTGATTTGTTCTATTTTTTGCTATTGTTACAGGATAAAAATTAAGAATAATTGAAGATTAACTAATGCTCTGAAAATATTTAAACATGATAATTGCTAAGGAATACTGATTCTCCCCCCTCTCAGTGTTTCCAACAATTGTTATCAGAGCTAGGTTTCTTAAATAACAGTCTAACAACTGGAAGGAGATTATGGATTATACTAAGAATAGAGTTCCTCTGTTCAATGGAAATAACTACGCACTTTGGAGTGGAATAATGTAGGTTCATTTTTTGGTGCAAGGATACGAAGTATGGAAAATAGTTGAAAAAAGCTTTATAGTGACCCAGGATGAACAAGGTAAGAGAAATATGGTATATGATGCAAAGGTTAAATATCTCATTATTAGTGGGCTTATCGAATCTGTCTATCTTAAGGTACTAAGTTGCAAAACCACTAAAGAAGTATGGAGCAAGCTTATGAATATATATGAAGATGACTCAAACGTGAAAGAAGAAAAGCTTCAAATTCACAAGGAAAAATTTGATCAACTCAAAATGAATGAAGATGAAAATATTGTTGCATAATTTTAGCGTGTTGATGAAACAAAAAATGCATTGGAAGGTTTGGGAGAACTTGTTGACATGAAAATTGTTGTCCAAAATATCCTTAGAACCCTTCAGGCAAGATTCAACCTAAAGGTATATGTCTTCAAATATAGTTCAAATATAACCAGTCTCAACAAAGATGAATTGCATGGAGTCCTTACAACATATGAAATGAGGATTGAAGAAGAGGATGACACATCTCACCAAGAAACAACATTCTCCACATCCAAGAAGACTAGTAAGGACAAGCATACTCTGAAGTGAAAATTTGTAGTTGTAAGGAAGAAGAAAAGGAAGAATATGAAGAAGAATTTTCAAATAAAGAATATGAAGAAGAATTTTCAAATTCAAAGGTAAACTTCTATCGATATGTCTTGATTGTGGTGAGGTTGGGAATTTTTTAGCCAAGTGTCCTCACAAAAATGAGGTTGTTATGAAAGGAAAGAAAGGTCCGAGGAAGTTCAACAAGCAAGGCAAGAAGAAATGGTTTAATAAGAGTTTACTCTCCAAAGAAGATAGCTCCTCATTTAATGAAGACAATGATAATGACGAACAAATCAACAGAAGAATATTGTTTATGGCCAAGCACAATAAGCAAGAGGCATATGAAAAAGGAGGAATAGAAGAAGAGATGGTTGAGGTTGAATTTCAAAACGAAATAATGAGGGTTATCAAAGAGCTCAAGGCCAAGAAGAAGCACACCAACACTCTTGAAGACGAATTAAAGACAGAAATGGAACAAGTCCTAAATTTTAAAATCAAGGTTGAAGAATACAAATGAGTTAAAGAATCGCTCAGGAAAGAATTAAAGGAAAGCAACAAGGAAATATAAACATTTGAAGATGAAATAGTTTCTCTATGAAAGCAAGTAAAAAAGGGAAAAAATCTTCAAAACTATGCCAACAGCTCAAAGGCATTGAAAGAAATCATCAACAATCAGTAATCAAACAGTGACAAGATTGGTCTTGGTTACAAAGAAAAATCTGAAAAGGGGCCAAGTCCTTCTATGACAACAAAAGAAGATGGATTTGAAAAATCTAAAAAGCAGGTAGACCTCCCAACCAACTCAAGAGATCAGGACTCACAGGGAGAACCATGGAAGACAATTCCTTGAATAATATTTCCTCCCAGGTATCAACCTATCTTCTATGGTCATTTTTATTCATGTGGAAAGTTTGGACATAGAGCTATAGAATGTCGCACGTATGTTTGGAATAAATACAATTTCGGTAGATCTTACAGAAATGGATATTCTGGAACTCAACAGAATATTAATAGATTTGATCATTTGAGAAATGATGTCGAATGTTACAAATGTTACAATTTTGGACACCTGGCTAAAGATTGCAGTCTTGGAAGTTCTTCAAAGGAATTCTCACAAAATCAAAATGAACAAATATGGAAAAATAAGACTGAAAAATGTTATATCGCTCTCAAGGCTCAAAGCAACAGAAAAGTTTCGTATGTTGATAGTGGTTGCTCAAATCATATGACTGGATATAGGAATAATTTCATATCCTTGAAGTAAAAGAAGGATGGAACAATGTCTTTTGGAAATGGCAGGCCTTCAAACATCATAGGAGAAGGTACGGTCACACTTGGAAGCAAGAATGCAGTAGCGAAGGATGTGTTGTTCGTTGAAAATATGAATCAAAATCTGCTAAGTGTTGGAAAAATGTGTGATCAAGGACACACGATGTTATTTAAATCTAAGAAATGTAAAATCAGGAAAGGAAAGTTTGGTAAAATAGTGGCTGCAGCAAGCAGAGCTCCAAATGACATATATATTTTGGATGAGACACCTAAAGGGTGCTTTTTGGTGAAAGAAGATGAAAGTTGGTTATGGCACAAACGAATGGGACATATAAATTTCGACAATTTGATTAGGATCAACAAGAAGGAAGCAGTAAGAGAAATTCCTAAAATTTCAAAACTTACCAATACGATATGTGAATCTTGTCGGCACGAGAAGGAGACAAAAGTTGAGTTCAAGACAAAAGAACACTTTGCATCACGTCTATTGGAATTAGTACATACTGATCTATGTGGTCTTATGAGAACAAAAGGTTTAGATGTAGAATTATATTTATGCTAAAGATAGACGATTACACTAGAATGACAGTCATTAGCTTCTTAAAGAAAAATATTGAGGCATTCGATTGTTTTAGTATCTACAAGGAATTGGTCAAAAATGAAAATGATTTGAAGATCAAATTTCTGAGATCAGATAATGGTGGATAATTCACTTGCAAGGTATTTCAATAGTATTGTGATGAAAATGGAATAAAAATTCAATTCTCAATAGCCAAAACACTGCAACAAAATGGAGTTGCTGAAAGAAAAGACAGAACCGAATAGGAAATGGCTAGAACAATGTTAAATGGCTCAAAATCAGATGATAAATTCTGGGTTCAAGCAATCAATACAGTTGTATTCATTATAAATAGAGGTCTGCTAAGGAACAATTGTAACATGAATCCATACAAACTATGGAAAGGAAGATTGACTAACCTCAAATACTTCAAAATATTTGGAAGAAAATGATACATCAAAAGATAAAATTAAAAATTGGGCAAGTTCGATTCCCGTGTTGATGAAGGTATTTTTGTTGGTTATTCATGGAAAAGGAAGGCTTATAGATGCTACAATCTGAGGCGAAAAAAAATAGGGGAAAGCATAAATGTTACTTTTGATGAGTATGATGATGATATTGTCACTTCAAGAAAATCTAAGGGAGTTGAGGGAGAATATGTGAAGGATGAAGAGGAAGATCCAGAACAAGACCAATTAAATAAGGAAAAAACAATCAACCAAGAGGAAATAAGAAACCATCAGTAGGATGTACAAGAAAGTTCTCCAAAATATTTAAACAAATGGTGTCAAAAGAATCATCCATCAAATCAAATCATCAGCAACATAAGTGAAGTAATTTGAACCAAAAGAAGTCAACAACTTTGTTCATCACAGCAAGCCCACCTTTCTTTTTTAGCAACTTTTGAGCCTAGCAATTTTGAGGAAGCTAGTCAAGATGAACACTGGGTAGCATCTATGAATGAAGAATTGGATCAAATTGAGAAGAACGACACTAGGGAATTTGTTCCACGACTAAAGGATAAAAATGTTATTGGAACTAAATGGGTCTTTGGAAACAATTTGAATGACGACGAACAGGTTACCAGGAACAAGGAAAGATTAGTCTGTAAAGGATATGCACAAGTTGAAGGAATTTGTTTTGAAGAAACATTTTCTCTCATTGCCAGAATGGAAGCTATCAAAATTTTTCTCTCTTATGCATGCTTGAGAAAAATCAAGGTCTACCAAATGGATGTTAAGTCAGCCTTTCTAAATGGTGAATTAGAAGAATAATTTTACATTGAACAAGCCAAAGGTTTTCTACCCTCTGAAAAGGAAGACTATGTCTGCAGATTAAAGAAGGCACTATATGGTCTCAAGCAAGCTCCTAGAGCTTGGTATGCTTTTCTTGATGGATATCAACTTCAACAAGGATTCAAGAAAGGAAGCACCGACAACAATCTCTATGTGAAAGTGGATCAAGATAACCTAACAATTATCGAGGTATATGTGGATGATATAATATTTGGAAGAAATTATGACATATTAAGTAAAACCACAAAGATGCAAAGTGAGTGTGAAATGTCTCTACTTGGCGAGCTGACATACAATTTATAGCTTCAGATATCTCATCAGGATAAAGGAATATTTATATATCCAACCAAGTACGTCAAGGAAATGCTCGAGAAATTCAATATGGAATATTGCAAGCTTGTCGTTACCCCAATGGTAACAGGTTTCAAGTTAAGTTTAGAAGATTCATCAAAGGATGTGGACCAAAGGTTTTATAGATCTATGATTGGAATTATTTGGTTTTCTTTATTTATTTTCAGTTTGAATTTTAGAGTTTTCTGATTTTGACTTATCTAAGATTGGGTTGGGTAGATAAATTTCAAGAATCCCTAAAAAAGAAAATCTTATAATTTATTTTTTATGGATTTTTCCAATTTCCTTCACGGTTTTCAGTAGAAAACGGTGCGGAAACCTCCGTAGCTTTTAATTCAAAATAGTGTGGATCTGCACTGTTTTCCATTAGAAACTGTAGAACCCTGGAATTTTTTTTGAAAAAAATTAATTTTTTCTCTTTTAGAGCCAGATAACCTGATTCTTCAAGTTTTCCCTGATCCATTTACAGTCTCATTAGTCTCTGTTAAGTTAATTGGGTGTTTTGAGTTTCTTTTTTTTGAGAAATTCTTAATTTGATTTCCTTTGGTCATTACTTCGAGGTTTGTCTCAGTTCTTAACAATTTTTGCATATTTTTACCTTTATTTTTGCAAAAAAAATTCCCCCTCATTCGTCAGGAGAGGGGGGGGACTAAATTGTGTCTGATTGTTAATCGCCTTTGAGTGTTTTTACTTTTGACCTTTGGAATTCTCACCCAATTTTCTTTATTTACACTTGATTGGTTCCTTAGATTACACTGGTAAAGGAAAATAGTGCTTTTTTTTTTACTTTCTTTCGCTGAATTGGAATTGTCTTGTGTTTGATAATTCTCTTGCATAGATTACATTTGCATAGTTAAAATTATCATTTTCAGAATATGAACGAAACTTGTGCATAGATTACATTTGCATAGTTTTCAACTGAATTGTACATAGATTACAACTGCATAGTATACATTCTGGAAAAATCAATCGTAGATTTAGATCAGTTTCTTTGATTTGAATTTACATGTTCTTATGCTTGTTTTAAAAACATAAAAATAAAATTGGAATTGATTAGCATTAGTTTTTCTTGCTGAAATTTGTGCATTAGAGAATTTGTTATATTCTCTCGTATTTATCAAATTTTGCATTGTTGGAAGTGAATGGAACCTCTCTCCTTACTTTAGTTAGGATTCATCGAATTGAAAAGATTACAGTATCATATTCGATTGCATTTAGTTTTGGGTCAGGTCTTAACACCACTGGTTTCACATCCATTTACCCTTTTGGGTAATAACAACTCAAATAACACAACGTTTAATAAAATTCATCTAGAAATTGTTACATTTTTTGGGCTCATTCCACCAATCTAGTTTAGGATTAGTGCTTTGGAATAGGTTGTAGTTAACTTTACAAAGCAACTAAACAAACAATAGTATCTTGCGGTAAGGAAAAATTCCAATTGTTGCAATTGTGCTATGGGAAGCTCTTCTTAAAAGAGTCAAGCATGAGATCATATTGAACCCAGTGAGGTAATCATACCTATCTCATTGGTAAAAATAGAATATGTGCATGTAATACAAATGGTAAACCTTGGATTAACCATTGTTGAGAAACCTGGGGTCACTTGTTAGCAAACCTCGAATTTACCATGTCGAGGAGCTTTCAAGGGGATTGAGCTTGATACTCTGCCCTTGCGTGTATATCAGATCATAGACTATTCCCCCAGGTGCATTTGTCTCAGTTGATGACCTTAGTGGCCACAATATTTAGGATTTTCCCAAGGTGACAATGGAGGGAAGGTCCCACTGTACCTGGAACAGACATTGGCTAGACTCACTTGGAGTTTCCATAGGGTACTCTTCACTTTGAGATGGCATAGTGGAGATACTTGCACCAGACTGTTTCATTAAGTAGGTTGTCAGGGTAACTGTTCCGACCGCTAAGTTTTCCATATTAACTTCTACGACATTGGATTTCATCACCAACTAGTGTTGTTTTTGTGGAAACATATTGTTTGTGTGTGGTTTGACTCTTAGATTTGATTGTGTGTGCTCATTTTTTTTGTGTTTACCTTTTTAGAGACCTTAGGTGTGGCTTGTGAATTTGAATTATTAATATTTTTGAATTGTTAATAAAATTCACTGAAGTTGAATCTAATGGAAATTGTTCCGGAATTTAATAACCAAGGAACCCCTCTTAACGATAATCCTAGTACTTTTCCTTTCTTTGGAAATGTTGGTCCTCCTTATATGGCTACATTGTCATTACTTGGATTTACGATAGGTTTACCGGTATGGTTATTTTCAACTTCGTTGGCCTCAAATACTCAAATTGTTCCACCTCAATAGAGTTCACCATCTCAACATCACCAACCTCATGTTGACCCTTTACCTTCTTCGCCCAACATGTCTTCCTCCCTTCCATCTTCTTCGCTTGGTAAAAGCCTTGACGCTAATAACCAGATGGCTAAGAAGAAGAAGAAAGGCAGGAAGAAGAAGAAGCAAGATAATAAAGAAGTCAACCAACCAACCGTGGCTATAAGTGTTAGTAGTGTTGAGGAAACCTCCAACATGCATCGTAAACCCAAATTCCCTTGCAAGCTTTGTAAGGGTGATCACTTCCTTATCAATTGTCCTGGTATTCCTAAGGTCTTGGAAGCATGGTCAGAAAGATCCTATCAACTTACCATTGATCCATCAACCAGTGATTCTCAAGTTCCTGGGAAAACGGGTAAAGTTAGGTTTCCTTGTAGGTTATGCAAATGGGGTGATCAAACTCACATTTTCCCTCACATGGATGAAGCCTCAAAATCATTGGAAAACCTTACTGTTCCACAACAAAAACTTCCAACTGGTTATCGTAAACTTTCTCCCAACCTACCATCAACTGACGAAGTGATTGATCTAATTCCAAGTACAGTCAATCCCGCTCTTCCATTGAAGAGTGAAAATCATATCACTCAGGTTGATGATCCATTAGTTGATGAAGTGGTCGACTTGATTTCACATTTGGTCGATCCCACTCTCCCTGTAGAGAGTGAAATTCATACTGCTCAGGTTCTTCTTGTTACATCAAATTATTCTACGTCAGGGGGCATTTCACCTGTTCCTACAAAACCCCCTCCAAGTATCGAGGTCTTTTCCTTTGATTGTAGTAGATTGACAGAACCTTGATTTCCTTCCTCCATCCATTTCTAAATCATTGTGAAGGCTTGTGGTAAGAATGTGCGTCGCACAAATGTAGATGAAGGTCCTTCTGTTAGTATTTTATCCTCAACTGCTTGGCAAGATTTGGGTTCCCCTCAACTTGTGCCTGTTACATAGAATCTGTCAGCTTTTAACAAAACCATTAGTGAACCTTTAGGGATCCTTCCTAAGTTTCCAATTACCTTGGAAGGTAAAACTGTTTGTATTGATCTTATGGTAGTCTGAGGCCCCTTGGATTTTAATTTTCTCCTTGGGCGAGACTATATCTATGCAATGAAAGTTGTTGTATCGACACTCTTTCGCGTGATATCTTTCCCTCATAATGGAAACATTGTGACGGTTGACTAGCTTTCATTCGTTAGTCTCGATTCGACTACCAATAATCCGACATACCTGAATTTTCCTTATACAGAAGTGGTATCTACCCCGCTACGGGTTAATTATGTGGAAACCACTGCCATGTTTTCAGTTACCGATGCAAACAATCCTCTCATTGTTTTCTCAACTTCCTTTGACTTAGATCTGGTAATTAACATGGCAAACCCTATGGGATTATTCGAACGCAATGTTCTTATCCATATTGAGTTCCTTAACACGTGTTCCTTCTAGAGAATTGTTCTTCCATCTAATGAAGACCTCTTGTAAACCATGATCAAGGAGTGTCCCTTGACATGTGTTTCTTCCAGTTGGAAGCCGTGACAAGGTTCCATGAAGATAGTTATTTTCTTGTGTCAACCTCATTAAAAAAAGAAATAGACCCATGAGGATAGTTCTTTTCCTGTGTCAACCTCGTTAAAAAATGAAACAAGCCCTTATGAGGATGGTTTTTGTTTCCTATGTCAACCTTGTTAAAAAATGAAACAGGTTCCCATGAGGATAGTTTGTTTTACTGTGTCAACCTTGTTAAAAATTGAATCAGTTCATTATGAGGAGAGTTCCTTTTACTGTGTCAACCTCATCAAAAAATTGAAACATGTCCTTGAGGATAGTTCTGTTACTATGTCAACCTCGTTAAAAAATGAAACAGGTTCCACAAGGATAGTTTTTTTCCTGTGCCAACCTCATTAAAAAATGAAACAGGTAACCTTGAGGATAGTTCCTTTTACTATTTCAACCTCGTTAAAAAATGAAACAAGTTTTCCACGAGGATATTTATTTTACTGTGTCAACCTCGTTAAAAAATGAAACAAATCCTCTCCTAATTAAGTCAATTCTTTCATATGATCTTGTAAATGAACCTTCATTCCATCCCGCTATTAGTAACTAGTAGTCTACTTAGTTGAATGAAATGAAGCTTGGGGGGCATATGCTCTTGTAGGTTACACTTGGGGGGCATTGCAAATTATCTCAAGCATGATTTTTTCCTTTGTTTCAAGCTTGTGTAAAAATGAAACAAACCACTCTCAAGCACAATTTTCCTATGTTTCAAGCTTGTGTAAAAATGAAACCACTCTCAAGAATAATTTTTCCTATGTTTCAAGTTTGTATAAAAATGAAACCTATCTTGAGTCCATTTCGGTTATTATTTTCAAGACTCATTAAACTCATGAAAATCCCGAGATTATTTTGCTATATTTCATTCTCGTAAAACACATGAAAATACCGAGTTCTTTCCGTCTTTTCCTGCTCGTAAATTAATTGAAATTCAGCCAACTGAGTATACTTTTATCACTTTTACGGCCTCTTTAAAATTACAAAAAATTGAAACCCTAGAGTTCTATTTTAAGCCCTTTTTAGACTCTCTAAATATGAAAATATCGTTGAGTACTTGACTATTCAAACTCGTTAAAGTAAATGACAAGTCATCCTTTCAGTATAAGTTTACCCCTTTTCCAGAATAAAATGGACTAATTACGAAAAAGGTATACGTCGACTAGTCATGGTCAATAGAGATCTCTCCTGTATTATTTTATCCTTTTTCGGGCTTGAGAGACTAAATTTACGAAAAATAAAAACCACATAGTTTACTTATGTTTTTCTTCTAACTCCTTAAAACTGAAAAACACTGATTTTCTCCTATACTGGACTCTTTAAAATTTAACAATAAAGGACCTGTCAATTACAAACAGGACCAAACCACTCCTTCTTAGGGTTCGATTTTAATACTAAGATGGACTCATCCGAAGGATGAGATTACACAAACAAGCAAATATTATCCTCCTCAAGCTTGTCAAAAATACAGAGGTACTTGCCAGTAATGGTCAGGGAAAAAGAGAGAAAAAGAATCCATTTGTCACCCTTGTTTAGAAAGTAACATTCCACTCTTGAACACGAAACTTTGTCACACTTGTACCTGGGTTGGGAAATATTTTGTCTAATAGCTAATCGAACCACATTGAAAGTCTTTAGCCAGTTTCTGGGTATTATATTTAGGTCAAATTCTTCCAATCCATCTACAGTGTCATTATGTGTTCAAGGGAGAGTTCAAATAAACCATTCAGTGAAAACAAGAGAAAATTATCTAATGGCAGGTTTCTCGCTTTCGACGACAGGTTACATCATTGACCTTCGATCGGATGATTCTATAAGTGTTCGACTGCAAATCATTCATTCACACTTCATATATTGTACTGGAGTACTTTGAGATCCATTGTCATTATTGGTGGTTTCTCTCACACTTGTTAACAGTTCACATCATTGACTGGTAATCAAGTGGTTTCTACCATGTTCGACTTCGACACAATCAATCGCATGGATAGATTTGTACTAGTTCGGGAAGAGGAAATCAAGACCCTGGATCTAGTTTCCACCATCCAGGCTGTGAGGAGTTTTATTATTCATGATACAGTAGAATACTCATGACAGATGACTGCACCCATACTGTGTCTACTTTGATGTAATATTGAAACCATATATGTACCTGAAAATTTAGCTAGTTTTGATATGAGTATGGGAATGACTACCCCTGCGATGATATATATATATATATATATATATATATGTTTGCATTGAATGCTTTACAGGTTTTTGACCGGTGTCCACAATCCAATCCTTGGAATGATAAAGTACTTCACTCTTCAGAACAACCTCAGACTTTGCACTTTAGGGGGCAATCTGTTACACATTATTTTTTCACCATGACATTTGACTGTCTATATAGGTCTATCACTACCTATATTGTACTCCCTTAGAAGTAAAAAACCCTAATGTTCCTAAACCAAGTCTTGGAATTGGAGAAAAGCTCATTAAAACCCTTAAAAGTATACCTCCGCACTTTTTCTAGCCTTTTCCTGCAGGTTCGTGGATACTTGGTCTATAAATTGCGAGAACCCCCGCACATTCTACTACTAAAACCCTTGGACCTCCGTAAAATTAAAATAAAAGAAAAAGTAGATTCTAGAAGCCTAGTTGGTCAAATATTCTCCAAATGGAAGCTTCTAGAGACGTGATCAGTTCGAGCTTTATCCCTCCACTCATGGAGTTTATGCCTTGGTCCATGGAGCTCAAATCCCTTCATGAGAGGAAACCATCCCCCCTCTTCATGGAATTGAAACTACCTTCATTTCTTCATAAATTGAGCTCAAGTTTCAGTCTCAAGGGTAGCTAGTAGATTGTAGATGTTGATATTGTAAAAGTAAATTCTGAAGAGAATTCCCAAGAGTGCATACTTTCTACACTAGTAAATTGTTGTTGGCATGAGATTGATCACACCCTTATGTACATAAATCTATGCTGGTATTCAGAGAGAAAGGCTTATCAAACTGAAGGAGAAACGATTGTTCAAGACCTTGGGAGAAATCTGTACAACATCAAGGCATCAGGTTGTAAGATTACTCTTTTTATTCAAGATAATACATATGGATCTCTTTTTCTCATTGATAAAGAGCAGTGCAACTATCAGTTGTGCCTATAGTGTTGCATGATTTGCAACATACAGTGGTTGGAGATGCCAATTAGGATTGCGTGAGCAAGGCTGGACCAATTTGAGTTCATTCAGAGCCATTCTTCAGCAGTGATTGTGCAGTAGAGGCAGGCTAGCAGGTGGCAGAGATCAGTGCATGGGATTTTCTAGATCGGACCTGATTAGTGTGTAGAAATTGGAGATTGTACTGAGAGCTTGCGAGGAGCTTTGTATGATAATTGTTACATGATCTCTATGACATATAATATACAGATAGTTGGGGGTTTTTAGCTTTAACCTTTCCCATAAATTACTGTGTTCATATGTGTGAATTTTTATGGTTTTAATGTGTGCATGCAATTGATTTTATTTTCGCAAGTAATGATCAATGGTAGAAGAGATTTTGTAATGTGCATGAAGTCAAATAGTGTGTGATCAGGAGAATCTCGGATGTATAACATATCAGTTATATAATTTCTACAGGAAATATGGAACCAGTGGAGGACATTAGAATTTTCTTACAAGTATGTGTAAGGCTACTGCGCAACCCTCAGGCGTTGCGGACTATGCAGACCTTACTAGAAAATTTAATAATAAGAAGCAAGGGGATACCAAATAAAAGATATGCGGAGCCTACACCAACAAAGGAGGAATATATCTACAAGCTGGAAGTTCAAGATGGGGGTAGCTTATTAAGCTACAAGACAGATACTGAGGATCCCAGTCAGGAGCTAGAAATGTGGTAGAACCGGTTAGGGGAAGCCTCCACACTGCGATTCCTTCGTATCATAAAGGAACCCCTCTTTAAAACCCCTAAGGGAAGGATGGAGGAAGAGCTAGGCCTAACCACTTGCAACATACCTATCATAAGGAAGGGTTCGAATGACCCATGCATAAGACCTAAGTTCCAGACGTCACGTACAGCTTCCACATGTAATGATCTTATATGCCAAACTTCCTTTACAGTAGTAGCACGACTAAGGGGCAGAACTTTGGCTACAGCGTCAACCCCCCTTAAAGCCTTAATAAGACAGGTACAACAGGTCTTATGGCCTTGGACCAAGAGCTCCTTAGAGATCAAGCCTGTGTTGGGAGAAGGTGGAAAACTGTCGCTAAGCAATAACCCTAACGTAACTAATACGCCTAAGTCTTGGGGGATAAGATAGCTAGCCGTTGGAAGTATAACCTTGGGTAAAAAGAAGAATTTATTGTTGGGTAGAACGGATCCTGAGCAACTGGCCGATAAAATTACAGGGGAATTTTACCATTCCTAGGGAAACCCGCCCTACGACAAACAACCCCCCCTGGTATCCAACAGCCATTCCTTAAAAGGGGGTTGGCCTCACCAAGGTAATCAGCCTGCGTTAAGCATCTCATGGAAGCTACCCAGCAGTGAAGTTTGTTACAATCATAGTGACCCTCTCATGACTGAGCAACCCTCGCTGTTAGAAAGTAATCAACCAGAGTCGGGATTCATCTTCCATCCAAGGATGCCGACTACTGCTGCTGAACCCTCCACTCCAACGAAACCGGAGGTGGAGGAGATTCTGGCAGATGAACCGGAGGTAGAAGCCAGTCCCCCCCCCCCCCCCCCCCACGGGCCACAAGGAAAGGCAAGGAAAAAGTTCAAATTTCGAAGACTGACCCTCAGGCGGCAAAACGGCCCTGAAATTCCCCAAGACGTCCTAGGCCTCCAGCCGTTGATGCCCAGGAGGAGGTGTTTCCAGCTAAACCAATTAATTGGTTACCCCCCTTTGTCCTCCCACAGAGACCATCTACGCAGATACCAAAAAATTTGGATGGCCTAATCACTTACCTCCAGACTCCTCTAACCCCCGGTGAAGTCCCTATCATCAGTGATCCCTGTGGACGTCTCCATGAAGTCAAGTTTGATGACCATAATCTGGTAGACCAGGACGCCTTCCCCAAATTAAGCCCTGAGTTATATTTCAAGACACTCCATGGAGATGGTGGAACCACGGTGGTCCTGCAACGCTGGGTCTATGGCCTGGTAGGATCTGGACTGTTGAATTTGCTCTGGATGCCCTACTTTGGCCGCTATGCCATCACAGATTGGCTGGCACACCAGCTACTGGCCCTCATTCACAATGACATCTTATGGATTCATGACAGAATCCCTATTTATGTTGAGTTGATCCACAAAATTACGGGCCTTCCGAAGCAAGGGCCGCACCTGCTCACAGAAGTTGGAAAGAAGTATGAAGTTGCTACCGCGTCATATGTCCGGAAGACCTATGTGGTCTAGCGCAACCAAAGGGGGTTTGTAATCCAAACCATCAATGATATTGCTACACAATTGGGCACTTGCCTACTAGCCTGCAAACTCATGCGAAGATGCTAGATAGCGACTGTCCCCGCTTATGTCATCCAGCTTGCCGGACAATGTGCAAAAGGTGAGTTTTTTAATTGGGCTCGATACTTATGTGAAGAATTTTTGGCTAATTTCCACGAGTCTCAAGAGCATGGGACCCCATTCTTCTATTCATGGCTGTTATTTCGCATCACACTGGTCACCTAGGACAAACCAGAAGAGTCAGTAGTCCCAAAACTCACTGTTGGGATGTGCGAAGGCACTTGGTATGCCCACTTGTGGGATTCTAAGGACAAACAACGCATCGAGGATAATAAGATATTTTGGGTCCTCTTCCAGAGTAGTGTCTCCACTACCATAAACTCTCGGCCCCGATTATCCCCTACAATATATGACAAATACAAGCATATCGCAACATTTCAAATCACTATGCATCAAGTCCGGATTCGCAGTCTCGCAAGTCAGGCCTAGACAGAGCTAGCATATATGGTTCTGGATGAGGAAATTGATCTACTAATTTCCCTATGGCCCTCCAAATGGAAAAAAGGCCCCTCTGGTACCCAAGCAACCGTTACAGCCAGCTCCAAAGATAAACCATTACAACATTCCGACACAGCCCCAAACCTGGCGGCTACTACCACTTCCAATCCTCCTCCCGGTACTAAGCGAACAGGGCCATCGACATCAGGTCCCCAAAAAAGAGTGAAGTAATAAGCTCAGTGCAAGCACTATGACATGACGGTCACATTAACAGGGGGAGATTTGGAACAAATCACAAATGCGGTCACTCTGGCAACAGAGGATCAGTGGGCACTTATCATGGCTCAGTGGGAGGATAGGGTTACATCTCTCCAAGAAGACCTCCGTGCCCTCAAAATTAACATGCAGCCAGATCTTTCCTAGGCCAGACAAGCACCACCTCTGTCAGTCAATAATATTTTGACACAGGTCGGGACAACAGGTCGACTCTGTAACATCCCTACCAATGCCCTAATCGGGATGCAGCTCTCGTAAGGAACCAAAATTTAGCTAGCCCTCAATCGGTTGACCCCCGCAGCCTTGGAGTCTCTCCTTCACAGTGTCGCCTAAGAAATTAACGATCGTGCTTAAGCCACCACCCAACAACTTGCGGTTGCCCAGCGCACCCTGGTCAAGGAGACTCAGGCAGTAGTTCAGGCCCGATCACAACAGGTGGAGCTGGAGGCTGCCATCCACTAGTTGTGCACAGCCGTCACTGAGGAAATCACGGCTGAGGACCCACCGAGAAGTAAAGCCCAGCGCACCCTGGTCAAGGAGACTCAGGCAGTAGTTCAGGCCCGATCACAACAGGCGGAGCTGGAGGCTGCCATCCACTAGTTGTGCACAGCCGTCACTGAGGAAATCACGGCTGAGGACCCACCTAGAAGTAAAGTGGAAAAACTGGTAGCTGCTCTCAAAGCCTCCCTCCTGGAGGTTTTGGAATTGAAGAACAGGCTGCAGCCTGGCACCCCACCAGAAGACCGTGCCCAGCATACTGCAGTTATCACAGAAACCACTATGATGATCAAGGGGAAAATAGATCAAGGTACCACCCTAATGGAATCAGCCATACAGCTTTGGTCCTGGGTCCAGTGCGACCCCGTTCTTCAACAAATCAATCAGGAATTACGCCAGCATGAGAAGGTTGTGGAAGAAATCAGTGCTACATTGTCTACTTTGGTACCTGCCCAACATTTAGCACAATTGAAAACCAGTAATGACCTCCAGGATGAGATTGCGAAGCTTCGACAGAAACAACACACTGTCACAAAACGCCTGAATCCCTGGACTACTTCAGCCATCCAATTAACACATGACATTGATGACGCCAATAAGCGCCTTAATCAGTTATTAGCAAGTGTTACCTCGGCTACTGATGATCCACCTTCTCAGAAGATGGTCACTCTCACACAGGAAGTTGCGTCTCAATGCCAGGCGGTCCTCCCTCCGCTTACATGCCCTTTGGATACTCTGCGAACACAAGTCGGTGACGCACCAGTGGATTGACTCGGGACGAGTCACAAGATTGTGTTGGGGGACTGTTGGAATGGGCTCTCCTAACAAGCTACAAAACCGGTCCATTTTTGGTTATTTTTGTTATATTTAGTATAGCGCAAGGGTTTTAGGGTGGGTCAAAGCCCCGAAAAGCATTGTAAAGGGGTTAAAGGGTAAACTAGGGGTCTGAAAACCATGAGTTGCGGACCATAGGAATGTTAAAGCTAGATTGTTATAAATAGAGAGGCATTTTGGATTGTAAGCGGTAGGATTTGATGAGCTATTGATGCGATCTGTTGTGTAAGCGATCTATTGGGGTTTTTGGGGAATGGACTCCTACTGGCTATGTGCGTGGAGATCCTAGTCTAGCTGTGTGCGGACCCTACTACTATGTGCGCAGGTTGGGAAGGGAATTGTAAGGGTAATGAATGAATGAATATGCAAGATTATTAGATCTGAATTTATGAGTACTATTGAATGGATTGTTGATAATTACTGTGTTATGCATTTCTCTGTCTTTGCACTGTGAAGGTCTGTATATCGAATGATTGGATCTATTCTGCTCTGATTATATCATGCTTCGAAAGTCTATGTATTGAAGTAAATCTAGATCTGTTCTATTCGGGTTACGTAATGTTATGTTGATGTTATGGAAAGCATATAATTGTAGATCTAATGCACGTGGATGAAATTGGATACTTATTTAACCCTGCACAGAGACGATGTAATCTAAACAAAATGCAGCCCTGCTTGCCTTACCCTTCCTTTCTCAGGGTGCGCAAACCTAGTTCCAGGATCCACCCATACTACTTTGGGTGAGACTGTGACCTACGCCAGCAGGTCACTGCCGAAAGGGCCAGTAGTATAGGGGTTTGTTGGAAAACCTTGCACACTGAACCTGGGTCAAGACCCCTCAAGCCAACAGCTTTATCCTCATTGAATTTTATATCCCGCCGCACCACAATCATTCTACTGTTTGGAAAATACACACAATAATTATGGGGTGTTTCTGTGTACCCGACAAATATCCCAACTTCAGCGGTTGGCTCCAGCTTCTTCCTGGAGTTCTTGGTCACATGCACATAAACAGATGAGCCAAAAATATTAAAGTGAGAAACATTCGGTTTCTTACCAATAAAAGATTCTTCAGGTGTACTCATGCCAAGTACTCTATGAGCACAACGGTTTTTCACATAAACCGCAGTGTTGCATGCTTCCGCCCACAAGTGCATTGGTAAGCCCTGATCATGCAGCATAGCTCGTGCAACACCCATGATCTTTCTGTTCTTCCTCTCTGCGACCCCATTCTACTGTGGGTTATGAGGCGCTATGAGTTCTCTCCAAATTCCTTCTTTGCTACAGAAGTATTTGAATTCGTTCGAGATATATTCACCACCATTATCGCTCTACAGAGCCTTCACTTACTTCCCCGACTCTTTCTCCACCAATGCTTTAAACTCACGGAACTTTGAGAATGTTTGATCCTTCTTCTGCATGAAGAAGATCTAGCATCTATGAGAATAGTCATTAACAAAAATAACATAATACCTTTGTTTTTTTTTTGAAGCAACCGAGAATGGTCCACACACGTCTGTGTGAACTCTCTCCACGATCACCGAAGCACGATTCTCCTTTTCATGACAGGTGGTCTTCACAAACTTACCCATCGTACATCCCTTTCACTGATCTAATTACGCAACTGTACCCTTGGGAAGTCCAGTAGAAATCTGCTGCAAAATCTTCAGGGCGCCATGGTGAAGATGGCCCAATCGCCTGTGCCATAATTCGCCCTCATCCCGACTCACCACTTCTTCTGCTTTTCCCACCATTGCAGCACAGCCATCTACCTCTAGCTTGTAGAGATTCTTGACTCAAATCCCTAGCTTCTTGGTTTGACCCGTTGTTTTATGTCACAGGAAAGCTTTTCCATCACTGAAAACAACGTCATAACTTCTGTCCTCCAACATCGTGGCTGAGACCAAGTTCTTCTTTAGCCTTGGAGCATGCATAACATCTTTCAACAAAAATGGTTTACCTGACTCCCTCTCAAAGGTAATGGTACCAATGCTGGTCACACTGTATCATCCATCATCGCCCATCTCTATATGCATTTGGAGATCTTTCTCCTCCAAGTCACTGAAAACCTCCTTATCTTCCGTCATGTGGAAGGAAGCACCACTATCAAGATACCACACTGATTCCATTGCGCTTGAAACCAAGCGTGTGATCAAAGAGAAATCAAGTTCAAATTGAGAGGCAAGGTCCTCACCAGCTTCAGCTCCAACAACCTTCTTGTTCTTCTTTTTCTGTGGGCAGTTATTGGTGAGATGCCCATGTTTGTGACAGTGAAAACACTTCACCTTGGACAAATCCAGCTTCTTGCCTTTAGCCTTAGATTTTGAGTGGAATTTCTTCCCATTCCCTTTCCTTACTTTGGAATCCAAACCACAATCCTCTTCATCATCATGCTTTGATGAAGATCCATCCCTGGTGTTCTGCCTGAACTCCTCCTGCACTAGATCTGACCATAGTCGTTCCCAATACGAGAGTTTTTCCCATCCATTGATAGAGTCTTAATAACTGTGCCAACTCTTAGGAAGTCCCAAGAGAGCCAAACTCACCAAATCATCATCAGAAACCATGATTCCCACACTCCCCAGTTCATCACAACATTGGACAAAATTTGTGAGATACTTTGGAATACAGTCACCCTTCTCCATCTTGATTTTTCTGAGTTTAGCCTTCAGCGCCAATTTCCTATGGTCACTGCTGCTTTGGAAAAGATCTATCAAAGCCTTCCATATTGCAAATGGAGTGGCTTTCCCCTAAAGGCTTGAGAAAATATGGTCTCTCGCACCTTCCAATAGAATCCTTCTCGTCTTCGCTACTTTCTTTTGTCGGGCATCAAGTAATGCAGCATCAGTCGAAGTGGGCTTATGAACATCACTGTCGATGAATTCCTTCAAGCCATTATCTTCAAGCACCGCCTCCATCCTATCCTTCCATGCAATTTAGTTTGAGCTTCCCTCGAGTGCATACTCTAACCACAAACCATTGAAAGCCATTCTGATGTTTACTCAATTGTCACACCAAGAAATTCTTGCAACAAATTCGAATTGTTTCCACCAACAAAACTCAACTACTGCTTCAATATTGCAATATTCTTTGCTCTGATACAATGTAGAAATTTATTAATACTATGATGTATTTCCAGATTCTCCTGATCTAAAAATTATATCCCACTATTAAATACAGAATCCTTCCACTTAATTCTTTGCGGAAATTTAATCACCAATTGCAAACACATGAAGAAAAATCAATCACACAAAAAAAAATGTTTTTACTGGGAAAGAATAAAGCTAAAAACCCCAACTATCATATATTATGTATATCATGGATCATGAAACAATCTCATACAAAGCTCTACTCCAAGAGCTCTCAGTACAATATACAATTGTCTCACACTATCATACAAAAATTGGCTCACACATGCACCAATTTACTGCCTCCTGACAGCCTGCCTCAAATGTGTAATCCCTGCTGAAGAAGATCCCTGAATGAATTCGATCTTGCCTTGCCTTGACTGTGCAATCCTCATTGGCATCTCCAATGTGTGTGTAGTTTCATTGAATGCACCACTATATTCACAACAGATAGTCAAACTGTCCCTTTCACCTATCTTTCCATTAGGTCTCCACTAAATCTGAAATGCATGTAGTTAACAGTGGTAAATTTTCAGTTGCATGTGAGATCACTCCTTGTGAATTAATTTAATATTTAATTCACTGATATCTCACTAGTGTATCATTAGCTACAACTAGCACAACTGAGTTTAACTCACTTAACTAAGTTAAACTATTTTACAACTCACATAACTACACATCCAACTCTGTTACAACTTTGTATCACTCAGTTACAATGAAGTCCACTTTGCATGTCCCACCAACCAACCTTGGAACTCGTAATTCCTTCAATCAACTGGTTTTCCACATCAGTTAGTTGAAATCAAGTGCCTCAAGAGAATAGATTATTATTTATTGTCTGATTATTATTAAGGGCTAATAATAATCGACATGCATTCTATTTTTAGACATGCGATCTATAAATAGATTTCTCCCATGCATCTAAAAATAGAAACTCATCTATAAATAGAATTTGCTCAACCATCTATAAATAGACTCCCGCTGTAAATAGATTTTGATCAACATTATAAAAATAGACATACACCTAAAAATATATTGCGGGCCCCACCTAGTGTAGGTGCTTATTTTTCACTAGGATCATCATCTTGTTGAATCTCAATAGATAAGACAAGCTTGGCCTCCAACAGTGGCTTTAGCAATCCGTTATTGTGCAATGATCAGGATCTGGCTGGTGTGATGCCGAAGAGCTGAGGAAGGCTCTGACACCTTGGCTCTTCATCTTCAGAAAATTGTTTTGGGATTATGAAATTGATGAGGTGTTTGGATCAATAGTTGTGCTGGTGTGCCCACTACCCCTTTGGTTTCCGCTATTATATTACAATTAGTTCTACACAAATGCCCAACTCAACCCTTTCTGTTTGTTTCCTTGTGATGTTCAGTCTCGCTCTACCTTTCGCTCCTTGTCAGGGCTTATTTTATTATAAGTCCTTTATGCCATGTTTGGCCTATTTCTTTGTAAAATGGCACATAAACCTCATAAGCCTGAACTTGAAAACCTTTAGATTTCAGCGATATAACCACCTCGCATCCACACCAACATCACACTTCGCATGGCGCAAGACTTAACTATTCCTTAGCACTTATCTTGTAAAATATGTGATTTGCGATTACGATCGGGTCCCACTGTATCCTTTAAAGCTTGCGATTTTCGATTTGCGCTTGGCTCCCACCGCATCGCACATCGCACTTCGACGATTATAACACTTACCCTTTGTAACTTATCTTTTAAGATTTTCGATTTGTGATTGCGATCGAGTCCCACCTGGCATCGCACATCGCACTTTGTGTTCCATCGTTTTTACGTTGTAATCTCCTTTTCCTCCTCCAATGTGATTTAACACAGAAAAGGCTCTGCATACAGATTTGAAATCCTTTGAATTTTTCTTTCATAACTACATCGCATTCGGGCCTCTTTATCGTACTTCGCAACTTTTAACGTTTAACAATAAACTTATCCCATGCGATCAGCGATGTGCGGTATGCAGGCCAGGTCCACGTCTTCATGCGACATCACCTTGCCGCATCACTGCCACGTCACTTCCATGTCACCTTTCCACATCATCTTGCTACGCCACTTCCACGTCATCTTGCCACATCATCACCTGCACTTCGCATTTCACATTTTTGTGACTTATCGCATCACAACTTAAACAGTTTACCTTGTGATTTATTAACTTATAATGTAAAGCTTGCCGATATGTGATATGCAATTCAATCTTCATCATTGATCAATCAGATCCAACGGTCCTCACTTCTCTGTGGTTTTCCAACTTTGTTTCTTTGGCTGTGCTCATTAATTTCTTATTTGTTCGTAGAATACTTGACGCATTCATGACTCGAACCAAATGTGCACGACTTGACCCAATCGCATTCACGACTCTGCCTTTGCTATTTTTCTGCCTTGATTGCCTATTTTCTGCCTTTGCTTCCTTTGAAGCTTGCGATGTGTGAAAGTGGAGAGAGGTAGAGGTTCGAGGGGGACAACGATTTGTTGCAATGGTTCGTCATGAAAAAGCCAGAGTTGGATTTCGGAGGGGTCCCAAGGTGGTAGGCAGTATTGTGAAGGGGGGGTGCAAAATATTATGGGTGTGCCACGTAGCAGAGGGGCAGTAATGGATACTGCCCATTTCGACCCCCCCCCCCCCATTTTTTAACGTTTAGCGACTGAGGGGGGGCTGAAAACATATGCGGACCGTCGATTGTGGAGGTGGGGAGCGGAGATGGCAGAAATATGCGGGAAGTATAAAGGTGAATGAGACATGGGATGAATGTCGGGGTAGTGTCGGACTTGGGATATAAAGGAAATGCGAACGTCTACTGCAGTTTGTAACATATATGTGTGTGTGTGTGTGTGTATCAAATGACCTAATGTGGGGGGCGGAGCTGCGGTAAATGACATAAGTGGTAAGTCTATATGATACGGCTATTAGTGGGTGGGCGGAGTTACTCTTTTTTAACTATAAAACCTGGATTTCAATAGTTAAACAGGGTTTTTTGCAAGAAATGAAGTGTTGGAATTTTAGAGAATGGGAAAAGATGAAGGGTAAAAGAGGGTAAATGAAATGAATGAGGGTAGAGATGAAGTTTTCTCACCATTACACCTTATCAACAACATTTTCCTCTTTCTACTGAACCAAAAGGGCAGATTGATTCCTCTGAAGTCTTTGACTTTCAGGATTTCTCTTCCTTTTCTGGAAATAAATAATAGCTATGGAATATTATCTTCAATATACAGGATCTGAATAATCAATCACCTTGTGATACTATAGATTAGAGGGTACTAACACAAAAGATGACCAAGACATAGTTAGTGTGTGCGTAAAGGCCTAGCATGAGCTCTACCTTCCTCATTAGCCATCACCCAGTTCCCGAGCACATGATTCTCCTTCAAATCAGTAGGAACCATGACATATCCCAACCCTAATGAGTGGTGTTCGTTTTCTCATCTTAAGGGGTAATAATAAATGCTACAACATAAAGAGCAAGCTCTAACCCCTGAGCTATGCACTATTGATCCAAGTGGATATTGGTGGGCACCCACCTATTCCACCTAGACCTCCAGTCAGTTTCATAAGTTTCCTTGTTTATAGTAGCATTTACTCTTTTTAGCAGCTTTTCGGGTCCTAAACCTTCGAAGCAGTTTTGACCCCCTAAATGACGTTTTTTTAGGTCCGCTGCAAGCCCATAGCCATAGGCATGGGCTTATGGAAAATCCTGTAGTACTCATATAATTCTTTCCGATGATATATCGTATGTGCGAAACAAAGAAAATATGACCAAATTACAACCACAAGAAGTTGGTTTCCCAACTAAGCCCAACGGAGCCCACAAACTCTTGGTGTTCCATCTCTTGGGGTTAGGGTTTTGGTTGTTTACGGTTTTCCCATGTTTTTAAATAATAAAAATTCCCTTAATCCTCATTGTAACTCAATTCAAAGGCATGTAGCTGCCACATCTCTTCTCAGAGATAAGCTACCATCGCTCGAGATAGTTTATTTCCATTTTGTCAATAAGCTTATTTCACTTATTTGATATTAATGAAATGAATTTTTATTTCTGCTGCATCTCTACGTTTATTTTTATTTCTGTATTTTATTGTGTTCCTACATAAGTCTGGATCAGTGGTATCAGAGTGGTCTGCTCTTTCTCAATATTTATTTGCATGTCCCCAACGAGATCGGGGTATAAGGAGTTATGGATCGATCTAGTTGAACCTTTGCAAGATCAACCTCGTAAACTCCGATGGACGCCCATGGCGGAAGAAAATAAAAATGAGGGAGCAGGAGATCCTATCAAAATATTGCTCGAGGAGACCCTCAAGAAACAGAGGAACACGATAATGGATAACTTTTCCCAGATCCCTCGACGGCTACCCACCAGTGACGCATCCTCATCTGACAGCCACTCTGGAAGCTCCACTCCTTTTAAGGTACAATTTAACTTCCACATTCCCATATTTGAGGGCCAAATATATGTAGACGTCGTAGATAAATGGTTGAATCTATTAGAAGGATATTTTTCGGTTCATGAATTTTCCAATCGGGAAAATATTACTTTTGCACTCCTCAAAGCCGCCCCCCATGTCAAGAACTAGTGGGAAACCTACTCTAAGCAAAATAATGAGAGGGAATCCTTCATATTCTCGGCCGCACCCACTTGGAATTATTTATGAGACACCATCAAGGAACAATACTACTATGTGGGGAGCTATGAGGACAAGTGTATACAATGGACTATGATGTGGCAGCAAAGGGATAAAGATGTGCATGAGCTAACAAATATGTTCCATACCCTATGCAAAAATTTGGGTATCAAATATTTAGAGAAACATTTGGTGCTTAAGTACCACAGTTGTCTACACAGATACATCCAGGAGGAAATGGAGTTCCTCGACATCTCCTCGCTTGGCACATCATACTAGTATGTTGCCAAGATTGAGCATAAATTCAAACAGAAGGAGTGAGACTTTGGATCTACAAATTAGAACCAAGGTGATATTATTAAGGTATGTTACTAATGTTGTGCTAATTCCTCTTTCAGATTTTAAAATTAATGGTTTTCATGTGCTTAAGGATTCAAGTTTTCTTGCAAGTTAACTGAGCCTCATGAGTGATTTTTTTATGTTAATTTTATGAACAACTTAACATAAAAAAAAAATACTGAACAACAATAATAAAATTTATAGTACATCACTATACAACACATCAACACAGGGATTTGATGAAGGAATTCATCCCTCCTAGGCTACATCGCCTTGGTCCAGCTTCCTTGGCTTGGGCCTTTCTATTATGCTCAAATTTGAAAAATGATGTATTTTCAATTCTTTTATGCTTCTAAAAACTATTTCATTGAGTCTAGAACACTAAAAAATGGTACCTTAGCCTCTTTGTGCTCCTCATTTGGTCGAAATTTGGATGAGTTATGAGTTCCCAAAGTTCCTCCATAATTTGCACAAAATTCGGGCTGGTCCTACAAATCCGCCTGATTTTCCGCTAACTGAGCGACATTTTACCCCGATCCCAAGAAAAATTGTTGCTCCGTTAATTTGACCTCTATGGGATATGTTAGCGCTCAAATCTACCTTAGGCTGAAATAAGGTAAAACTCAAGGCTACATCAAACCACGCTCAGCCTCGTAGCTAGCCCTATGAGGACAGCAGAGGGCTCTCTCCGGGTCTATCTTGGCAAAAGGTCTTCAAAGGGGCTGAGATGACTTGTAATGAATACTGATTTTAGGCTAGTAAAGAGATAGGAAAGTTTGATTTTGATTTTTTGGGTTTTTGTTGAAAAAATAGGAAAAACAATTTTGGGTCCGGGGATAAGGCCAGATCTTTGCAGAATTCGAGTTGGGGCAAGGTAGGCAGTAGTCTTGATGCTTTTGATCAGGTGTATGGATGGATCAGAATGAAAAGGAGCTGAAGAGGGCAAAGGAGAACATGGATCCTCTCCAAACATGTGAAAACATGTAAAACTAAACAAATTTAAAGGCCGAGCACTGGAAACAATGGATTCAACCTCATTTACTCATTCATTTAGTTTCAGAAGCATAAGAAGGGAATGACATACATCAAACATGAAAGAACTTACAATAAACTAAGATATAACACCATCAAGAACTGAAAGCCACAAGAATCCCAACAGGTGCTGCAAAACCTCTGATCTTTCCTTAGCCAAAATATGAAAAATATGTACAATAGTGTGCCAAACTTTTCCCAAGAGTCCAACCTGTCCAACCTCTGAAATGATTGAGAAAATACATCATATAGACCATCCTAACCCCTTCCCATGTCTCTAGGGGTCGAATTCCTCCTTCTAGGAGTAGTTTCAACTAATTCTAAACAAGGAGCTAGAATATAGGCAGCCTAAACAACTTGCCTCTAAAAGGAAGGAAACTGATTCTTTCACTTGATTTTTACTTTTTTAGGAGTGAATCATCTAGAATAGGTAAAAGTGAGTCAAAATTACATGCCAACCATAAAATTACATCAAGATAACTCAAAAATTACACCCACAAGCAAAACTGGTCCAACTGGCCGAAATCCTGAGCTGGAAGATGAAAAATGGACCAAAAATCTCTATGCGTAGCGCACCTGAGCTCTATGCATCGCGCGCCTTTGGACCTATTTTTGGGGCACTTCCCGGAGTCCAAATTGAGCTCATGATAGCTCGTTGGAAAGCCCTGGATGTTGGCTATCCAACCCAAATGGCATTTTTCAATTTGGAGCTCATTTTCTCCTCCAAAACTTCATTCTCCCAGAAGTACTTCCTGCTGGTGCAAAAGGTGGCAGAAAGGTGGTTTTCATGGTGTTTTTGGGCCTTTTGATCATCCAGAACTTGATGAAATGCTTTGGTCCTACTGGAGCATGCATAAATTACCATGAAAAACCCAAAAATATAAAATTTTCCTCCAGCAAGTGTCCCAATCATAAGCGAGCGCGTCGACGCGCTACGCGTTGGGCGGAAAAACCTGTTTTGAGACCAAAAATTTCCAAAATGACAAAAATTTCTCCAAATTTGCTGAAATTCAGAGCGAAGATCCCCCATCATGCCTCATGCTCAGCCAAGGAAGCCTCAGCCAAGATTCTAAGCGGATCAGGTATTTTTCGCCATTTTAGTGCTTTGCTCAACCTTGCCTTCAGGATCTTCATTTTAGCTCGGCAGACGTGATTTACGGGCCCAATAATGATTTTTCATATAACGGAACATGTCTTTGTCTCTGTCCTGAACCTGTGAATGTACCTGCGCTGATGTAGAAGGCGAGACCCCTTCCACGCCATGTGGAGATAGTACTTGCGCTGCTGATGAAGTCAACGAGACCCCTTCCACGCCATGTGGAGATAGTACTCGTTGTGATGCTGTAAAAAAAACTCTGTGGCCTCTCTGATATGTTACCACTACTGGTGCACTGCTATGCTTCATCTCAGTACATCAATCTCAACGGTTGAGTCACTGTCCTGCTCATATCCTTGCTCATATGATAAATTTGACTCTGACATGCTGCTGAAAACAATATGTCTGACAAATATATGCTGATGTAGGTATGATGAAAAAAAAAGTTTATGTGTATGCTCTAATCCCAAATGTGTCACGTGTGTATCAAGGTGCTATAGGAAAACCATAATGATAAAGGTACTGTCAAATGAGTTTGAATGGAAAACAGTCACTGCTTTGACTACAAGGGGATTTTGACAAGTGAGTAGGAAGGAGTGTAATGTAGTGTAGGACAAAGAACATCCCTTGCAATGATAACTAGGCTTTGTCAATGGAGAATGGGGAATAGTGAATATGGGATGGTGTTATAACAAAAATGATAACAGTGTGACAATGGTATGGTAATGGCAATGACAACAATGATTTGAATAGGAGAGAGAGAGCTTGAGGCTATGGTAAACCATAAGCAATGACACCAATAATAATAGAGAGCATGAGCATATATGTCAATAACACAAGTCTGGAAACCCCCACAATATCACTAACATGTCTTTTGAAACCCTAAGGAGTGAATTTGGCAATGGATATAGGGTTTACATTTCACCATATCAAACACTTGTTTTCTTCACATTCGAAACTCCATAGCATATCCATGAATCACTGAGCAGGCATAAATAACTTACTTGCAGACAAATGAAGTGGTTTGATAAGAATTTGGGTGATGAACTGTTGTTTTCTAGCTTTGGGGCTCTATGCGCCGCGCGCACTTTTCTATGTGTAGCGCGCTACATAGTGCATTTTGCAGGAGGCTTTTGGAGGCCTTCCCGGTGTCCAAATTGGGCGTGTGATAGCTCGTTGGAAAGATGTTGGAGTCTACTTTCCAAACCAAGTGGAATTTTTCAATTTGGAGTTCATTTACCCTGTCAAAAAGCAAATCTCCCAACACTACTTCCTGCAGGTGCATCAATTCTCCTGAGGCAATGGTATTCTTGAAATTTCTCCAAAACCATTACACCTGTGTAAAAAGTGAAGGATTTTTTTCTTCCTTGGCATGTTGTGTACAAAAACCTCTCTCAGTTTTCCAAAATTCATCTTTTATTGCTCTGAAACATCATTTTAGTGAAACCTATCCCGATGTGTGAAACAAAAGATTTTGTCGAAATGAAGCGAAATGAAGGGGATAAGGGGCTTCTAAATTCTTGGGGAAATTTTGAGAAGTAGGGAGGGATGTTAGGAAGCAGGGGAAAGTGGAATCTCAGAGATTGAGTGAGGGGAAGGGGTCCAAAAGGGAAAACACAAAGCCCAGCTTTTCCAGAAAATTGCCAAGTTGTGGCAAGAACTAGGGAACTAGGTTTGTGCAAAAATGAGGAATTTGGGGGATCTCGTTGATGGGTAAGTGTTTAATAAGGCACATTTTCTAATGATAGGTGGAAGGTGTATGAAACACCGTGGATACAAGTTTTTCTAATGATTTGACCATCCAAGAGAAATTACCTCCACAAACCTTGGAGAGTGGAAATGGACCTTTTACTGAAGTAATAAATCGAAGCATGACAAGCATGAACAAGCTGTAAAATGACCCAATGGAACTTGACATGATGATGAAAACCCTTTGACTGATGGTACACTCAGCTCAATGGTGACATGGACCGACATTTGGACAACTTTGAAAAGAGTGAAAACAAACCCTAGACCTAATGCCTAGTGACCAAATTTTGCTTGAAGACTCATTGAAATGACAAAATTTGACCTTGATAGCTTAAAATCACTTTGTAAGAGCATGTTTGATCACTGAAGGAAAGCTGCAAAGGTTGACTCTAACAGGATATAGATAGATAATTTGTTTAAAAAAAAAAACATTGGCCCATTGACGTTTTTACCAATCGTTGGCATGTGGCCACCCCACGTTGAATGTTAGCATATAATACGGGGGGCTCGGGGCTAGCCTCCCGCTCGAGGTCCTACCGATGGCAATGGCCAAGGGCTAGGGGTAGACCATGACCCCTTCCCCCAACCCTCTAGCGGTTAAAAATAAATGAATGCAGCATAATTTATGGGTAAGTAACATCGTGTAGGTGAGTTGGTATATGTGCAAGCTTGTTCGGCGAAGGTCTTGTGTTCGACCCCCACCCAGTCCATCCAGTCCATAACCAAAAATTTTAATACACCATGAGGGGGATATGTGGTGGCCCCAGGTTGAGCCACATGTCTCCTCCTCATTTGTCTCCCAATGACAAATAATATCATGCCATTAAAAACACCACTTCGCAACAATAAAACAATGCCACTTGGCACTTGCTATTCGCCGGAGATATTTGTTGACTAGTCAACTTTCCATGTCACCCTATGACATAGGCATGCCCATCCAGTAGTACAGATTTCTGACTGGGTCTATCTGCACAATTTTTTTTCCAAATTTGTCTATTTGGGAAAACGGACAAAACACGTTTATGAGGCCATACAGAGTCTTTTTCACACGAAATGAGTCACTCCATATTCAGAACGATGAACACTACGCGGTCATTCAGGTTTCACGTCATTCTGAGAATTTTGATTTTTGAGCACCCGATCATTCCTCCCCACTAGAAGCTTTTGGACCCCAAAAGATCATATTCAGTTGTTGAACATGTGAGGGTACAATTACCTCACCTTCCCAATTTCAATCCATTTGGCTTTTGAAGGATTTGTTCCCTTGAGCCCCACTCGAAGATAGTCGACACTTCCTCTTTTTGATGTCCTTGTTCTTCTATCAAGTATGGTGTCTTGCAGAAGCTCATCAAGTAATTCTAGAGAAAATTATTCAATAGATGGAAGTTGAACACTCTCTCCTTGATCCTTAATCAAGTAAGGCTCATACAAGCTTAAGTTCTCAACATTAACAACAGAGTAAATTTTCATGTATGAAGGAAAATCTAGCTTGAAGGAATTGTTACCAATATTTTCCATAATTATGAAAGGACCATAACGGATTGGTTTTATATTTTTACCTTATCCTTGAAGCCTTTCCTTGCTAATGTGAAGCCAAACTTCATCACCAACTTAAAACCTATGATCCACGTGATGTTTATCATGTCTCGCTTTATACTTGCCTTGACTTTTTTCTAGTTGATCTTGGACTATTTGATGGATCAACTGAATTTTCTCTATGAATATATTTTCTTTATCTATGTCGTTATGCCCATCTATAGCCACATCTTTTTCAAAAATGAAATCCAATGGTGATTTTGGCAAGTATTCAAGACATGCCTCAAACGATGATGTTTGTGTAGAGGAGTGTTTTACACGGTCGTAAGCATGTTGAATGTAATGAGATGGTTCATCCCACAACTTAGGATGTTTGCTGCAATATTCTCGAAGAAGATGAATGATTGTTCGATTGACCGCTTTGGTTTGACCATCTATTTTTGGATGAAAGGTTGCACTCTTCTTCAACTGGGTGTCCATCAAGTCCCACAAGTTTGACAAAAAATTCCCAACAAATTGAGAATCTCGATCACTTACAATAGATGTAGGAAACCCAAAATGAACCCAAACATTTTGAAAGAAAATATGAGTTGTTTATTTAGTTGTGATTTCCTTTTTACATGGCATCAATATACACATCTTGTTGAGCCTATCCACAACTACATACAAATAATCATGACCTCTGTTTGACAAAGGAATACCTCCTACAAAATCCATAGAAATAATCTCCCATGGACGTGAAGGAACCAAAAGTGGTGTGTACAATCCTAACTTCCTATTATTAGGCTTACTAACTGCACACAATGAACAACCTTTAATGAAACATGACACACTTTCAAGCATATGAGGCCAATAACAATACTTATGAATATTTTCCACTATTTTTCTTACACTAAAATGTCCAGCAATAAGAGAAGTGTGTGCTTCCCTTATGACATTCACTCTCTCCCCCTATGGAATACAAAGCTTGCCCAAACGATACAACAAGTTATTATGTATATGGTAATCCAATTCCTCAACTTGGCAACCTTGAATCAATTTTGCATAAACAACTTGAAAGTCGTTATCAAATGCATATTGCTCAACATAAATTTCATGTAAAACATAATTATTCTCGAGTAAAGTAGGTGCACTAATAATAGGCCTAGAAAGAATATCAACAACCTTGTTGTATATACCTTTCTTATACCTAATGACTAAGTGGAATTGCTGTAAGAAACCCATCCATCGAAAGTGCCTCGACTACTGCAACTTAGTTTACGATTGCAAGTATTGCAATGGTTGATGGTAGGTGTGAATGATGGTTTCCTTTCCCATCAAATAGTGTTTCCACTTCTTCATTCTTTGAACCAACGCATATATCTCCTTGTCATAAGTAGGATAGTCTATCACTGAACCATTGAAAATTTCTGAATGAAATGAAATGGGCTTACCATGTTGTAAGAGGACTGCACCCATGGCATAGTCACTTCCATCAGTTTGAATCTCAAAGGGTTGTCTCAAGTCCGGTAGTGCTAGTACTGGGGCTGAATTGATCTTCTCTTTCAAAGTATCGAATGCTTTTTGTTTCTTTCCTCCCCACTGAAATACTTTCTTAACACTAGTCAATGCATGTAATGGAGCTACAATAGAAGAAAAAATAGCAATGAACTTCCTCCAATATTGTGCTTCTCCTAGAAAAATTATTACCTCGGTGACTATCTTGGGTGTTGGCCAATTCACAATGACCTCAACCTTAGAGGGGTCTATCTTCAGCTCACCTCCTCCAATAATATGTTCCAAATACGCTAAAGAAGTTTTACCAAATTCACATTTTGACATCTTCAAAAACAACTATTCTTTTCTTAAGACATCAAGCACCTTTCTTACATGCACGACATGTTCATCTCGTGATTTGCTGAATATCAAAATATAATATAAGTAGACAATGAAAAACTCATCAAGAAATGGTCTTAATACATCAAGCATAACTCTCATGAAAGTAATTGGAGTGTTGTAAAGACCAAAAGGCACAACAAGCCACTCAAACAATCCTTGTTTAGTTTTGAATGTGGTCTTCCATATGTCCTCTTTTCCTCTTCAGCTATTCTAACTTGATGGTAACCACTTCTTAAGTATAACTTAGTGAAATACTTTGCATACCTCAACTGATCAAGAAAATCATCTATTCTTGGGAGTGGATAACGATTCTTTACCATGATTTTGTTTAGTGCACGCAAAAGCCCTGCACATGCACCATGTTCCATCATTCTTGGGCACCAACACAATTGGTGAAACACATGGAGAGGTAGATGGATGAATGATCCCTTTATTCAACAAATCTTGGATTTTCTTCTTGATTTCTACACTTTCCGTTATCTACATGTGATACATGCCGATATTAGGGAGTGGACAATCTTGTTGCAACTATATCTCATGTTAGATTCCCCTCTTAGGAGGTAACCCCTTTGGTTCCTAAAAAATCTCGTCATACAAACTTACCACATCAAGCAAATCAGATTTCAATTTATCATCACAGCCTTCAAAGACTCATAATCTGTATCATTCTTTTTTTTATCATAATAAGAACAAAGTTTTTCCTTGAATTTACTAGTCTTTTCATTTGCCCTGCATTAACTAAAGAGAGATTTAACTTTTTGCGATGAGCTCTTACAATATATTCCACTCTATCTTTGAAAAAATGGTACATGTTCTCATGGTGACAGAAGACTGCTTTCCTATCATATAGATAAGGACTACCCAAAAAAATTCCTGATATGTCAAGTGGTACAACATCTAACTCAACTTCATCAATAAAGTTTGTGGTGATTTCAAACCGGAAAATACACTTTCTTGTAACATGTAAATTTGTATCCTTGGTTAGCCAACCCAAAGGATATGGCTTGTGATGAGGTATGGTTTCAAGATTAAGTTTCTTGACTAAGTCTTCAAATATTAAGTTCACTTGAGACCCACTATCAAATATTGTGTTGATTTTTGTATGTTTTGAGACAACTCTTACATGAAACAACTCTATTCTTGTTTCTTCATTTGGAGTGTTATTGTGACAATTTGATGTACTAGTACTTTCTATGTCTTCTTTTCCTTTTGTGACCATGGCTACAATTTTAGTCTCATCACCTGAGTCGGATCCAAGATCCTGTTGTGTGGTAGCAGCAGTCTTTTGTTTCCCCTTGTTGTTGAATTTCTTAGGCCTCAATTATGGATGAAGCTTCTAGCAGTGGGCTTCATTGTAACCCTCTTTGGAAAAATGTTTACATGTGGTTTTCTCCCCTTATTTTTTAATGGATGCATTTTTATTTTGTTTTCCTTTGAAACCCTTTCCTTTTTCACCACCCTTAAATGGTTTCTTTTTACCTTCTTCTAGTACATTTTTACCTCTTGCCTCAAGGTGTGTAGCTTTCACACAAACCTCATCTAGACTAGTGGGATTGAACATGAGGATGGTATGTCTCAGGTAACTATGTAAACCCCCTATATACTTCATCAAGGTATCTTGAGATTTCAAAACAACTCCTAACATAATATATCTTCTCCTAAATTCTTGAGTGTAATCTTGCACATTCTAACCTTTCAATTATATAAATTTTTTCCAGTTCATAATGGATTTTTGCATGTAAGCTAGAGGGTAAAATTTCCTTTTAATTGTAGCAATGAAATCATACCAAGAAAATGAGATCTTACCATGTCTTTTAATCTCATCTTGTGTCCTTTACTCCCACCATATAAGTGTTGCACCCTCCATTATCAAGGAAGCTAACTGAATCTTTATGTCATCCTCTCGAAGGTTTTGAATTCTGCAATAGACGTCCAACTGACGATTCCAATTATCAAGATTCTCTGCATTCACTTCACCATTATACATTGGTAGCTCAAATTTAACATGATGCAGGAGCATCTTCTACATGTCAAAATTCCAAGTACAAATCAGACCTTAGGGTCCTGACATTTATCCAAGGAGGAACTATTGTAAAAAGGACATTGTAAATCCTATGTAAAAGTATTTAGTTAGTGAATAAGCATAGAGCTAGTGGATTCTAACTAGATGAGTATTAGTCATAATGAACTATGTAACAAATCCATGAGATGGAGGGATGACTCAAGAAATTAGTGAATGGGTCATATATAGAGTTAAGTATGGTTTTCTAGAAATTGTAGTTAGTTGTTGATATGTAGGAGTTAGTTGTATTAGCTGGATAAGCTCTGAATTGTGTTATAAATCAAATTGTAATATTGGAAGGAAGGGAGAGGCCAAAAAATAAAATAAAGAAGATCAGGCCTATAGAGGGAGGCGAGTGCTGAGAGAAGAGGCCAAATTAATTAAAGAAGATCAAGCCAAGAGAGAGAGGCGAGAGCCCGAGAGTAGAGAGGGTTCTGTGTAGAGGAGAGAAGGCCATGAAACAACTTCAGACCAAAGATAGAATGTAACTTCTTTTTCTTGTATCTGTACATTTGTTTTAGTAATGCAAAATTTCATTCATGCGATTGTATTGTGTCTGTGTTACAAGCTGAGTGATCCGTAACGAATAAATCTTGTTTCTGTGTAATAAACCACTATTGTATGAATTCTTATGAATGCTCAATGAATGAATAAGTCTTTCTGAGTGATAAAGGAATTAGTGGCAGGGTAGAATCTGTATGATTCCAGTCTGGGAGTTAATTAGTTGTGAATGAAGCTAACGGAAGTGAATGAGTGCAGATGAACTTGTGTGCAGGTCAAGAAAGAGAGACAAATCCAAATTCTAGGTTCGGAGAAGCAATACATATGGGTGTTTTATATTCGGGATTGAGACAACGTGCAAGGCATGCATCAAGTGTGATAATTCCAATTCGAAATGAATGAATAATAGAAGAAAAAGCTTAAGAGAGATTGGTGCAATTAAATATCGAACAAGCTCAGGAAGGATAGCTAGAAGGAAATGGAGTTGCATAGCGATGACAGTCGAAAACATAGAAACGACTAAGGCAGCAAAGCCTTTAAAATATTTCCAAAGGAATGGAATGAATGACTAAGACTAAATTCGCAAGTTAAATTGGGGAAATTGCGAAGTGGACACGTGTTGGGAAAAGGTCCAAGCGCATATCGTATAGCGCATGCGATATGGGGAGCAGTTAGTAGCAGAATAATAAATCAGCAAAGTTGCAAAGTGCGACAATGTTAAAGTAGCGAAGTTGCGAAGTGTGACAATTTTAAAGCATCGAAGTTGCGATGCGGTGAAGAAGAGCCACATGTAGATCGGAGGTCCAAGCGCATATCACATAGCACATGTGATATGGTATAAAGGTTAAAAGGTGGAGTTAAAAGGCGTGACATGCATAATGGTAAGTTTTGCAATCTTTGAAGTGATAGGTTTTGTGATATGCGAAGAGGTATAGCAGGACCATTGGATGTGGCTTAGATCAATGGTGGAGGTTACATTGCAGTTCAGTGAGAATTCGTATCGGCAAAGATATATGTTTATTGTTAAAGTGATAAGTTATTCGTTGTGATCAGCGATATGAATAGTGTGATGTTGTGTATTGGTTTATTGTTGTGGTGTGATATGGTCTGTTGATACCATATGTGTATTGGATAAAGAAAAGGAGGTGACCACCATATAAAGGTAAAATCTTGTTTCCGCATGTAGATTGGGATGTAATGAGTTCTGCTAATGTTTAAGTTGTGCTTAGAAAGGTTCTTTGAAAAAAGTGAACCTATCCGAATTTGTTAATTTCAGATTATATACTCCATTGCGAGTATTAATCTTGGGAACGGGAAAACTTGTTTAAGTATATACGTATGTGGGTAGAAGCGGCCTTTTAGGCTGCATCATTTGGTATCAGAGCAAGTAAATGAAAAAAGTTATTATAAATGAAGATTGCAGAGATAAACTATGCAGAATACATTTGGTAGCAGAACAGAATAAGATTCAGTGTGAAATGGAAGGAGAATGCAAGTGTGATTGCAGAAGAAAGAGGAGATAAGATTTTAAATCTAACAAGCAGTAAGCATACAGAGGTAATGTATGGAAGAATATGGGAGTAAGTGATACTCTTAAGAAGAGATTGCAAAAGAATAAATAAAGCACAATGATGGTTGTTTTCTTGTAGAGAATGGAGATTCACTTGAATGTGAAGAGTGGATGGAGACTACTTGTGAAATCATGTAGGTATTGTTTTGTTTAACTCTGATTTGAGTTTTGCGGGATAAAAGACAGATTGAATATTGATAGTTGCAGCTAATGAAGTATCTCAGCAAAAGAAGATCATAGCCTTAAGAAGCAGTGAAGAAGGAAGTTGGTAAGAGTTTGTAATATTCCTAATTAGCCCAAGCTAATAGGAATATTCCTTTTTGTTTTCATTTTCTTGTTACAAGAATAAAATTGTAAAGGAGGACAAATTAAATTCCTTAAACAACAAAATAAATCAATGCCCATGTGAACAAGGCTAAATCTGGGTTGCTTTAATAAAACTCCCAAATGTGTGAAAAGTGATTGTAACAATTGACTGGGTCAACAGGACCAAATCTACAGCGTTGTCCAGATGCAAGGTACCTAGATGAACAGCGCAAATCTAGTTGGAGGGTTCCAATGTGAAAGGAGCTAAACCTTTGAGATGGTTTAGGGTTTTGCAAGGCTTTCATCCTATAAATGAAAGAGGAGAGCAGCATGAGAGGGGTTGTTGAACATATCGTATTGAAAGGATTTGTCTGTTTAGACACTTCTCATTCTCTGGCTGTTTAGCTGAGAATAGTGTTGTTTAGCACTGGGTGTTCCAGATCGAGAATCCCACCTCTTCCCTTGAGAGGCCCCTTGGAAGAGTCTTGCATTTCTTGGTCCACCATCAGGCATTTTTCCAAGCTTCTTCTTCCAACTACAACTCAGATCCTGTTGAGGGTTTGGTTGTCCTTGTGAGCAGCAGCAAGTGGAAGCTAGATCTATTCAGATCTAGACCATACTAGTGCCTCTTCTCAGTGGGAAAGCCTTCTATCCCATTGGCAAGAGTGTATTAGCTGTCTTGAGCTTCAAATCTACAACTTGGCATCAGGCCAAAGTTTACATCAATCCTATAGCGCAGTTTATCACCCTGTATTGCGTTATTTTGCAAGTGAAGAGTTGCAGGGTGTGGAAAATATTTGGAGGAGAGATCTTTGGTGTAAAGGAGTCTTCCTTGCACTGTGGTGATCCATGGATTAGCCATATAATCCATGTATGTTTGAGATATGATCTATTCATTGATCCATCTGCTTCAGAATTTCTGAATCATTCTGCAGATCTACTGCAGTAGATCTCAAATCTACTCCTTGTGCTTCATGTTTTGTTGAAAACCCCAAGGGGGATGTAAAATAGAGACATTCTAGTGTACACATCTGATATAGATCTAATATTTTGTACACAGATCTGTTCTAGATCTAAGTTGTAACCTACAGCTTCTGTTTACTCATAAAAATAACGATGTCAAGGCTTTACAGTGAAATACATTGTTGCAGCACCTCTTTTAGAGGGTTTTTCTCCATAAAGTCTCTTTCTTTCTCCTGTACATTGATTAGGCTATACTGTAAATATGATTTATCATTGTATAAGCTATTTTTAAGTTTTTATATTGGTCTAATGCTACTGCGATCAAGAACTGTGTTATTTTCTGGGTAGTGTTCTTTTGTATTGCTGCAGTCCCTTCTTTGGGTAGTTTTCAAGCCTTCCTAGGTGTGGGAGATCTATTTAACCCACCTAGAGAGATTTGTTTCCAATCTCCTCTTGTATTTAGGTCTTAGATACTCATATCTAAGGGATCCAAGGGCTAATTTCAAGAGCTGTATTAGCCATTCCTGAAAAATGTGTTTTTCAGGCATGCCTTGCTAGCAGTCCCGATTTTGGGATATTACAGTGGTATCAAAGCCTCTTTCTTGGCACAGCCTGTGCTTTGCTTTTGAAGAGCCAATATGTATTTTCATGGGGGGGAAATACTGATGAATAAATGTGGTTACACCGAAGACACAGAAGTGAAGGGTCCAAACCCTTCATCTGGAAGATTGATGGGGAAAGAGTTTTCTAAAACTCTGTTCCAAACTATGCATGAGCTGAATAATGAAATCAGGGGAGTGAGGAATGAAAGACAAGTAGATCTTCTGAGAATTTTTGTACATGAAGAAATCCCCACTACTTCATATGATGTGTGTGCACATTCAACCACACAATCTGTTCCACAATGTTGTAGCATGCCTACTTTCTTGTCAAAGGAAGGAGGAAGGGGAGGAACACCAAAGGAAGAATCTCTTGGTGATTATCTCCAAGAATATGAATCTCAATCAGAGAGGTTCAAAGAGAATCTCAGTTTCCTAGGGTTCTTTCAACTCAAATAATCAAGATCCAGCACCTACAGTAGGAGGAAAGGGTGCCTTCAGCACACTTTACGTAGATTCTTTCTACCTACTTTTGATGGATCACCTAAAGACTCAGCCAAGTCTTGGGTAAAGAAGCTTGACACATACTTGCAGCTGCATCAAGTGACAAAAGAAGAAGCCTTGAGAGTAGCAGCGCTGCATCTTCAAGGGAAAGCTTATGCTTGGTGGTTGTTTGAATCCTCTTCCTTAAAGGGGATAAACATCTCTTCTTATGCAAAGTTCACTAGGAGACTAGTGAAGAGATTTGATGTGAAACATTTAGAGACTTCTTGGGAATATCAAATCAAGCCCAAGAGATCTGAATTTCTACATAATTTGGAAGATTCCATGGAGCCAACTCCAGTCCTAAACATTTTTGAGGGGGCTAAAGAGTTTCTGCACAATTTTCCAGAGGAAAAATCCCCACTACAGTAAGATCTCTTCTCTCAAAGAGAAGACATGAGAGATTCTTCCTCACTAAGAGATCAAGAAAAAGGATCTCTTGATGATGAAGAATTCTCCAACCATGATGAGGAGGGAGAGGAAGAGCAGAGAAGATCCTCCAGCGCTGTGATAACAGGAGGAGATCTATTTTCAGTTGGAGATGGAGATGAAGCAATGGCTTCCACTAGAGGAGTTCTTGCACCTTTGCAAGGATTTCCTAAGGATCTTCCATATGGAGGACATGAGCAGCATGTGTCTTTGCTAAAAGACAATGAGACAGAACAAAGGAGGGATCACCTAGCTAATCCAATATCAGAAGATGGGGAAAATGCTCCAATCAGAGGCACTCTTACATCACTAAGAGGGGTCTCCAAGTTTCAGGAGGATTCCACACAAAAATCGGAGGTGAACTTGCGCTATGGAAGCAAGGGAATGTTGATCCCATCTGATAAGCATGGGAGAAAAAACCATGAGGCTTCACTGTCTTGTGGAAAACCACCTGATTCAGATATGGTGAGAGGTGTCCCACATCTTGATTCTCCACTCATGAGTCTAGGGAGGATTGGAGCATTAGAAGACAAGGCTACAACGCTGGGACGCTTGGGTAAGCTCAAGGAGTGGGGAGATCTTATTCCCTTATCATCACTACCCACTCTCCTATCTGGATCTGCACTGTGGGAGGATAATAATGGAAGGATCAGCCTTCCAACACACACCTGTGGCATGGGGATTTCCAAGGAGAAGATCAGCAATATGACAGACATTTCTGTGGATGTATCATCAGCGCTGTCATTGTTGAGCAGTGTAGATTTGTATTGGAAATCTCAACTGCTTGTAGAGTATTCCAAAGATCTTCACACATGTATGATACTTGGTGACATGTTGCAAGGAGAGGGCTACTTAATCCAAGAAGGTGTCATCTATCATCATGGTAGAGTCTTCTTGTCTAGAGATTCCAAGCTCAAGCAGAAGATACTACAAGGAGCACACAAAGAGTTCTTTTCCATCCATATGCAGATAATGAAGATATACATGCTAATCATCAGGAGCTTTGATTGGGAAGGCTTGAGAGAGGAACTACATCAACACTTTCAAGAGTGCATGAGCTGTGTGGAGTTGGGGCAGCCAAGGGACTCTATGCAAGAGTCATTTCAGCCATCTCTTCCTTCTTTTGAGAGAGGATAAATTTCCATGCATAACTCCATGTGTATGAGTAACCTTGATGGTAAAGAATCTGTTCATGTAAAGCAAGTTTATTTTTCTGTTTGTACATGTTCTTTTACCATTTGTATGCAGGCCATGACTCCTAGAAGGAGCAATGTATCATGTAAATGTCATGGCAATTGTTGGGCCACAAAGAATTCTGAATTTGGCCACTCCCTTGATGTGCAAAGGGAGATTTATTTTCATGATGGGTGCTTCCCAAAAGCACCTAATATATCTCACATTTTCTGCAATAGTGAGATGACTTGGGCATCAATTAAGTGGTGGGAAAACCACTTACCACATCTTGGTTTGATGCAGGCAGGGGATGCTCTGTGTTGGTTCCACATGTGGGACTATGATCCACCTCCATGTACACACATTTCTATTTATTTGTACATTGTCTTGATCCCCTATATTGATGATGTGCTTGTACTTTTCATGGCGATGAATGGAGGAAGGAGGGACGACATGCATGTGCCCTATGGGATGACTACACTCCCTGTACTTATTGTCTCACATTTCAGGGAAGGCATTTGGAAAACCATGGTTGTTTCATGTGATTCATTGTTTCCTTATGGGAGGAGATGTTTGCATCTCATGAGAACATTGTTGGGACAAGTCATGGATGGATGGATTGGTGATCACTTAGCTTATGAGAGAAGCTTATCCTTTGTTTGTGACACCAATGGAGGAGGAGAGGAGTTGTAGCACTCACCTTATCAGTTGCTTGAGGACAAGCAACATTTTGGAGGGGAGGACTGTAATATTCCTAATTAGCCCAAGCTAATAGGAATATTCCTTTTTGTTTTCATTTTCTTGTTACAAGAATAAAATTGTAAAGGAGGACAAATTAAACTCCTTAAATAGAAAAATAAATCAATGCCCATGTGAACAAGGCTAAATCTGGGCTGCTTTAATAAAACTCCCTCATGTGTGAAAAGGGATTGTGACAATTGACTAGGTCAATAGGACCAAATCTACAGTGTCTTCCAAATGCAATGTACCTAGATGAACAACTTAGATCTAGTTGGAAGGTTCCAATGTGAAAGGAGCTAAACCTATGAAATGGTTTAGGGTTTTGCAAGGCTTTCATCCTATAAATGAAAGAGGAGAGTAGCATGAGAGGGGTTGTTGAACATATTGTATTGAAATGATTTTTCTGTTTAAACACTTCTCATTCTTTGGTTGTTTAGCTGAGAATAGTGATTTTTATCACTGGGTGTTCCTGATCGGGAATCCCACCTCTTCCCTTGAGAGGCCTCTTGGAAGAGTCTTGCATTTCTTGGTCCACTATTAGGCATTTGGCCAAGCTTCTTATTCCAACTAAAACTCAGATCCTGTTGAGGGTTTGGTTGTCCTTGTAAGTAGCAGCAAGTGGAGGCTAGATCTATTCAGATCTAGACCATACTAGTGCCTCTTTTCAGTGGGAAAGCCTTCTATCCCATTGGCAAGAGTGTATTAGCTATCTTGAGCTTCAGATCTACAACTTGGCATCAGGCCAAAGTCTACATCAATTCTACAGCGCAGTTTATCACCCTATACTACATTATTTTACAAGTGAAGAGTTGCAGGGTGTTTGACAACTATTTTGAGGAGATATCTTTGGTGTAAAGGAGTCTTCCTTGCACTGTGGTGATCCATGGATTAGCCATATAATCCATGTATGTTTCAAATCTGATCTATTCATTGATCCATCTGCTTAAGAATTTCTAAATCATTATGTAGATCTGCTGCAGTAGATCTCAGATCTACTCCTTGTGCTTCATGTTTTGCTGAAAACCCCATGGGGGATGTAAAATAGAGACATTCTAGCGTACAGATCTGATATAGATCTAATATTTTATACACAGATCTATCCTAGATCTGAGTTGTAACCTACAACTGCTGTTTACTCATAAAAATAACGTTGTCAAGGCTTTATAGTGAAATACATTGTTGTAGCACCTCTTTTAGAGGGTTTTTCTCCATAAAGTCTCTTTCTTTCTCATGTACATTGATTAGGCTATACTGTAAATCTGATTTATCATTGTATAAGCTATTTTTAAGCTATCATATTGGTCTACTGCTACTGTTATCAAGAACTGTGTTATTTTATAGGCAGTGTTCTTTTGTATTGCTGCAGTCCCTTCTTTGGGCAGTTTTCAAGCCTTCCTAGGTGTGGGAGATCTATTTAACCCACCTAGAGAGAATTTTTTCTGATATCTTCTTGGATTCAAGTCTTAGATACTCATATCTAAGGGATCCAAGGGTTGATTTCAAGAGATGTAGTAGGCATTCCTGAAAAATGCGTTTTTCAGGCATGCCTTGCTAGCAGTCTTGATTTTGGGATATTACAGAGTTTATGAGTGAAATAAGAGTATGGCTAGAACCTAGTATTTCATTTGTGATTGAAATACAAGAGGAAAATTGTGTTCGTAAAAGTGTAGATTAGTTGAAGCCTATAAGGAGTAGAGGAATGCTCAAAGAAAGTTCTAGAGAGAGGACTAGTGGCCAAGTACAGAGAAAATCTTGGTGAGTTAAATGTAGCAGGGAGGAATTGCTATTACAGAGTCTTAAGTACAACTCATAGTGATTGAGGAATTCATAGATATAGAGGAGAAGATTATTACTCATAGCCATAGCAGAGGTTCTGAGAGAGACCACAGTAGAAGAAAAGTGAAGAAATATGTCAAAGTAGATGGCATGGATGAAGAGTATGAGAGAGAAAAGGTTGAGATAAGAATGCAATTTAATTTGTTGATAAAGCTATTCTAGAGGAGTAAAGAACACCAGATATTTGGTTACAGAATGATAAAGAAATGAAGTGGAATAAGATACAAGAGAAGAAAGAATAACAGGTGAATATGCAGTTAATAGAGGAGCTGAGGAAAATTGAGTAGATTAGGGATGTTGAATTGAGGACAGAGAATCTCGAAGGAGTTGAGATACAGCAAGACAAAGTTGTTGGAGAAGAAAAAGTTTCTTTTGAACTTGAAGATGGAGCAGTGATGTATGAAACATCAATTGAGGCAATTGAGCCTTATGATTTTGAAATTAAAAATTTGTGTATGTTTACAAGTGATGTCAAAGAAGACAAAGAAGAGAGGAAAATTTTGATTTTTGAGATAGTTAGATCTAATATGGAAGATCATACACAGTTAAGAGGAGGTATTTCTTTTCATCATGCTAAAGTTGAAAACATAGGAAGTTTGGCAAGAGGAAGATTTGGTGACTAGATCATCAAATGAGACTGTTAGGTCTTGTGATTTTGAGATTGATAATTTGACTATGTTTACAAGTGTTGCAGAAGACAATCCATCTCTCGGAATTGTCTTGAATGAAGTTGAGAATTGTCAAGAAAAGTACGATGATGATTGTCTTTCAAATGAAGATCAAGTTGAGTTATTGCAGCAAAAGGAGTTCATAAATTCCTTGCTTAGTGAAGGAAGTATCTCCAAGGAAGATGAGACAATTATGTCTCATATGAAGGAACCTGTTATAGTTGAGGAAAAGGAAGAATTGGTTTATCTAATTGACCAAGAGAAGGTTGTTAGACAAAAATCTAAAGTTGTCACAGAGATAGAGGTTCAAAATTTTATTCTGATAGAGAATGAAGAAGTAGTGTCACCAAGAAATTGGACTTGCGACAAAGAAGGAGATAGTGAGGATTATATAGAGTATTTGGAATAAGTTCCAAGTGAGTTGACAAATTTGTGGCATGAGTAAAGCCTTTTTGAGAATAGACTAGCAAGTCAGAGAATGAATATTCTAAATGTATAATTGAAATTGGACAAAGGTGAGGCATGCATGTATTATGCTAAAGAGGAATCAATCTTAGAACTGAAGAAAGTTTAATTGACCACCAAATTCAGTCAAGGAGGTGAAGGACAATCACTGAGGGTTGTCAAAGAAAAGGAAGAAATATATGTTGGAATTGATGAACAGCATAGTGATGAGGTGTTTGAAGGGAATCAGGTTGAAAGTGAATGGCTGAACTATTTGCTGGAAGCATCTGAGTATAATGTTTTATCAAAGATATTGAACAAAGGTTGATTGGAGATGAGATGAAAGTTTAGAAGTAGCAAGAGGGTAAGGATGTAAGGGCGGTAGTAAGAATCCAACAACTTCAAAGAGAAGATAACAAACATCAGTTTTAAGACAATTGACAAAGTGAGTACCAGTTAGAAGATAAATTGGACATGGAGATTGGAAGAATAAGAAAGTTGATGGTGAAGGTGTCTCAGAAGAAGACAACAGAACAAGGTGAAAGCATAGCCAGTGGTGAAATGCAACATAACGTATGGATAACTAGAGGACAACAACAAACAACAACAACAGCAACCAAAGACAAATTACCGAACGAAGCTTGGGATCCGAGAGGACAACTATTAAAGACACATGATCTGAAGATCATGATTATTTTCACCTGGCGAGTCTGATGCAGGAGCATATGCTCTAAGTCAAAAGTCCAAGTAGAAATCAGACCTTAGGGTCTTGAAATTTATCCAAGGAGGAACTATTGTAAAAAGGACATTGTAAATCTTGTGTAAAATTATTAAGTTAGTGAATAAGCATAGAGCTAGTGGATTCTAACTAGATGATTATTAGTCATAATAAAATATGTAACAAATCCCTGAGATGGAGGGATGACTTGAGAAATAAGTGAATGATTCATAGATAGAGTTAAGTATAGTTTTCTAGAAATTGTAGTTATTTTTTGATATGTAGGAGTTAGTTGTATGAGCTGGATAAGCTCTAAATTGTGTTATAAATAAAATTGTAAGCTTTGAAGGAAGGGAGAGGCCAAAAAATAAAATAAAGAATATCATGCCTATAGAGAGAGGCGAGAGGCGAGAGAAGAGGCCAAATTAATTAAATAAGATCAAGCCAAGAGAGAGAGGTGAGAGCCCGAGAGCAGAGAGGGTTCTGTGTAGAGGAGAGAAGGCCATGAAACAACTTCGGGCCAAAGATAGAATGTAAATAGTTTTTCTTGTATTTGTACATTTGTTTTAGTAATGAGAAATTGCATTCATGCGATTGTATTGTGTCTGTGTTACGAGCTGAGTGATCTGTAACGAATAAATATGGTTTTTGTGTAGTAAACCATTGTTGTATGAATTCTGGTGAATGCTCAATGAATGAATAAGTCTTTCTGAGTGATAAAGGACTTAGTGGCTAGGTAGAATCTATATGATCCAGTCTGGGAGTTAATTAGCTGTGAATGAAGCTAACAAAATCGAATGAGTGCAAATGAACCTATGTGCAGGTCGAGAAAGAGAGACAAATCCAAATTCTAGACTCAGAGAAGTAATACAGATGGGTGATCTGTATTCGGGATTGAGATAGAGTGCAAGGCGTGAAACTAGTGTGATAATTCCAAGTCTAAATGAATGGAGAATAGAAGAACAAGCTCAGGATAGATTGGCGTAATTAAATACTGAACAAGCTCAGGAAGGATAGCGTGAAGGAAACATATTTGCATAGCGACGGTGGTCGAAAAAAGAGAAACGACTACGGCAACAAAGCCTTTAAAATATTTCCAAAGGAAGGGAATGAATGACTAAGACTAAATTCGTGAGTTAAATTGGGGAAATTGCGAAGTGTACACGTGTTGGTTGAAGGTCCAAGTGCATATCCCATAGTGCATGTGATATGGGAGCGGTTAGCGGCGGAATAATAAATCAAGGAAGTTTCGAAGTGCGACATTGTTAAAGCATCGAAGTTTCAAAGTGCGACAATGTTAAAGCGACGAAATTGTGATGTGGTGAAGAAGAGCCACATGTAGAGTGGAGGTCCGAGCGCATATCGCATAGCGCAAGAGATATTGTATAAAGGTTAAATGGTGGAGTTAAAAGGCATGACATGTGAATTGGTAAGTTTTGCAATCTGCGAAGTGATAGGTTCTATGATATGAAAGGAGGTATAGCAGGACCGTTGGATCTGGCCTAGATCAACGATGGAGGTTACATCACAGTTCAGTGAGAATTCGCATCGACAAATATATATGTTTATTGTTAAAGTGATAAGTTGTTCATTGTGATCAGCGATACGAATAGTGCGATGCTGTGTATGCGATATGGTTTATTGTTGTGATGCGATATGGTCCAGTGATACCATATGCGGTGTATTGGATAAAGAAAAGGAGGTGGCCATGATATAAAGGTAAAATCTTGTTTCCGCATGTAGATTGGGATGTAATGAGTTATGCTAATGTTTAAGTTGTGTTTAGAAAGGTTCTTTGAAAAAAGTGAACCTATCTGAATATGTTAATTTTGGAATATATACTCCATTGCGAGTATTAATCTTGGGAAAGTGCAGACATGTTTAAGTATCTGCGTATGTGGTTAGAAGCGACCTTTTAGGCTGCGTCATAACATCAAGTTTAAGTTGTGATTTACCAATTCCTTTTGAAGTATGTGGATGAATAGGTGGAAGGGTTGTGGTAGTGGAATATGATGAAGAGGAAGGTGAAGCTGCTGGTGGAGTGGATGGTGGTCTATCACCATCTCCATGACCTCCTCCTCCTAAAGAACCCTCTCCTCTAGGAGGCCTAGAAATTTCTCCCTGTATCCTTGAATTCCTCTCCTCATAAAGGACCTTTACCATCTTTGTCATATCAAAAAATGCCTTCCTAAATGCTCTCTAATCTTCTCTCATGGTAGGTTCTCCTTCAAGAGACATGCTCACTGAAGACTCAACTTCAATTTGAGGATGTGCTGGTGTTAGAGACTTTGGAAACCTTACCCTTTTTCCTCTTGACCCAACTTCAGGGCTTTCAACCAGCTTCCCTTCTCCTCTTTTGAGTTTTAACCTTGTAAGCATGACACAAACTTGCAAATAATTAGATCCCTTCTTTCACAAACAAACCTAGTTGCTCTAATACCAAATTTGATCTGATTATGGTATGTTAGTAATGTTTTGTTAATTCCTATTATAGATTTTAAAACAAATGTTTTTCATGTGCTTAAGGATTCAAGTTTTCTTGCAAGTTAACTGAGTCTCATTAGCAATTTTTTTATGTTAATTTTATGAACAACTTAACATAAAACAAATACTAAACAAAAACAATAAAATTTACAGTACATCACCATAAAACACATCAACACAGGGATTTGATGAAGGAGTTCACCCTTCCTATGCTACATCTCCTTTGTCCAACTTCCATGGCTTAGGCATCTCTATTATGCTCAAATTTGAAAAATGATGTGCTTTCAATGTTTTTTTGCTTCTGAAACCTATTTCATTGAGTCTAAAACAATAAAAAATGGTACCTTAGCCTCTTTCTGCTCCTTATTTGGTCGAAATTTGGATGAGTTATGAGTTACCTAAGTTCCTCCACAATCTGCTCCATAATTTGCACAAAATTCAAGCTGGTCCTAAAAATCCGCCTGATTTTCTACTAGCTGGGTGAAATTTTCCCCAGATCCTGAGAGAAATTGTCGCTTATTTAATTTAAAATCTATGGGCTATATTCAGATAATTTAAAAAAAAAAACATCGACCCACCAATGGTTTTGCCAACCGTCAGCATGTGGCCACCCCACGCTGACTGTTAGCATTTAATACGGGGGGGGGGGGGGGGGGGGCGCGAGGTTAGCCTCCTGCCCGAGGTCCCGCCGATGGCAGTGACCAAGGGCTGGGGCTAGACCCTTGCCCCTTCCCCCAACCCTCTGGAAGTTAAAAAAAAAAAATGTGACGAAATTTATGGGTAAGTAACATCATGTAGGCAAGTTGGTATGCGTGCAGGCTTGTTCGGCGAAGGTCTTGTGTTCGACCCCCACTCAGTCCATTTGGTCCATAGCCAAAAAATTTAATACGCCATGAGGGGGAAAAGTGGTAGCACCAGGCTGAGCCACGTGTATCCTCCTCATTGATCTCCCAATGACCAATAATATCATGCCATTAAAAACACCACTTCACACCAATAAAACAATGCCACTTGGCAACCTGCTATTCGTCGATGAAATTCGTTTACTAGTCAACCTGCCCTATCACCCTACCACATAGGCATGCCCAGTCAGTAGTACGGATTGCTGACTGGGTCTGTCTACACAATATTTTTTCCAAATTCACCTGCTTGGGAAAATAGACAACGCATTTCTGAGGCCATACGGGGTCTGTTTCGTGTGACACGAGTTGCGCCAGATTTAGAACGACGAACACTACGTGGTCATTCAGGTTTCACATCATTCTAAGAACTTTTATTTTTTAGCATACTTCTAAGCACCTAATCAGAAGGGAAAGGTGCCCCCAAACAGTAGAACAAAGGACAAGGTGAAGGCAGGGTGACCCAGAACAACTCGTCGAAGCCACAATCGAAGAAAAACACCACGAAGCCAAAGAAGGATATGGGGAAGTGTTGTGAGTTCCATAAGAGCTCCACTCATAACATAAGTGAGTGTAGGGCCAAGAATTCACTGGTGGAAGAGCTAAACGCTTCTGAATTAGATGCATGTTTTGACTCTGAGTCAGAATCCGACAAGGGGAATGAAAAAGGGAAGCAGATTATCGATGCAGAGCCTAGTGCCACTGTTACCACCACCAAGATCCATAAGGAAGAACCCAAAGATCCAGATGAGGGGGATCACCTCTTCCATTCCGTGATGTGGGTGAAGGGTTCCCCGTTGCAGTTCATTTTCGACGATGGGAGCTGAAAGAACCTCATTTCAGCAAAGGTCCCACCGTCGAGAGAAAACCATCGTTGTTGTGGTCTCTGTCTTCAATATCTATTATATAGAAAACTGCTTACAATGTTGTATTGATGCAGACTCATACCAGTACGCAAGCACTCATGTATAGAAGGCTACAACCTTCTCTCATTCTCCAGCTACTACTCTAAGGGAGCTCCAAACCCCTGATCTTGTTTACCAACCATTGCTAGAAGGGAGCTTCAACCCCATGAACTGATCGCCAACTTCTATTGGTAGGAAGCTTCGACTTCCACACTGAAGGCTTCAACCCTCGGAACCACTGCAGACCACGTTTCATAAATTTTCACACTTGATCCAACAGCTTCAACACAACACAATTTGTAGATCAACACTAATAACCATCAAACAATCTTTAAACAGAACAATGAGATCATTGTAACCAAATCACAACATTAAACGCAGACTTCTTTATTATCACGCAGAATCAACTTCAACCCTGATCATTTACAAAATAATTGTATATGCTACTTTACTTACTGAGACCTGCATGTATACACACTTTACTGTGGAAAAAATTGCATATATATCTTTATATACTGATAATTAGAGTTATATTCAGACTCAAAATAGATATTCTGATACATTTTGTCAGATATACAGAATCCTTAAACAACCATAGCACCCATTATTCTCAATCAACCAGTCACTGATCATCTTTATACATAATCAATTAGCAGTATAAACAATATTCAAACAATCTATATCTACATGAAGACTTCATTGGCAGATAACAGAAACACATCAGAAATGATCAGACATTTTCTTCAGCAATCTTCAGAAAGAACCCTAACTTTCATACGTGCCTTTGCTGAAATGAACCCGCATTTATACGCGCTTTCACCGTGACCAACCAACATATAGATCTGTAAATATTACAAGACTGTACAACACTTCAAAGAAACAAACTTTCTTATATCATATCATTTACTTCAAAAATTATGCGTCAGACCAGAGATCTAAACAAATCATGCAAATACATAGTCATTTCAGGTCTATAGATCCTGATCCATTATTGTATTCATGAGTGCATCAAAATATCATATCTATCTATTGAATATATGCCAATCCATGCAGATATACTTCAGACTGAAGTATTCATTCAATTCTCATTCACATGCACCCCCTTGCTCTATGATCTTCTAGTCCTTATATAATTTGAGCCTTAGCTAATACCATGAGCCAAAACCACACAAGTGTCGGTGGTATTCTTGGACGGGATCAAATAGTTATTAATGCGCTCAATATTGTGGGATAATACAATGATAAAGACCCTTGGTATTGTTAAAATTAGTGCGCCAACTCATACACGACTTTTCTTCTTTGTACCCGTGTGTACACACGACTTTTCTTCTTTGTACCCGTGTGTACACACGACTTTACTTCACAAAAACTGCGTATACACAAATTCTGGATATATACACAACTTGGCTTCATTGAACCTGCGTATTTACGTGGCTTCCCTTCATCAAAACTGCGTATATTTCTTGAAACTTTACCTTCATCATTCTTCCGTCACTAACTGGTATTCCTTTCTGTGTCACATCTAAACTAGCCTAGAGATACATCAAGTTTACATCTTCAACAAATAGGTTGCTATCAAAAGGAAACTCATCGAGTAGGTTTCCATCAAGGACAACATATTACATCATAATGCCAACAATCTCCCCCTTTGGACTTGATGGAAACCATGTTGGTGTTTGACCACCACAACTTGTAGATACCTGTTAGACACATCAATCATAAGCATTATTCAAACACCAAGTTACTCTCCCCCTTTGACATCAAGGGCAAAGGGCCAATCGATACAATAATGTCGAGATCTGCGCTGCACTATACAAATCATACTCCCCCTGAACACATGTTGAAGCTTCAAAATAGATTTGAAAGACTCTATAACCTTTCCTATCACCAAGGAAGCATACATACATCAATTACCCAACCAAGTGGGGTTACATATGTGACTCAACTACCCAACCAAGTGGGTTTACATTTTTTACTCAAGCACCCAACGAAGTGGGTTTACAAATTTGAAAAAGTCCCTAAATGACTAAATATGACAATATTTACATCATAGGTCTCAACATGACCCTTACATCAAATTACAGATATGACTTTATAATCAAGACCAAAGGACCTCAATAGACAGAGATCATCGAACACACTTCAGTAACCAACAGAATTCCAACAATTCTTTATATCCAGAAAGGCTAATGCTCCCCCTAAACCTATGCATACTAAAAATTTTCAACAACCAATTCATAAAATCATCTTCATCAGGCAAATAGAAAATAAGAAAATTAAGCTTGAAAAAAAACATAATCGCAACTGTACCCATCAGCGCCAAATCATATCAGTTAGCAACATGACAAAGACTATTCTTGGAGGCTGACCCACCGATTTTATGACAGAAGGATCCATATGCAACTGTATAGAGAGAAACTCGCATATATACGCGACTATGCGTCATGAAACCTGCGTACTGAATTTAATCTTCTGAAATCAAACAGATCAGATAAGTGAGGCAGAGACAAATCTAAGCTTCAGTCTGAGATATTCAAATGATTCTCTGGGAAGAGGTTTAGTAAATATGTCACCAACTTGTTTTTTGGAGAGAACATACTCCAATTTAACCTTTTTCTCAAGCAATTGTTCTCGTAAAAAGTGATACTTGATAGGAATGTGCTTGGTTTTGGAATGCATAACAGGGTTTTTCGAGATACTAATGGCACTTGTATTATCACATAGGATGGAGATGGGAGGAGAACATTTTATTTGAATATATTGTAATGTCTGCATCATCCAAAGAAGTTGTGTGCAACATGATGCAATAGCCACATATTTTTCTTTTGTTGTAGTGGAACTTTGTTTCTTGTTGAACCAAGATACTAATTAGGGCCCCATATAAAATAAACCTCCACTAGTGCTTTTCTGGTCATCAACATTTCCAACCTAGTCCGCATCTGTGTAAGCATGAACAGTAAGATCAACATTCTTGGGATACCATAGACCAAAATCTCGAGTTCCTTGTAGATATTTGAATATTATTTTTACAACCTAAAGATGTGACTCCTTTGGATTGGCTGGGAATCGTCCAACAATCCCAACTGCATGCACGATATCCGGTCTAGTCCCTGTTAGATAAATAAAACTTCCAATCATAGATCTATACTCTGGTTTATTTACCATGGGAGAATCATCATGATAATTGAGGTTACATCTAGTCACCATTAGAGTTCTCATAGGTTTGCAGTCTTCCATCCCATACTTCTTCAGAATCTGCTTGAGATATTTTGCTTGTGAGAAAAAGATGCCATCTTTTTCTTGTTGCACTTGTAAGCCAAGAAAATATGTTAGTTCCCCAAGTAAAGACATTTCAAATTCCTGCTATATAACAGAAGAAAATTTTTGACTCGTGGATTCTTCATTACTCCCAAAAATGATGTCATCAACATAAACAACAATAATTAACAGTTTATCGTCCTCAATTTTTGTGTATAAGTTATTGTCTGCGGATCCTTTTGTGAAACCTTGTTGTTGAAGATATTTGTCAAGACGATAATACCATGCCCGTGGAGCTTGTTTTAGACCATATAGGACCTTTTTAAGTTTGAAAATAAGTTTTTCATCATTTCCCAGAATGAATCCTTCTGGTTGTTCTATATAAACTTCTTCTTCCAGATCACCATTAAGGAAAGCAGATTTTACATCCATTTTATAAACCTTGAATTGTTGAAAGCTTGAGAATGCAAGAAACATTCTTATGGCTTCAATTATGGCTATTGGTGCAAATATTTCTTCAAAGTCTATACCTTCTTGTTGATCATACCCTTTACAAACAAGTCTAGCTTTGTTTCTAATTACATCTCCATTTTCATTTAACTTATTTTTGAATATCCACTTTGGTCCAATAACATTTTTATCATGAGGCCTTGCAACAAATTCCCAAGTATTATTCTTTTCAATTTGATCAAGTTCTTCATTCATGGCCTGAATCCAACATTCATATTTACTAGCTTGATTTACATTTTGTGGTTCAATGGTGGATAAAAGTGCTAGATAACTAGGAGATCCTACAAGCGTTCTTATTGTTTGTACCCCTGATTCATTTTCTCCCAAAATTTGAGATTTTGGATGATTCTTTTGAACATACATGGATGGAGCCTTTTCTCTTTCTGATGTATCTTCTTCTTCTATATTATTGTGATTTGATGAGAGAAAACATTCATCATCATCATCCCCATTTGTTGTTATTTCCCTTTTGGGAGTTGTGAGAGATTCATCAATACATTCAACAATCTTCTGAAGTCTCTTATTGTAAGATTTTTATGCTTTACTTCTAGAAGAGTAACCAAGAAGTATTCCTTCATCTGCTCTAGGTTCAAACTCGCCAAGTTTTTCGTCATTATTTTTTAAACAACATTTGCTTCCAAAAACTTTAAAGTGCTTCACAGTGGGAGTATTACCATACCATAGTTCATAAGGAGTTTTATCACTATTTACACGAACATGAACCTTGTTGATAATATTTACTGCAGTGTGAGTAACTTCATCCCAAAAGGTGTCAGGAATCCCAGATTCATCAAGCATAGCACGAGCCATTTGTTGAACTGTTCTATTCATTCTTTTTTCCACGCCATTTTGTTGTAGAGTTCCGGCTACAGAAAACTGTATTTTTATGCCATATTGTTCATAGAAATCAAAGAATTCATCTGATATGTATTCTCCTCCTCGGTTAGATCTAAGACATTTTATTTTTAGATCTAATTCATTTTCAACCAAAGCTTCGAAGACCTTAAATTTTTCAAAATATTCATCTTTATGTTTCAATAGACCGATCCAACACATTCTAGAAAAGTCATCAATGAATAAGATATAGTATTTTTCTTCACGAGGTGACTTTTTCCTCACAGGTCCACACAAATCAGTATGTATAAGTTCAAGAGGCTTACTTGCTGATCCTTCTTTGGCATTAAATTGAACCCTGGTTTTCTTACCAAATTGGCATGACTTGCATATGGTACTTTCTGGTAAAGTAATGTTGGGTAGATCACGAACAACTTTGAGCCTGCTTGATTTGCTTATTTGAGAAAAGCTCAGATGTCCCAATCTTCTGTGCCATAACCAATTTTCTGCATATTTTCCTAGATGACATTGTTCTTGGCCACCTTTCAATATATACAGATTCCTTGGTGTTCCTGTTCCTTTTATTACGGTCTTTCTGGTGTCAAGTTCACGAACCACACACTCCTTTGATCAGAAGACAACTTCATTTCCTTGGTCACACATTTGACTAACACTCAACAAGTTATGCTTTAATCCATCAACATACATAACATTATATAGATAGATAGAAAATCTTTCGGATTAATCACATCATTAGGATTTGTTTTCGAACCATCTAATGTGGTTCATCCTCAGGACAAGGCGAAGAAGGAAAACAATCTCAATGAATAAATAGGAAGGATGCATCATTACCCAGAGTTAGCTGTTAAAACTAGTCGTTATTTAGTTAATTAGTTAGAAAATTAAAAGTTTTTTAATTATTTAATTAGTTATAAAATTTAAAAAAAAAAATAATTAATTTAATTAATTTGTTAGAAAATTAAAAATTTTCTAACTAATTAATTAAAAAAAATTTAATTTTATAAATAATTAAATAATTAAAAAACTTTTAATTTTCTAACTAATTAACTAAATAACGGCTAGTTTTTAACGACTAGTTTTAACAGCTAACTCCGGGTAATGATGCATCCTTACTATTTATTCATTGAGATCATTTTCCTTCTTCACCTTGTCTTGGGGATGAACCACATTAGATGGTTCGAAACATCGACCAAATCCTAATGATGTGATTAATTCGTAAGATTTTCTGTCTATCTACATTATGGATCACAAAATTTTTAGATCTAACATACATAACATTGTTAGCTTTAACCTTTTCTTTTAGAAAAACAGATTCTTTACCCTTAATGATAGCAGGAGAGTCATTTCCAAAAGTAACATTCTTTTACTTTTCTAATGCATTGTATGAAATAAGTTTTTCTTTGTCACCTGTCATGTGTTTTGAACATCCGCTATCAATGTAACATTGATTTTCTTCTCCTTTTTCAAATAAATCTATGCCACAGTTCTCGAATTGTAAGTCCTTTCTTCTCCATACCTTAGAACTTGTGGATATTTGTTCTTTTGGATGTAGTTTGCTCCTGTATGCAAATTCTTCAAGTCCAAAGTTATTGCAAAATGAAAATTCAATTTCGTCTTGAAGAGGAGAAAAATTGTTATAGGTATTATTCTTTATTTTTGTCTCATTTCTTTGATTTCTTTCTTCTTTGGTCATGATGGTTTTGTACGCAACACATTGAGTAGCTTTGTGACCAAAATTATGACATGAGAAACATTGTCCATTAAATAAGAAATTTATGCGATCATAGAACCTTCTAGTGTTGTTTACCTATTGACTGATACTTCTGTTATTGTTCACCCTTGAATTCGAATGATCATGTTTTACCTGAGTATTGTATTTTTTCTTTTGCTGAGTGATGAATCTTTGCTGGCTAGATTTTGCTGCATTTAGATAGCTTGTAGCTGAGGATTTTTCTGACTGAGAAGATTCACCAATATATCCAAGACCCTGTCGTCACAAGAGGAGAGCGTTGAACCTTGATAATTTCATCTAAGGTTTCAGATCCTTTAGCAAATCTAAGATTTAGAGTTTTTACTTTCTCAAGTTCCTTTCTTAGACTTATTATTTCTCATTCTAATTTCTCATTGTGGTTCTCCTTTTGTATGAGTTGATTCTTTATAGTATCTATGGCTATTTTTTTTTCTTCCAAACATATTTTGAGTTGAGTGATTTATTCAAGAAAGTCATTTTCTTCTAAAGCATCCATAAAATTTTCTTTAACCTCACTAGTGTCTTTTTCAAATTCCATGAGCAGTCTAAGATCTTGATCAGATTCTTCTTCTTCATTATTGGATAAGCCATCACTATCTTCATGAGTATAATAACTTTTTCTATTGACAAATTGTCTCCTTTTACCTTTTGCTAAATCCTTTCCCTTTTCATGATTATCTTTATGAGGACATTTAGCGGCATAATGACCCACTCTTCCACAAGCAAAACATTTGAAAGGAAGCTTACCTCTAAACCTTCCAGTGCCAAGTTGAAGTTTCTTTACAAAATTTACCTCATCATCTTCTAATACATACCCTGATTCCTTTTGATCTTCTTTTTCCTTTCCTTTTGAAGTAGCTCTAAAATTAGCTTCTTTGATTTCAGATGGACCTCCTTTTCTCATCTCAAAAGCAGTCAGGATCCCATGAAGTTGAACAACAGTAAGAGTCTAAAGATCCTGCTTCTGTTCAATAGCAAACACTTTTGAATCGAATTTAGGAGTTAGAGATCTTAATATTTTATCTACTAAAGTTGTGTCTCTTATGTCTTCACCCAATTTTCTCATATGATTTACGATCTCATCTAGACGCAAAAAGAACTAGCAATACTTTCATCATCAGGCATTCTGAGATTTTCATATTGAATTCTGAGAGAATGGGGTTTAAAACTTTTTACCCTGGTATCACCTTCATAGCTCACACTGATTTTGTCCCATATCTCCCATGATGTATTTAACTACATAAATTTGAAAAATTTTGATTCAGTCATACTTCCCAATAATGCATTGACCACTTTTGCATTGGTTTCATAGTTCTTGCTTGTTGTTGGATCTGTGGGAACTGTAGCTGGATATTGGTAACCGCCTTCAAATATTGCCCAAAAATCTCTTCCAAGAGACTGAATATAGGATCTTGTTCTTGTTTTCTAGAAGATTAAATTGTTTCCGTTGAAGAGTGGTGGTATGATAGATGTTGTTCCATCTTGATTACTCATCTTAAAAGATCTTCCTTCTAGCGATTAAGCTTCTTCAGAAGGACTTGCTCTGATACCAATTTTTGGGGAAAATACTGAGAGGGGGGGGGAGGGGTGTGAGGGTGAATCAGTATTAACAATAATCACAACATTTTCTTTTACTTTACTGATTTCTATACCTGCCTCTAATTAGTCCAACTAGCATATGCACACGACTTTCGTAAAGGAAACATGTGTATACCCATATAACTTCAATGTTCAAATAAATATTTAGAAACTTTACTTAGCTCGATTCATTAGTTATGCATTAGAAATTTAAGCTGTAGATATGTGCAGTAATAATAGAGTAAATCATCAAAAAAAAGACATCACACATGAACACCAAGATTTAAGGTGGAAACCCAAGTAAGGAGAAAAGCACCACTGTTGTCGTCTTTGTCTTCAATATTTATTTTATAGAAAACTACTTACAATGTTGTACTAGTGCATACTCATACCAGTATGCAGGCACCCACCTGTCGAAGGCTGCAACCTTCTCTCGTTCTCCAGCTACTACTGGAAGGGAGCTCCAATCCCCTGATCTCATTTACCAGCCATTGCTGGAAGGGAGCTTCAACCCCCTGAACTGATCACCAACTTCTACTGGCAGGAAGCTTATACTTCCACACTAAAGGCTTCAACCCTCAGAACCACTGCAGACCACGTTTCATAATTTTTCACATTGGATCCAACAACTTCAACACAACAAAATTTGTAGATCAACACTAATAGCCATCAACCAATCTTCAAACACAATAGTGAGATCACTGTAACCAGATCACAACATTAAACCCAAACTTATGTATTATCATGCCAAATCAACTTCAACCCTGATCATTTACAAAATAATTGTATACGCTACTTTACTTACTGAGACCTGCGTGTATACGTGATTTACTGTGGACAAACCTGCGTATATATTTTTATATACGGAGAATTAGAGTTCTGTCCAGACTCAAAATAGATCAGAGATATTCTGATACATTTTTTTAGATATACAGAATCCTTAAACAATCAGTAGCATTCATCATTCTCAATCAACTAGTCACTGATAATCTTTATACATAAGAAATTAGCAATATAAACAATATTCGAACAATCCAGATCTACATGAAGACTTCATTGATAGACAACAAAAACACAACAGAAATGATCAGACATTTTCTTCAACAATCTTCAGAAAGAATCCTAAATTTCATACATGCCTTTTCTAAAATGAACCCACAGGTATACACGCTTTCACCGTGATGAACCATCATATAGATTTGTAAATATTACAAGACAGTGCAACACCTCAAAGCAACAAACTTTCTCAGATCATATCATTTACTTCAACAATTATGCATTAGACCATAGATCTAAAAAACTCATAAACAGATCATGCAAATACATAGTCATTTCATGTCTAGAGATCCTAATCCATTATTGTATTCAAGAGTGCATCAAAATATCAGATCTATCTATTCAATATAGCCCAATCCATGCAGATATACTTCATACTGAAGTATTCATTCAATTCTCATTCACATGCACACCCTTGCACTATGATATTCTCCTCCTTATATAGTTTGAGCCTTACCCAATACCATGAGCCAAAACCACACAAGTTCCAATGGTATTCTTGGACAGGATTAAATAGTAGTTATTGTGCTCAATATTGTGGGCTAATACCATGGTAAAGACCCTTAGTATTGTTAAAATTAGTGCGCCAACTCATACACGAATTTACTTATTTGTACCCACGTGTACACACAACTTTACTTCACAAAAACTATGTATACACAAATTCTGGATATATACACGACTTGGCTTCATTGAACCTGTGTATGTATGTGGCTTCCCTCCATCAAACATGCGTATATTTCTTGAAACTTTACCTTCATAATTCTTCTGTCACTGACTGGTATTCCTTTCTCTATCACGTCTGAACTGGCCTGTAGATACATCAAGTTTACATCTTCAACAAATAGGTTGCAATCAAAAGGAAACTCATCAAGTAGGTTTCCATCAAGGACAACATATTACATCATAATTCCAACACAAACACTCCATCGATCTGACCTCGGGCGCATCGATACCAAATGAACCAATCTATCGGTGCTATATTATGGAGAGAAATGAAATCAAGAGGCAGATTCAGGAGCTCCTACAGAAAGGTCACATACGGTCGAGTTCATCACCCTGTTGAAGCTTGATTATGTTGGTGCAGAAGAAGGATGAGACTTGGAGACTCTATATTGACTATCGGTCACTGAACAAGATCATTGTCTAGAAAAGGTATCCGATCCCATGGATTGATGACATTATGGACCAACTCAAGGGGGCCAAATATTTCAACAAGATTGACTTGAAGTCTGGGTATCACCAGGTACCAATTGAACCTCCTATGTGTGGAAGACTGCCTTAAAATCCAAGTAGGGCCTTTTTGAATGGTTTTTCATGCCTTTCGGTTTGACAAATTCTCCCGCAACCTTCATGAGGCTGATGGACGACATCTTGCAACCATTCACCAACTCTTTTAAAGAGAGTCCATACGAGTGCTCAGATTTGGCGAATAGTGGAATAGCTTTTTTGTTAGTGAATTAATAACCCATTCACCAACTCATTCGTGGTGGTGTATGTGGATGACATCCTAATTTTCAGCCAGAGTTGGGAAGAGCACCTCCACCACATTCGACAAGTCCTCCAAACACTATGGCAACACAAATTGTGTGCCAATTTGGAGAAATGCACTTTTAGCATTACCCAGGTTCAATATCGGGGGTAAATTATTAATCATCGGAGGGTGCATGTGGACTCGGCCAAGATCCAAGTCATTCGAGATTTCCAGCCCCAACCACTCTAACAAAGTTCTGCAACTTTCTAGGTCTTGCCAATTTCAACTGCAGGTTCATGTTAGGGTTCTCTCATATCACCTGGCCTTTGATTCGAGTCACCAAGGGAGGAGCGAAAGTAAAATTCTTATTGTTATGAATCTCAACAAAAGGAATTTGCAGAGTTGAATCAACGCCTCTGCTTTGCACCAATGTTCACATTACTAGACTTGCAACAACCATTTGAGATCGAGACAAATGCCTATAACTATGATATTGGGGCAGTACTTACTCAACAGGGGCATCTCGTGGCTTATCACAGTGAGACAATTTTAGACACAGTCTGAAAGTATCCCACCTATGAAAAAGAGATGCATTCCATTGTGTAGGCCTACCGACAATGGAAGCATTACATTTTGGGGAAGGAAACAATCATCCACATAGATCACCAAACCCCTACAGTTCATACAGACATAAGGGAAATTGCAGAATGACCGCCATCAGAAATGGTCCACATACCTGCAACAGTTCCATTTGAACATCAAGTACAAGAAGGGAAACACCAATAATGTTGCAGACTGCCTCAACTGACCGTCGATCGTGGCACTAACCACTATGCTCGACTCTTATGGGCACGAGACTTCGAGTTGGCCACATCTCTACAAAAGTGATCCGAAATTTGACAACACATACCAGACGATCCTGGAGGGTAAGAAAGTTCCAGATTTTCACCTCCAGGATGCACTATTATGCCACTTGGGACACTTCTGTGTTCCTTCAAGGGAGCATGTCAAGATGATATGGGGAGTGCAATACGGTCGGGTTTTTGGACATTTTGGGGTCGAGAAAACAATGGAAGTATTGTAGAAGTATTTCTATTGGCCAAACCTTCAACATGATGTCAGGAAGTACATCAGATCATGCACTGCCTGCGCCATTTCCAAACCGACCATCAATATGTAAGGCCTATATAATTTTTTGCCTACCCCTAGTTGACCTTGGGAATCCATCTCCATGGATTACATGTCGGGCCTTCCTTCTACCAAGCATGGAAATGACTATGTCTTTGTGGTCGTCGATAGATTCTCTAAGATGGCCATGATGGCAGCCTGCAAGAAAAATATCACAACAGAAGCCACTGCTAAACTCTTCTTTGAAAGAGTGTGGGTACACTTTGGGATCCCACAATCCATTATCTTAGATTAGGACAACAAGCTCCTCAATACATTTTGGTTAAGTCTCTGGTCGATACTGTACACCAAGCTCAATAAATTTACAACTTTCCACCCCCAAACTGATGGCCAAACAAAGGTCGTCAACAAGATGAGTGTACACATTCTGCGTATATAAAACTCGAAGCATCCACACACATGGGATGAAAGCCTCCCCTATGTCCAGCACAAATATAAGAAGGCTCTCCACAACCCAACTAGCCACAACCCCCTTCAAGTGGGCTTGGGATTTTAGCCACTATGTCACATTGATCTGGCCATACCATTTGCAGCTACTTAGGTATATTTGGCTCATGTCCAGTCCAAATCCGACAAGGCGAACAAATTCACTGATCACATTCAACACATCCATCAACAGGTCCATGAAATATTAGATAGAGCCAATGCTAAGAACAAGCATCAACATGATCAACATCGGGTGCCACACAATTTCCTGGTGGGCGACAAAATTTGACTACATTTGCAAAAGGAGCGCCTTGCTAGACCCCACCGCAAGCTTCGCCCGCTCCGATATGGGCCATACACCATCACTAAGGCTAAAGGGGACAATTCCTTCGAGCTCAATATTCCCTCATTCCTTGGTCTACACCTAGTGTTCAATGTGGACAACCTTCGGCCCTACTTTCCACCATTACTGGACATATCTGACATTGCAGAACAACTCACACCAATAGAGTTAAACCCATACAGCATGGAACAAGCCACAACTGATCAAATCATGGACAAACAGATCAAGAACACCCACCAACAAAGGATCCAACTATATAGAGTTTTCAAAGCAGGCCAACTCCTTCACTAGGGAAAGTGGTTCACTAGGGACCAGATTTAACAAAAAATTCCTCACCTCATGGAGGCTCTACATGCAATGGGGACCATTGCTTCCTAAGGGGGGAGGAATGATCCAGGTGGATATTGGTGTCCAACAACCTATTCCACCTAGACCTCCAGTGGGTTCATAAGTTTCCTTGTTTATAGCAGCATTTACTATAATTAGCAGTTTTTCGGGTCCTAAACTTCCAAAGTAGTTTTGACCCCCTAAACGACGTTTTTTTTAGGTCCACAACATGCTCTTACCATAGGCAAGGGCTTGAAACAAATCCTATATTACTCGTAGAGATATTTTCGACAATATATCATATGCCCCAAACAGAGATAATATGGCCAAGTTACGACCCCGGGAAGTTGGCTGCCCAACTAACCCCAACGGGGCCCACAAACGCTTAGCGTTCCATCTCCAGGGGTTAGGGTTTTGGATATTTGGGATTTTCCCATATTCTTCAATAATACAAAGGCCCTTGAGCCTCTTTGTAACATAGTTCGAAGGCATGTAGCCGCCACATATCTTCTCAAAGATAAGCTATCATCACTTGAGCTAGTTTATTTCCATTATGTTTGTAAGCTTATTTTAGTTGTTTGATATTAATGAAATGAAGTTTTATTTCTGCTCCATATTTTTGTTTATGTTTATTTCTATATTTTATTTTTTTCTTGCATAATTCCAGATCAACTATAATGTAGATCATTATCAGGAAAGAATAAAAGGTGCACTAGAGGCACGAGGGGATTCACTCAATGAACCTTTGACATATCACGTGTGTTCATGGCATACTAAACAATACCCTTAATTTGAATACATATTGGAAAATATCTCTAAAAAACACATTATTTAACCCCCTACCAATATGAACCCAATACACCTTCGCAATTTTAAAACCCCTCACTGTCATTAGATATCGTAGGTATCCATTTTTCATTAATGTTTTTTACACCCCTTTATATTTTTCATTAACTTTGAGCTCCATTTTTAATATACGCCAATATAAAAACCCTTTAGCCCCTGTTATACGCTCAATATATTATGTCATTTTTTCCTCACTATATATCCCCCAATATGAACACATGTGGTATGATATTGCTTCCCTATTGAAGCCCCCGTGAATAGAAGGGCAGAAAAAGCAAGTCGAACAAGGTAACTCATGCCTCCATGATCACTCCCTCCTTCGCATTCATACTCTCAGGATGTGGACACCCCATTAACTCATTAAGGGAATTTTTACGTAAAAAATGGACCTCAAAACAAAAAATCTACGAATAAAATTAACATTAAAAGAACCAATAGGATTTAAGGTGATGATGTCATCCCTAGGGGAAAATATCTTTGAGGGAAAAGAAAAAACTTTTTTTTTTTAAATTTTATTTTTGGCTTACCTCCTTATAGTTTCACTCAAATGTGAAGTGTCGACACACCCATTAGATGCAGAGTTAAATGGAACGTCTAATGAGTACACACTGTGCATACTTCTAAGTAGAGCCAAATTGAAAAAAAAATGAAAAATATGAGAAAAAATATTCAACACATTTTTTAAATGTATTTTCATTTTTTTTATACGAGTCTACTTAGAAGTATGCATAGTGGGTACTCGTTGTATGTGGAATTTAATTCTGCTTCCAATAGGTGTCTACACTTGACATTTGAGTAAACCTATAAGGACATATGCTGAAAATACAATTAAAAAAAATGGTTTTTTTGTTTTTGTTTTTATTTTAAAATTTGTAACTATTATTTTATTATTTTCCTTAGGAGATCCATTTTAGACCTCAAAATTCCCCTAATGTGATCCCATTGATCATGACAATTGGCTATAAAGCCTTTTCTCTTTTATTGTCACATATTTACACTAACAACTATTAATTGAGGGGTTGATCTTAAAATGTCACTTCCCCTCGAGTGTTGGAAACATCTAATATGGTTACCATTAACCACATGTACAAGGTAGCAAATACCTTTACGAGACTTGGTCTAGTTAGATATTAGAAGGTGATCCTTCTTTAAAGTATTAATATGCCCTTAACATTCAAGTTTGGTCCTCTTAGATACATTTATGGTCTTAATCTCTCATGGATGGTTGCTTTCACTTGAGTTCATGTCATTTTTATCAAGTAGTCTATAACAGCCTAGGCCTTGAGGGCACCCACTCTGTAGGTACCCAAGCCTATTTATAGAGATAGATGTCTTAGCAGATGCAACAATGAGAGAGTTCAACCTCTTGATGATTTAGTCATATGTTGCATGTCCCATAGTACCCTCAAGACCACATTGGTCAACTTTGACCTAACATAGAGGATCATTCATGATGACACTACTAAGCCCAACGTGCCTCCAGGCTAGCCTTGACACAACCTGATGGGTAGAACTTGATTCAAAGGCCAGATGAGGATGATTTCCCATTGAGAAACTTGGGAGGGCTTGTTGCACTTGGAGAAGCCCTAACACTACAAAGATGAGGCTTTGTTTTGACAGTTGAATACTCATGGAGATGAAATGATGGCGCCCTAGCTAGACTTGGGACCCTATAGGAGGATTTGAGGAAATTTCCTCAAATTTTGGATGATATTTACATCATGACACTTTTTCAGATCCCACTTCACCATGGCATGGCATTTGGCGCCCTAAACGAGAATAACGTTAACATTTCTAAGGGTTATGACCCATGCGTGTGGGGAATTACAACTTATTTTGTCACTTAGCTAGTGGGTCGGCTTGTAACCCAAGGTTATCTTATATCAAACTTGTCTTAGGGACGTCATTAGTCTAAAATTAATTGGGGTAGAACTCATATAAATAGAGGTCACCTCTTTTTTATTTTTTTCATCAATTCTGGATCATCCAGCCTCTTTGAAAGACTTTTGCCTAGCTGAAATAATCTTGTATAATTATGGAGATTTTGATTTTGCAGACATTATATTGTTGTGGAGACATAATTTTTGGATTATAAAGGATTGGTTCATGCATTTCTTGTAAGTATTCTATATTGTTGAATATCTTTTTGTGGCTATTGCATGGAATGATCATTGTTATGGTTTCTATGTGTTAATTTTGTTGAATATTTTTCTATCAAACCTTGGCAAGTATTGTATGCATTACCCTTATAAAATGTGTGACAATTCCTTGAATGAGTCTTCATGTTAAGTTCTCTTCAATGACTTTATCCCCTCATAAAATGATAGCTAATGTTTTTATTTCCCTTACTCCATACTAAGGTTTGATTCTTCCATTAGTAGATCTCCCTCTAGACTCCATAACCCAAGGATCAAGCACTGGATTTCCACATAGGTGTTCACACCTTAGAAAAAATATTATGACTTATCTATTTCCCTATTTCTAGCACTTTCAATCCTTTAAGGTAATCCACTAGGCTAAGGGTAGTGTTGAATTCAACTAAAATGAGTGTGCTGGCCTTTGGGAGGGTCCTTCACATGGCTTAAATCTCACTGCATCAAGTTTCATCCTTTTCCATGAAAAACTATTCCGTTTTAGGGCTAACTTCACAAACTCTAGGTAAATTTTCCCTAGGGAAACCCCTAACCTAACCCTAGGCTTCAACTTGGGGCTTTTTGAAGGCTTATTGTTCCAAGTCTTCAACATTTGTTTTCTCAAATCTTTTCTTGGCCGTGTACCTTGGTAAGCCTATTATCCTTGCTTATTCACTAAAACCTAGGTCACTTGTGCCCTAGATAAGTTTTTCGAGGATACACTTTGCATTGTCCTTGATAGTTTTAGCCTTGTGCTTAAGGTGAGTGTCTTTCCTTAACATATCCTTATGACCTTTGAACCTTAGACTTTGATTATCCATTAGCTGACTTGCATAAGGAAGCATCTCTTGTGTTGAAAATCCACTAAAGAGCAAGAGGTGGTGGTTGTGTGACAATGGGCTTCCACCTCATAATGTTGTCCCTTGATCCAAGTCTTGTCTTAATAACCCTCCCACATGACTTGCTAGATTTTGAGACAACAAGACCTTTAACTTAGAACTTATATTAATAAATTCCAATCACAAAAAAATAACTCTATTGTAATATAATTTTCTTTTATCATTCTAATGGTTATTTAGTTAATCATTTCTTCTCTTATTTATATTTATAGATTAAAAATGAATAATTATTTATTTATTTTTATATGATTAAAGAAAAATTGAATGTTAATAATGAACATTTTTGTTAAAAATAAAATTAATTGAACATTCATTATACAACCCAATATGATGTATAATGGTGTCCGTCTATCATCAAATTTAAAATTTTGCACCAGAAAAAATTAGATCCGTCTCAACTCATATTAGATCGTATTTAAAATGGATCTATTCTAGTTTTTAACCATAACATTACATAAATACTTAAATGAAAACTATATATCTTAACAATGGTTATAAACAATGTATTATAATATGACTTTGATAGTTGGATATGTGTTATTGAATAGACAAACGAACAACCAAGACCGCTCACTAGGTTTGAACTCGGTCTGCATTCCATCCACTTTCAGTGAAGTGGACTCTCTCTCGAAACAAAGCTACAAAAGTTACCTAGGTTTGAAGTCTGTCCAATTTTTATTGAACTTTGTTTCAATTTTTTTACTTCGAAAGGATTGAGACATTATCTATTTTGATAAATCCTTGCATCTCCCTTAAACACCAAGCAATTTCATGCACAGGGGGTAGATGAGGCCCTCGCATCTCCATTAAATACCAATCAGTTTCCCTACAAACGAGGAAGATGCGGCTTAGCAGAGATGCACTTTGGCGCCATTGACCGCCAAATGCTGCTTGTAAGTAATAAATCATCTGATCGTTTTTGTCTCATGTTACAGTCTGTTTTACTCAGGACACTGAAAGGCTTACAAAATCCGTTCCACCCGCAGATTCTAAGAGTTCAAAACTCAAAACCATTGAACTGCAATGTTGGTAAGAGGAGGAAAATTAGGCATGATGATTTCAGTACCTTAAATGTAAAATTAGAGGAAGAACATTCAGCTGAAGAGGTTGGCACTCTGGGTAATGAGCATGGATTACTGAAAGAACCACACAGAAATTTGTATGCTATAAACCCACAAGGTATATTGATGATCCCCGACACCTATGCTAGTTTATTGCAACGCTGTGCCGAGATGAAAGTAGTGGAAGATGGAAGAAAGGTCCATGCCCACATCATCAAAACAGGATTGGAGCAAGCATTGTTTGCAGGAAATAACCTCGTTAACATGTATGCGAAATGTGGAAGTTTGGCAGATGCACGCCAAGTGTTTGACAAAATGCCCGAACGAAATGTGGTCTCGTGGGCATCAGTAATTGCAGCATATGTCCAGCAAGGGTATGCTAAAGAGTCTCTAAAGTTATTTTCTGCTATGCAATTGGAATATGTAAGGGCGAATGAGTTTTCTATTTCGAGTATTCTGAAGGCGTGCTCTAGCATATCAGCCTTGGAAGCGGGTTACCAGCTTCATGCTTACATTGTGAAAGTTGCATTCGGCTCCAGTTCTTTTGTGGTAAATGCTCTTCTTGATATGTATGCCAAATGTGGTAGCATAGAGAATGCACGCAATGTGTTTGATGAAATGGGTCAGAGAGACATAATTTCATGGAATTCCATGATTGCGGGATATGCCCGTGATGGGTTCAAGGAAGAGGCCCTGCAATTGTTTGGCCACTTACAAAAAGAAGACTTGACATGGGATTGTACCACCTTAGCCACAGTTGTCGGAGTGTGCGCTGATCTCGTGGCTCTGGAAGTAGGCAAGCAACTCCACACTCAAATTGTGAAAACTCCGTGTTATTGTAATGTGTTTGTAGGAAGTGCTCTCCTTGATATGTATGCCAAATGTGGGAGTGCAGATGATGCAGTCAAAGTGTTTGACCGAATTCCAGTACATAATGTTGTGTCATGGACAACCATGATCTCAGGACATGCTCAACAAGGCAATGCTGAAGAAACCATGAAACTCTTCATTAAGATGCCACTGGCAGGCTTGAAGGCTGACGAGTTCACTTATGCCATTGTTTGTAGTGCCTGTGGAATGCTCTCTTCTCTTAAACAGGGAACGCAACTACATGGCCAAGTCATGAAAAGTGGATTTCTTTTGTACGTGTCGGTGGGAAATGCCCTTGTTGACATGTATGCCAAAAGTGGGAGCATAGAAAATTCACATAAAGTTTTTGACCAGATGATTCAGCGAGATGTTGTGTCATGGAATTCTATAATTTCATCATATGCCCAACATGGACATGGCAAGGAAGCCCTACACCTCTTCCAGCAAATGCAGCGAGAAAATTTAGTGCCAAATAATGTCACCTTTGTTGGTGTCCTCTCTGCTTGCAGTCATGAGGGCCTTCTGGACCAGGGACGTTACTATTTCAATTGCATGAGTAAACACGGCGTCACACCTCGAATGGAGCACTATACCTGCATGATTGGACTTCTTGGGTGTTCTGGACGGCTGGATGAAGCAGAGGAATTTGTTAATCAAATGCCATTGGAACCTGACATTGTAGCTTTGCGAACTCTGCTTAGTGCCTGCAGAGACCACGGCAATATGGAGCTAGGAACACGAATCGCAGAACGTATTCTAAAGTTAGAACCGCAAGATACTGGAACATATATGTTGCTTTCAAATATATATGCTGCAGCAGGGAGGTGGGATCAGGTATCAAAAGTGCGGAAATTGATGAAAGATAGAGGAGTGAAAAAGGAGCCAGGACTGAGCTGGATTGAAGTCAGAAACAGGGTGCATGCATTTACTGTAGGAGACAGATCACATCCCCAAACAAAGGAGATCTATGCGAAGTTAGAAAAACTGACAGAACAGATGAAGGAGGAAGGATATGCACCCGACATGACTCACTTGTTACTTGATTTGGAGCAAGAGTAGATGGAAGGCCTGTTCTTAGCCATTGCGATGATAAGCTTGCCTCTCCTTTTGGTCTTGTCAGACCTCAGTCACCTTGTTGAGCGTGTAGCCTCATCATTAAAAACCCGCCTTGCTGACTGTCGTCAATTTATTATACTATTTGCTACAATGCCTTTAACTTGGAGCTCGATGGAATGGCAAGCAATCCATTGAACATCGACAGGACCTCCTTTGCGATAAAAATAATGGCACCAATATTTATGTCATCCTCAAATGAGTGTTACCAAACCCACGGGGTTTGACCCGGATTCACACACCAAAACAGGCCGGGTCAACACGGGGACAAGTCAAACTCACTGTTCATGAGTTGATTTTCAAGCATTCTCAGGTCATACTCTGACCCACAAGTACTTGACGACTTTTTGAGTTTGAGTCTTGGGCTCATCAACAAATTTGCTGGCCCTCATTGTAAAACCCTGAACTCAGGCTTTGTATTAGCTGAGCTTTTCCTTTGTTTCTCCATAGCCGAACTGTTGATTCTTTTGTCTCGCCGGATTTTTCACTCACCCAAGTCTGGTAACATTACCTGAAATTCACTTATGCTGTTCCAGACAATATCTCCATTTTTCTTCGTCAGACATGAGCACGATTCATATGAAAGTTGCATGTCTGAATGCAAATTGTGAGTTTCTTATCAGCATATCTTTCTTCCTCATTGGTATGTGCTATATATCCTCTCATGTAAGTACATTATTAGAACAATAATTCAAGCAGGTAATTGACCTCATTCTCAAGCACCTTGTTTGACCTTTCCAATATATTATAACGGTTGCAAAGCATTAACAATATTATAAATACCAAATGAGATGGATACTTGGTTTTCATTCGTAGTCCACTTTATTGAAAACCATTCTTAAAATGCTCCTGATGTTGAAAACATGGGTATTTTTTCAAATGGTTATGGTAATTGTTGAAGGCTTTTTATTTCGGTGAATGAGGATTTTTTTTTTTTTTTTTTATATTAATATCTTTTTCTATATTTATTTATTTATTTATTTAATTGAGGGTTTAGATTGATTTTTAAGGGAATATACTTCGCATATGCTTAGTCTTAATGTTTATCAAGTGCTGTAGTGTATTACAGAGTTTGTTAGGTTGCATTGTCTTTTAGTAAATTTAAAAAAATAGATTAGTGCCATTTGGTTCTCTGCCCACCAATTTCTTAGGGATTTGAGATTATCCCAATTCTAATAAGTTCCTCCATGAAAAATTCCTCATTATTTTTTGTAACATTCAAAAAATTATTTATAAAAATGGTCCATTTTACAATAAGATTTGGGCCACGTGGCTCTCACCCACCAATTTCCTAAGGATTTGAGATTATTTCAATTCTAATAAGTTCCTCATTATTATTTATAACATTCATTTATATATAAACAAATTTTAATTAACAAAATGGTCCATTTTAGAATAAGATGTGTAATTCTTTTTTTTTTCTTAAGTTAAAGTTGAGCCATAACCTTTTTATACATGGTCAATAAGGTAAATGTTTGCATTAGTAAGGCATCCATTTTACAATAAGATGTGTAATTCTTTTTTTTTTCTTAGGTTAAAGTTGACCCATAACCTTTTTATACATGGTTAATAAGGTAAATATGTGCATTAGTAAGACATTCTTCCTCTTGTAGTAGTTTTTTTGGTTATATTTATGAAGTCTTCAGTTATATCAACCACATTAATATTTTTAATGTAGTTGTACTCTTACAGATATTATTTGAGTAGACTCACTATATTATCACTAGAATGTTAATCTGTCTGAGCTTATGAGAAGACGCTGAGCGTGACTTCTGCTAGAAAGCGAGTACAGCTGAAAAATCAGTTATAATTTTCATGCATTCAGAATTAAGAAAATACAATCCTGCTTTGTTTCTGCGATGCCCTTTAAAATCTAAAATGTCACTACTTACCACATGATATCTAATATGTTAGTACATATCAGTGTTATTAAGATTTCAAGTGAGATTTTGGCGAACCTCTGATAAATCAGGTAAGTGCCTTTGTCACTTCTAATGTTAAATTTGTCATTATACGTGCCAACTACTGAAGAGTACTCCCACCTACTTTCTTGCACCCGACCCCTCACTATAGAAATGGAGCTCTCCTGATTGACAGTGTTGAGTGATATTGGAGGTTTCTAATTTCTACCTGCCTTTGAGCCAGTAATATCAAGTTACGCAACCTTTATCCGAAAGAAAGTACCCATCCTTGATGTTATCATCCTATTCACACATTTGGACAATAATGTCGATTTTTTTTAAGAAGCAGCCAGTGTATTTTATGCGTCAATACATACTAGATTACATGCGTCTGTGATGTATAGTATACTACCATACCTGAAGAATATGTACTGATTCCAGCATAGAAGAAATGCCATTGTCAACGCCCAGTGACAAATAAAATGGCTCAGGGAAGCCCAATTCCGTGCTAGACGAGCTAACATAGAATCGAGACAACAAGGGTTGTATGTAACTTAAGCAGTTAGAGAACTTGGGAATGTTAGAGTAAATTGCTTAGGAACTTAGGATACGTTTACGACAGAAGACTATTTATCCCACATGCAAGCGTGAATGGGGTGAAAGTGGAAATACCGTAAAAAAATATGCTCTTAAACCTTAGCGTAAAGTATTTATTGAAGTCGTTTCCTTGCAGGTAGTCTATGGGAGACTAACTCAGCCATCCATACTGCCCTTACCTTTTTAAGGGCTGACTTGGTGCCCTTATCTTCTCAGAAAGATATGTTGTATTGTTGAGATTCATTGCTAGTCCTGTTTTGTCTGTTGGGCCTCTATTGGTGCCCATATCTTCTCAGGAAGATATTTTGTATTGTATTTTTTGTATGGTTGAGATTCACTACCAGTCCTGTTTAGATTCCTCCTTAGGAATATTGGAATAATTCCTGTTTTGTCAAAGATTCTTACTTAGGAATATTAGACTAATTTGATTAGGGATACGGTACATTTTTTTGGGCCTGACTTGCTGTCCATATTTTCTCAGGAAGGTATTTTGTACTTATTGAGATTCATTACTAGTCCTGTTTTGTGTAAGATCCATTACCTAGGAAATATTGTTTTGTCTAAGATTCAATACCTAGGAAATGTTGAAGTAAATTGGTGAGGTACTAAGGATACATTTATGACAGAAGACTACTTATCCCACCAGCAAGGGAAAATGGAGTGATCTTGTATCGTCTAAGAGTCATTACTTAAGAATATTAAAGTATATTGGTTAGGAAGCGATAATTATAAATAGGCTCTTAAGCATTAAGTGAAAGTGGAAACACCAGTTATAAATACTTTCTTAGGCCTTAGAGTAAGGTCTTTATGGAAGTTGGTTTCCTTGCAGGTAATCAGTGGGAGACACCAACTCAGCAATCCATGCTGCCCTTAAATTTGTTGGGCTTCACTTGGTGTCCGTACCTTCTCAGGAGGATATTTTGTATTATTGAGATTCATTACTAGTCCTGTTTTGTCTAACATTTATAGATTTATATCTGCTGTTCAGACTGTTCTAAACAATTACTACACTGAATGTCAAGACATTTAATTGTTGTTATTACTTCTATAGTTGCTGAATTTACATTTTATTATCTAGAATCTGCTATTATACAATTGCTGAATCTATTGTTGTAACCTAAATTTCATTAGCTATTTGCGTACTATCAATGTGCTTATCAAGTCGCTTCTAGGGTTCATAATAGTCAGGCTCCTAATCAATGTTTTTAGCATTACTATTTTAAGACTTGGCTGGCCTGTGACTGAGCAAGACTCGGTGATTCTTTTCAGATTCCTTTCATACTCTGTAAAGAAACCCTGGGTCAGCTGAATTTGGTTGAATTACCGAGTCTGAGACAAAGACTTCCGAGTCTGGCGAGTGGGAAGTTTGCCAAGAGAGTCTCTGAGAGTCACTCACCTCATTGCCGACTTGGCGAGACTTAGCCATACCCAGGAGTATGGAAAGAGTCTGACAACACTGCTAACTAATCCTTCGGGATTGTTATTGTACAATATGTAATTAGTTTCATATTTCATTTTTACAGTTAATAAGTTACCGAGATTGCACATGTATAAATAAGTAATTTTATCATTAATACAATGCTATTTCATTGTGGAGTTTATTCGGGCTTGTACAGTGTTATCAGAGCCTCCATTAATTTTTTTATAAACTCAATGCCTATTGAGTTTGTTTTTGAGGAGGCGTTGTTTGAAGTTTACGAAGGGAAGAATGTACAAGTTTCATAAATGTGTTTGGAGGAGCACATTGCTTGCAAAGGCATGAGATAAAGAATGCAGGAGTGCTAGAAACCAAGTTGAAAGCAACCAAGGTAAAAGTGATTACCCACCAACAACTCTTATTGTTGGCACAATCGACAATGAATAAATAACATTGAATATTAGCGAAGCTTTGAAACATTTTTTGATAGTGAATTATTAATTATTTTTAGTGGAATAATTTTTTTCATATTGGTGTTTGAATTTAATCTACATATTACTTGCAAGTAAAGACTACTTCAAGGTTCATGAAAGTGAAGGTAAAAAAAAAATAGATTTACATAATTTTTAGACAAGGATTTGTAAAAATTAAATGAATATGGAGACATTTTTTAGAATATGAGACCACAAGTAAGGTGAATACATCTCCGATAAATTTTATATTACTTCCAGAAACATCATCTTTGTGTGGAAATAGGTAGAGCCAAAAGGTGAAAGTGAACAGAGAAAGAAGCAGATAAACGTGAAAGCAAATAGGATAAACGTGAAAGCAAATAGGAGAAAAAGTTGGTGAGTATCAAGTGAATGGAAACTATATCAAATTGTGACTAAAAATATATATATTTCTCATTTCTTTTATCAAATATATTTAAGAAAAAAAATGGTTAAAGAAAGGTGAAATGAGAAGTAAAAGTAAAAGTGGCTAATTCTGAAATTAATTAACTCAGAGTTACAAGTGGTGGAAATATTCCAAGACAAGTTTGCTTTTATATTGATTTGAAATAAGTTTTAAAAGTTTAAGAGAAAAAGAAGGGAAATAGTGAGGCTTGAACCTAACTCTCTACTAGGTTATTTTTGGAGCTCACCAACAAACCATTAAATCAAATCTTTGTTTAAATTAAAAGGAGAAAGATATTTATGTTTTCCTTTTTTTAAAGAATATTGCATATAATTCATATTTGCAAAAGGATTTGTTTGGGTGCAAGTAATCACGACTCCATTGATTTCAATAGTTGGTAGAAGAAATTTTAAATGTTGGAGGGACCATAATAATCAAGGTGATAGGCAGCGAGAAGAAAAACAAAATGTGAAATGTTATAGATGTCGAAAAGTAGGCCATACTTTTATTAATTGTAGAATTCCTTGGGAGAAAATCAGTGAAAGGAGAGAACAATTGAATGAAAATAAATACCAGCGACTACTAGATAAGGGAAAATCGTCAGAGTTTGCAGATTACATTGTTTCTCATTGCAATTTTAATATTAATGATGTTTTTAGTACAACATTTTCTTCTTGGGAAGACAGTTGGATTTTGGATTCAGGTGCCACATGTCATATGACTTTTAGGAGAGGTTTTTTTTAAAATCTCTGTGACCAAGTTGATGGAGTAGTATATTTTGCTGAAAAATCTCAAATTAAGCCTTCAGGAATTGGATCCATTCGTTTGAAGATAACAAAGTTTGCAGATTATGTTCTACAAGATGTCCTTTACATTCCACAATTTCAAAGAAATCTAATGTCTCTTATACATATTCGACAACAAGGGCATTCAATACATATCTTCAATGACATCATTGAGATAGGTAGAGCATTTGGGCATGTAGTCATTATGATCGATGTTGAAGAAAATACACTTTTAAAATTGAATGGTACATCATCTACTATAATGAATTCTCATGATAGTTATGCTATTTTAGCACAGAGAAATGATACTCTATCTTCTAGTTTATTATGACATGCTCGTTTTGATCACATTAACTATGACAATATCATAATTATGAGACAACAAGGTATAAAAGGATTGCCTACAATTCCAAGAAAGCTTACACCACGTGATGCCTGTATTTTGGGGAAACATTCTAAGCAGCCTTTTCATAGTACTTCTTCTAGAGATTCAAGAAAATTAGGTCTCATACATTCAAATTAATGTGGTCCTATGCCCATTGCAACTTTCAATGGTAATAAATATATGCTGGCCTTTATTGACGATTATTCCAGAATGTTCTGCGTGTATTTGTTGAAAGATAAGTCACAAGTATTTGAAAATTTTAAAACTTTTCATTTGATAGTAAAAAATGAAACTCAACTGAATATTGGCATTCACATAACTGATAACAGTGGTGAATATACTTCTAATGGTTTTGAACAGTGAGTAAAAGACAATGAAATCAAACATCAGACTACCATATCTTATAATCCACAATAGAATGGCATTACAAACGTATGAATAGAACTTTTCTTAATATGGTTAAATCTATGATGTTTTTTGAAGAATGTTAAGTTGATGTTTTGGGGAGAAGCAATGCTTTGTGCAACTTATATTCGCAATCATTGTCCTTTTTATGATGTTTTTTTAAGAATGTTAAGTTGATGTTTTGGGCAGAAGCAATGCTTTGTGCAACTTATATTCACAATCGTTGTCCTTCTTCTGTAATTAATAATAAATCTCTTTATGAAATTTGGTATAATCGTCTTCCTGTTGTTCAACATTTTAGAGTCTTTGGTTTTCTGTGTTATGCGTTAATTCCTAAACATTAGCGCAACAAGTTGGGTGCTATGAGTCATAAATGTATTTTCTTGGAATATTCTGCAACTTCAAAAGCTTACAGGTTGTATGATAAGGAGAACAAGAAATTTATTCTTTCTAGAGATGTTATTTTTCTTGAATGTGACAAAGATGATCCGACTGTTGGTAGACAACTGACTCATTTGGAGAAATTTGCATCCAAAAAGTTCTATTTTGAATCTGATAATGATGTTCCACATACTAAGGGGGGGTTCCCATGTTGGATCAGTCTATGGTTCTTCCATCTTCGACTCATGAGAATGCTATTGTTGAATAAAATTTGGATGATAGTTGATGGACCTCTAAATTAGACATAAATCAAGGCTTATCTAACCTTTCTTGGGCACATAAAGAATATATCAAATCTCTCATTCTACACTTAATACTGTCTTTTTAGCTTTAATATGTTCTTAGGAATATTTAGAGATAATTGCATATTTGTGCCTAATATTTTTTTATTTTTGAAGAATATTGTGAGAATATTTGGCAGATTATGAAGGTTTGGAGGAGATAATTTAGGGAGGGTGATCCCATAATGAACTATAGATCATAGTTGCTTACCTGAGCATAACGTAAGGGATATCCTGACCTTGGGTAGGAGAACCCGACCTCCCTTCGCGGGGGCAAGGATGAGGGGGTCCCGTATGATGAGCAAAGTATAATATAGAAAGTAGTATAAGAGTTATCAAGAGATTCTGTTCTATACTTTAGACCGCGGGTTGATCCCGAACTCACTAAGGAGATTGGAGAATAAATGAACAAAATATCATGAAATTATTGAGAAATTATGGATCTCCAATGATTGAGAAAATCTAGGAATGTGTTCCCTGTCATTTAATGCAGATTCCTAGTGTTGGGAACCAGATCCACTATTTGAGAGATTTTGGAGGGGAAACTTCCTCATTTAAAGGAGAATGGTTCCTCATCATTTTGTATAAGTACCAATTCGAATTGGCCTCTAGAGGCATGTATTTCTTAGTCTTATTGTGGAGAAAACTTGTTTTTTTGCAGCTCCACTTTCATTTCTAGCAGGGATGTACTCAGATTGATTCAAATAATGAAGTTTGGTGCCATTTTTAATTTCTAAAGTTTGGTTTCTTCCATAGGACTCTAAGTCTCCTTGGGCTTGGCCATCGAAGGAGCCTCAGATCCCTCTTGCACAATTTCTTTATGTCATTTGAATGTATTTTTCACTTGCATCTCTTGTTTATGCATTCAATGTTCATGTTTCTTTTGTTGTAGGTTATATTGGTTAAATGGTTGAAGTGAGTTGTTTTGCAGGTTATTTACAGAGTCACAAATATGATGCACCCTTAGAACAACTTTTGCAAGTCATCTTCATCATTAAGCTACTTGGATTGGGTTACTAGTTCACGAATCTAGGATTTCTCGAAGTCCCTTTTAGCAAGAAAGTAGTAATTTTCTTCTATTTTTTAAAATGTGTTAGTAAGCTTCATTTGAGTTGATTCCACTTGGATTAGGTCATAAAAACATTCAAGTTAATAAAAAAAGTTACCCCATTGTATTTACACTTGATTAAGTTAGACATTTGATAGGTTAACTAGCTCATTAGTTCTTGAATTTCCAGTTTTTAGACTAGTATTTTTTTGCGTTTTTTTAGCACGTGTTAACATGGGTATTTTGGAGTGATTCCACTTGGAATAGAATCCTAAGATATCCTACTTAATAAAAAAAATTGTCCCATCCCATTTTCATTTGATTTTGCTTGGTCATTTGGTGAGTTATCTGATCTTGTAGCAAAACAAGACATCCTGTAGCAACTTCGTGTAGCACTCCTATAACACATGTAAACTTGGCCAGAGTTGCTCCCGAATATTGGTTTTTATCTCTTAGGCTTGAATCATAACCTCTAGGATTTAAATCCATGATTGAGAAAGAATAAACACCACTTATGACATGCATTTTTACAAAGTAGATTAGGCCTATTTGTTTGAATTCATGCTCTTAAGATTTCAATTACAAATTGTTGATTAATTTCTTTTCAAAGTATCATTTTCCTTTTTGCAATTAGTTTAAGATTTGATTTCATGAAATTCACTCCATTATATCATATCAACTAAAGAATGACACATTGTACGCTGCACATATAGTGCTGACACCTCTGAAGTTTGTACGAACCTCAGTTTGATAATTAAAGTTGGTAGCCTTGGGAGTTACAAAATTCTTGTTGCAACATTGAGGCTCATCATTTTTTGGTGCCATTTTCGGGGAGGTGTCAAAGCATGCATTGTTTTCTTCCATAGTTGATGCATTTCTTTTAATTTCTGCAAGAAAAAAAAAAGTAGGCATATTTCATTGCATTAGAATTCTTATTCTGCATTTGCATTAGGCATCTTTTATTTCAAAAATCGAAAATTGTATTATATTAACATTTTCATTCAAAGAATTATAAAAACAAAAATTACTTCTCCAACACCAAACCCCCCCTCACTTGATCACGTGGTGTAGTAAGAGCCACATCACCATCCAATTTTGTAGGTAGAAGAAAAAGAGGTGACAGAGAAGGTAGAATAAATGGATGTAGATGATGACAACGAGAAGATCCTATTGGATTTCTCATTCAAGATACTGATATCAGTGTGCATATGAAGAACATCCCTCCATCTTTCCTTCCCAACTTTTATGGTATGAGGTCAGAGGATCTAGAAACCTTTATCTTTGAATTTGAAATTATTTGCAGATCTTATGGTTACTTATTAAACACTTAAAAATTGAGATTGTTTCTGGCAACATTGAAGGATAGAGCTCTTAAATGGTTCATGAGTTTAGGGACTAATTCAATAAGATCATAGAATGATATGCAAAATATATTTCTAGAAAAATATAAAGATCATGTTCTTAAATAAGAAATTTATAATGAATAAAAAAGAAGATGAGAGCCTTGAGGATCTAATAGAGAGGTTCACATTAGAGAACTTTTGAGGTCTAAAATAGGCCTCCTAAGAAAATGTACAACCAAAATAAAATTTATAAGAACCAATAAGATTCAAGATGATGATGTCAACCATGGGAGATGATTTACCATTTTTGGGGTTAAAAAGTAAAAATATTAAAAAATAATAAAATAATAAAACTATTTTTTCAACTTATCTCCCTAAGTTTTTACTCAAATTTCAAGTTGAAGTACTCGTTGGATGCAAAAATTAATTCCTCATCCAAGGAGTACCCATGTTGCATATTTTCGAAAGACCCTACTATACAAAAAATGAGAAATACATGAAAAACCATGTTTGCAATCACTTTTTTCATGTATTTCTATTTTTTCTTATAGTAGATTCCATCGAAAATATGCAACATGGGTGCTCATTGTATGATGAAACAATTTTTTTATTTAACGAGTGTTCCCGCTCGAAATTTGAGTAAACACATAGGGAGATAAGTTGAAAGTACGAGTTGAAAAATTATTTTTTTTCTTTTTCCCTCTAAAATTTGATGATGTAATGTAATCTTGTTTTATTATTTCCACTATTATTTTATAATATACTTAGGAGGCCCATTTTAGACCTCAAAATTCCCCTAATATATATAATGTTAAGAGGGAAAATTACATCATTTAGGATCTAAAACAGTAAAAACCCTCTTACTTAGAACAATTAGGGATGAGTGAATTGATCTCCTTGTTCTCAATGTGAATAGAGGTGATGTATACCAATTATCATTTGAATAAATTTGTGAAACATACAAGCACATATCAAGAGGAAGGGCAAGAGTAAGTAAATCAAGATTGGTAAGTCAATATGGACTTGAAAATTTGTTTGATAACTTTAAAATATAAATTATTAGCAATATAAGCGAACAAGTAGAAATGTTAAGAATGCAAGGTGAGCAAAAATAAGATGTTGATATTTGTGTTGTACATGCATAATCATATTGTCCATCATTACTGAGGTTGGAGGAAGTTTACCAAGAGGACAATGGATCAAATCAATCACCAAAGCAATTATGTTATGTGGCTCCAAGATGACCATGGAGGTCTAGTCAACCTAGTATGATGCAAGAACCTAGTTTAGAATTTCAAGGTTATGCACATCCATCTTAAAGTAATGGGAACACACCCTTTCTTTGACAACCTTGGCCATCTCAACCACAAAACCAATCTTGGCAACAAGGTTGGAAAGAACCTTATGGGATAAATCCACAATATCTTTAATATTTTCCTCAATTTCCTCTATACCCAACTCCATGCTATCCCTACCATCCACCTCCACCATAACCACAACCCCAACCACATCCATCTCAAATATCCACTCCCACTCAACTACTTGTACCACCATTTCCAAACCCACACAAGGAAGTAGCTCAACCCACTTACAATGTTGAGGTACAAAACTTCCCAACATCTCCTCTTGAACTAAATGGTATTCATCTTAGCCCAGGAAGAGTGTTGCAAAAAATAGATTCTCTTAATGTTATTGAATGTCAACATTCAAAAATTGATGAAAAGCAGATATTAGAATCAAATATTGAGAAAGTTCTCTCATGTTTACCACCAGATCCTCTATGTGTTCAAGGCAACAATCAACAAAAAGAGAAATATTTGAATGTCATGGTAGAAGAAGACACAAAAAGAGATCCAAATGTGCAAGTGGACCAAAGGCATCACAACTATATTGAAATATGGTTCCAGACATCATTAAGTTACAACAACACACTCTTCTTCAATAGTGTTTGATATTATCTCAGTCAAAGTAGTTGGTCTCTCATATTCAGGTACATGTCAAAGCATACATTTTAAGCCTACACATGATTCTTTATGTCATCTTGATGTGCACATGGCTCTATTGGAAATATTCCTATACTTGAAAGATATTTTGTTTCTTCAAATAAAGTAAGATTAAAAAAAAAAAAAAAAAAAAAAATTAAATGGAAAAAGAGAAAAAAGAAAAATCTCAAGTGAAAACCTCTTTTGAGGCGCTTGAGATTGGCTCAATGATTGAAAACCTCATGAGGCGGTCAATGGGTTTGAAAAAATAGAAAATAATAGAAAAATAAAAGATCCTATGTGAAAACCTCCTTTGAGGCGACTAGGCATACATACTAGTTGAAAACCTCATTGAGATAGCTAGTAGAGCTAAGAAAAAAGAAAAAAAATGAAAAAATGAAAAGAAAAAAAGTTATTTGCTCCATGTATCTCTCTCTAATGAATGAAGATGTTCTCCAACCTTTGAAAGCAACAAAAACAATTTGGCACCAAACTTAAAAAGTTGGTCAAAAATCTAGTCAAAGGAAGTCAAACTTGAACTTTCTTCTCGTTTGCTCATATGTTCCAAAAGGACCAAAGTCATGCCAATCCATCACTCTCATTCATTTCCAACATCCACCCATCATTTCCAAGCTTTTCTCATTCATTTTTCCCATTGTCCTAAAATGTTACAGGAAGTTTTGTTTTTGCTATAGAAAGTCCTAAATACACAGAGAAAAAAAAAAGTTTTTTTATTATATCTTGAAAATCGTGCATCCATTGACTGAGTTGTTTCATGGGGATATGCATATGGATGATGGTAACATGATCAAGCAATTTTAGAAAATTCTGGCACACACATTTTTAAAAATCAACCTCCATTGCCAACAATCATTTTTCATTTTTCTTGATATTCATGCATTCATTGGCTGAGATTTTTATGGAGAGGTTCATAAGGATGATGGTAACATGTTAAAAGAGTTTCAAGTCAATCTAGTCTATGGTTTGAGATATGTGGATAAAACAATTCTGCTATAAGGGGGTTGTCCTGAAATGCTACAAGAAGCAGATCCGATTAGAGAAAGAGGCCAAAAGGTCATGTATCCTTTAAGAAATGTTGAGAGAGGTCCACCATATCCTCATAATTCATTTTCCACACCACTTTGTGAAAATTCCACTATGGAAATCCCTATTACAACAATATGATGTTATTTCTTCTACTTGTTAATTATGATAGAAGTTATTTACGGTGTTACACAGTAAACATCGAAATAAATACAACTGAAGCCTTCACAACAAAAAAAATCTTGCGGAAACAAAAACTTAGCAGGAAAGAAATAAACACACACATATACACCGTTGTTTTTGGACAATGTCCCCGGAAAAACCCAATGCAGGAAAACGAATGCAACAACTGAGGGTTTTAATTATTATGCAGTAGTTTCTGAATACATATCTTTGGATGCCCAACTGGAAATACGATATAGAGAATCAACTAGCGAAAAGGATAGTGAGATAACCTCACACTAGTATGGGAAGATCTGGTACTGATATGATTGGAGATGATCCCTCTGCATTGTCTATGCACAACTCTGCGTCACACCTACACAGTGATTGTGTCACTGCTGTTGGGATTGTGTTACACCTCCTGGATGATATTTTGCTGGATGGAAAATCGATCCTCTAACCTCCTGGTCTCACACCTCGACTTTCGGTACTAGTTCTCAACTGCTCCTCAACAAATCTTCGGACTCCCTCTGAAGCTTTATGATGCCTCTGCATGGCTCTACACTGCCCAACTTGACTCCACGCTACCTCTTATGCATCTCTCTCTTCCTCCTCTGCAATGTATTCACCGGATCAGAAATACTTCCTCCCGCAAACTATCTCTGCCCATCACTGCAAGAAATCTCCTCGATCTCTCTCCAACAACTGTTACACTGCTCTCTTATGAATTCGATTTCCAGATCTCTCACTCGATGTGTTCTCCAAGTGCCCATTGAGCTTCTTCTTATAATCTTCTTGTTTAACATTCAATGACCCAGATTAAATCCTAAAAAATGTCTCCGATCATCTTAACTCGATCTTCGTCTTTTTCTAGAAGATTCACACCCAATTTAATTAGTACCCTTTAATTATTTTAATTTCCTAAGTTTAGACTTACGCATCCATTAAAAATAATTAATTATTTTAATTAAACCTTCTCTGGGTGGAATTTCCCAAAACTATTTACGGGTCTTGGAGAATGCATGTGTCCTAGCCTCCCTGCAAATTTTTGAGGCTAGAGCACATTCGATGCTACAAAAATCAAAACTCCCTCTTAGCGAGGAATGTTCTCTAGCATTGCAACATGCTGAAGCATTAATCTGACTTTGTATCATCTCCTTCTACGTTGCTGATGTCTGAAATCACTGCCAACCAACTACTGCATAAAAGTTACTTCTGTGCTATTGCTGACCCTGAATGTTGTTTCCAATTGCATCTTCAATGCAACTTTGTTGTTGTTGCAAGAGAAAAAACATCCAAAATAATGAACCTACTGTGTTCAGTATGATGCATCTATCACTGGAGTTATGACAGTTGATAGTCTTTGCGTTGGCCCTCTGAAGCCTCTGTGATGCTGTTGACTCTGCTCTGCTATGTGATATACAACACGATCTCTCACTCCTTCGAAGAAAAACCTCTTGGCCTTTGCCACATCCTTCTTGTAAGCTTTCAGTGGATCCAGATCTGAAGGGAAAACTACCATATAATTGATGGAGGCTTTAAGATCATGCTCATATAGAAGGAAGGAGATACTTGCCTTCCAAATCACATAGTTGGAGGCACCCTCCAACTGATCTTGATCTCTCAACTCTGTTTCTGCCATCTCGCCAAACAAATGTCAAACTGCCTCCTCTCTCCTCTGCGCAGTTGCTGACTGGCTCTACGCACTCCCTGCTACTGCTTCTATGTAGTGAGCAATCGAATTCCTTGGCTCAAAATTCTCTAAGGAAGAAATTCCCTCAGTATGTGCCCTTCTTTCCTTGTTAGGATATTCCAACACATAAGAAATAGTTAAATATAACTTGGTCTAGTGTAGAGTTAGGTAAAGTGTTTTTCTTTACTATGTACATTTGTAACTTATAATATGACGGTCGCGATTTGTAGTGATTTGACGGTTCACTCTCTCATCGGTATTAACGACACTTGATCTATGGCTTAACACCCGATTGGTCCATGGTCTCTATTTAAATAGCATGGAGGGTCATTTGTCCGGTAACCGTTTATGAGAGAAACATATGTAAACTTTCTTTTTATATTAATAAATTGCCTGAAGTGGTCGCGTTGGCTTAGGCCGTGGACTGTTTCCCTCTTCGAGGGTTTTAACCACGTGATATACTGGTGTACTGATTTGTGATTTTTTTGTGAGTGGCGACCTTTGGTTTTTGATCTAAGGAACTTACCCTGTAAATTCCTACATGGTATCAGAGCTATTTTGAGGGCCATATCCATTGTTGATCCAAATCTAAAGATGGTTTGACTACATGCAACTATCATTTTATATATCTACTATTTCTGAACCTTTTTTGGCTTGGAGAATGACTCTGTTGTGTCCGGAGTGTCTGTTACAGTGAGGATCCCCTTTCGTTTCATGCGAAAAGGTTTCTGATTGCCCAAGTTATGTCATTTTAGATATGGAGGTATAAAGTATCTGTTTTGCAATTATATTTATTAATAATTTTGTTTGTTTCGGTTCCCTCTGTTTATTTTGGTTTATATTTTTTCTATTGCCGGATCTATACCCTCTTATCTGTGTATGCTTTTTTCTCTGCACCATGTGCGATCTTGGCAAATCAGAATCAGGAAGATGAATTTTTTTTTGCTACGTATGCTCTTTCCCTGCATCTTTGTGCGATCTTAGGAAATCAGAAATAACAAAAAGGGATAGTTGCCAGTAAGGCTAACCCAAAATCTAACATTCTGCCGAAAAAACACGCACACCGAAGAGTTTAAAAAAAAAAAAAAAAAAAACCTTTCCTCCTTTCAAAGAACTACAGAATCCTTTTACTAGCTCACTTAGTGTAAAGTTAGTTTATGAGAATAGAGGTCTTGGGTTCAAGTCTCTTTTCTTAAGCTTTTTTTTCTAAAATTTTTTTTGTTAAAGGAGCGAGATTTTTTTTAGAACTTCATCATCAAATTTCAACCGTTCCAATAAATATTCGACATCTACAACTCAGTTTTTTCAAAAAAGCATAACTTCTTCATTTCTAAGCCGTTTTTTTTTAAATGGCCTAATTTTTCAAGATATTTCCATTGGATCAGTTAGTTTCAGCCCTTTTCAGCTTCATTTTTTTACAAAAATGGAAATTTCTTACCTGGTTATTCTTAACAGCACCAATTATTTCCAATGGCTACCTCACATGGTAGATTTACTTAGAAGTAAAGGGATTTATAGAATAGCCACAGGATAAGAAACTAAACCTACCAATGGAGATAAAGCCGCTAAATGGGAAAATAAACAAGATCAAGCACGAGAGTTGATAGGAATGTCCATTGCTCAAGATCTTCGATTTCATATCCTTGAAATTGACACCCCTGATGAAGCCCTGAAAAAGCTATATACTGTTTTTGGCATTGAAAATCAAATCATGGCCCACCAGCTTGAAAATGAGTTGCTTACTTTTGACCCCAATAATTTCTCCTCTATTGAAGATTTTTTGTCCAAATTCAAGACCCTTAGACTTCTTTTGGAAGGTTGTAAGGTCAAAAAGGAAGATGGTAGCCTCATCTATTCCATTCTTTCTAAACTTGGCCTTGCATACTCTGTATTTGTTTCCACCTTCCATTCCATTAGAGAAGCCTTCATTTCACAAGGAACAACCTGCAAGAACCCCTCTTTTGATGCCTTTTGGGATTCTTTGATAAGACAACAAGAAAAACTCTTACACCTTGGTTTTATCACTTCTAGAAACACTTCTAAGAAAGCCTTAAAAACCCAACAATAACCATATCAAAAGAATCCCAAGAAGCAGTATCCTAAGAAGTACGGTCCCAAACCAAACAAGGGCCCTAATCAATTTCAGCCGCAAACTGAAAAAGCAACTCACCACACTGATAAGGCAACTAAAAACAAAGGGAAGAAAATAGATAGACATTGCAACTTTTGTAATCGTGATGGCCATGTAGAGTCCAAATGTTTTAAAAATATGGAAGCCTTGGAAGCAGCAATGAAGAAGCACCACATCAATTTGGAGACATCTTCAACTTCATCTTCAGGAATGGCACTTTCTTCTTGTGGTTTTCAAGCATCTGGTTATGCATTAAATGTATCTTCTTCTTCTCATTCTCATATGTGGCTCATTGATTTTGGAGCTTCTTACCACATGGCAAAAAAAAAGCCATGTTTTCTTCTTTAAATGATTATAACACCAAAAGTATTTATGCTGGTGATGATAGATCTCTTAGTGTTGTAGGATCTGGAACCATTCATCTAGATAATGGCCAGTTTAATGATGTACTATGTGTTCCTACCTTGTCATGCAACCTTATATCTGTTTATCAGATAACTCATTCAGGTGAAGGGAAAATAGTAGAATTCTCACCTCATGATGTTGTAATTAAGGGCCTAAAAGATCATAGACATATTTTAGCTACTGACATTACTGATGATTCCACAAGGTTGTATAAGTTTGACAAATTTGGGTCATCATGTCTTCCCTCCATTTTTGTTGCTCATAATGATGAAGTGAGCAAAATTTAACATGGGTGATTTGGTCACTTAAACTATCGCTTTCTTCAAACTCTATGTAAAGAAAATATGGTGACAGGTCTTCCTATTGTATCTTGCCGAGATGGTGTCTTCCTATTGTATCTTGCCGAGATGGTGTTTGACAAACGTGCCTCTTGGCACGCTTCATCCCCTTTGCAACTTGTGCACAGTGACTTATGTGGTCCACTTCCTGTTGTTTTTTTCTCTAGCTGCAAGTACTTCTTAACTTTCATTGATGAATTTTCTAGATGCACTTGGGTATACTTCTTAAAACTCAAGAGTGAAGTGTTTAACATGTTCTTGGCCTTTAAGGCCTTTGTTGAGAAACAATCTGGACATCAAATTCTTAAGTTAAGATCAGACAATGGAGGAGAATATGTTAACAACAAATTTATCAACTTTTGCACTGAGCATGGCATTCAATTGCAAAATATTGTTCCATATACTCCACAAAAAAATGGTGTAGCTGAAAGGAAGAACACACCTTAAAAGAAATGGCTAAGTGTATGCTTCAATCTAAAGGACTTAGTCTCAATTTTTGGGCAAAAGCAATTAACTGTGCAAATTACATAGTAAATCGCACTCCTACTAAGGTTTTAAGGAATGTAACTCTAGAAGAAGCATGGAGCTCAATCAAACCATATGTAAGTCACTTTCGTGTTTTTGGAAGTGATGTTTGGGCACAAGGGCATCACTAACAAGGCAATACTACATCACGTGCGTTCATATTGGGATATAAAAAATGAAAAAAACATAAAACAATATAATGGCTATATAACCAAGGGTAAAAGATTTTTTATATGTTATATTATAATATATATATTATAAGGTATTTTTTATTCCATATATGGGCCAAGCAGAGGCCAAACACAAGTGGGAGTATCGTGGGAGTAGAGAGCGCAACGAACTTGGCCAAACACGAGAGCCACACTGCTGAGTTCCATTCCTGAGCATAGCGAACATGGTGACAATCCAGAGCCACATCTGCCTCGTTCCTATCTCCAAATAGGGTGTTTTAAAAAAAACCTCATCTCTGGATTGTTCCTATCGCATTCCCATCACAGTAGTTCCCATCAATAATTATTTTGTTTTTATGTCTCTAAGATTTGGTGGCCAAGTTTTTTTTAGAAAGATTGGGCCAATATGAAGAGAGTTTGTTTGATTTGGTCAAGGTTCTCCCCCTACAACAGAAGTGGTGAAGCCCATTGAAGATTGGGATAACTCATTTATCTTAGATTGGGGTCCCGGTGAACTTTTCCTCTAGAGTATCGAGAGTGCAACAAACTTCGGGTTAATTCCTATCTCAATCAATGAGAATCATTCATCTATTTATGGTGTGGCAGTAAGGGTATTTGGCACCTATCCTCAGGAGTATCGAGAGCGCAACGAACTTCTGGTTACTTCCTCAGACAATCAATGAGGCAACATTCATCAATTTGTGGCATGACATCAAGGGTATTTTGCATATGTTTAGGAAGTGAATTATCATCCAAATGTTTTTTGAGGCAATGATATTGGGCTGAGGTTTAGTGGGAGGCAGCAAGGGATTATGTGTTCATATTTGACGTAGTGACCCATCTTGAGCATCTTCTTGTGGCAGCGCAATTGTTGTAGGGTTAAATCCTCGGCAATGTACTTTCCTAAAGTTCGGTCTGAGGTTCATTCATCCCTCTGTGACATTGGAAGGCTGAAATCAAATACCTCAGAAGGATCCTTGATGGCGATAGCTCATACTTAGGGTAAAATAAAGGTTATGTTGAGAGCAGTGATCCACTAAACCCTCCTGAGGTCCGGTCTAGGTAGCAAGGGTTTGTTTGGGGAAATGTGGGGTGATTCAAGAACAATTTCATCACCTATGTAACCTTCCCCAAGGAGTTCTGTGCCAAGATATTGAGATCGGGGCATGATCTGGGCATCAGATCACCTCTATGGGCTTTGTGGTAGAGGAACAATATTGAGGTGCGTATGTAGCATCAGAAAACCTATGTGGTATGAATTATAGAAAACACAGTCTGGCTGGTTGGACAGAGGAAACAAAGAGGAAACAATTAATAAGGTTGGTTTCCTTTTGACTATAAACCTGTTCTCTCACTCTTCGAAAATGTGTAGGTTAAAAATTAATAGGTCAAACTAACAATACTAGGATAATAGGGCTTGCTAATAATTTATCAATTTTGGTGTATCTAATACTAGTTAGAATATAAATCCACTATGTTTTCCAGGCATGTCACAAACAAAAATATCCCATATGTTTGGAAATCTAATTTCCACTTGGTTACCAACTATATTAACTCTCCAAGCGCAACATAAAATCTCTTGTCATATGTCACTCTAGAGTGTAATACTGCCTCACATTATGTGTCTACCACATCCAAGATATTCCCCTCCCATGGACTCATTTTTCTTTATTGGCATGACAGATCCTATGATACACTTTCTTAACGTGTTATGGTAAAATAAGAAACTAAATGATTTAGTACTCAATGAAACTGCTACATAACTCTTAGAATCATCTATGCAAGATGATCCCGAAGCCTTTCCAAGGCAACTAGAACATGACGAACTGTTATTCTATGACTGGATAGAAATGTTGTTTGTCTCTCCCTTTGTTGATGGGACTAATATGTAGTGCTACTAATAACTGGCTCTATACAATGAAAACACTTGTAACCATGGATTGAAGAGTGAAATGAAGATTCTTCAACTGACCTTGTCATGTGCTCTTTCCAACATTTTACCCTAAGGGATGTTTCATTGGCTAGTAATGCTTGCGCTGGCCTCTTCTCCCTTTTTCCCACTTCTCAATTCTTTTCTAGACATGGTTCTACCTCTACATCACATTCCTCTGCCCTAGGAACTATCTGTAGGGGATTTGATAGGGCCATGGGAAGGGGAGCCCTTGCACTCTATGATACGATTTCTTGATGTGCTATGGTAAAATAAGAAATTAAATGCTTTAGTACTCAATGAAACTGCTACAGAACTCTTATAATCATCTCTGCACATAAATTTTTTCTTCTAGAATTCCATTAAAGAAGGCTGATTTCACATCCATATTATATACTTTCAGCTTGTTCTAAGCTTCTTTGGCTAGAAATTCTCTTACAATATCCAATCTGGCTACCGGAGCAAACGTTTCTCAAAAATCTATTCCTGGTTGCTACGAGAATAATTTTGCTACAAGTCTTGCTTTACATCTATCAATTTCTCCTTTCTCATTCAACTTTGTCTTGTACACCCATTTTACAACAATGGGGTGTTTATCCTTTGGAAAATCAACCAAATCCAAAATGTCATTATTTTCAATAGCTTCTATTTCTTCATCCATGGTTTGCACCAAATTTTCATCTTTGATTGCTTCTTCAAACGATGAAGGTTGAAAATACAACACTGCTAAATTTGAATGAACATCCAAGTCATCATAAATATCTTTCAGACTTCTCATATTTCTCTTACCATTTCTTGACTCATCACCTAATTGATTGCTATGAGAATTTTGATCTGTTAATATGCTTGAAGATCCATGTGGTTCAGAAAATCTTGCAGTCCTTGTTGGCGTGACTCTATTTGGTGTCTTCTCTTGTGATTCTTGTTGCTCCTTTTCTACTACACACTCTTCTTCCATCAATGGCACTCTTGCATCAACTATATTGTCTATACTCCAATTCCATGACTCTTGTTCTTTAAACAAAACATATTTACTGATATAGTCTTCAGAATGACAGGGTTATACAATTCGTAAGCTTTTGACTATTCACTATAACCATTAAATATGCATTTTTCACTTTTATCATCCAACTTGCCTCTTAGCTCTTTAGGCACATGTGCATAAGCTACACGTCCAAACACTCTGAGATGAGATATGCTGCAAGACATACTCGACCATGCTTCTTTTGGTACTATGTTCATCATACTCTTTGTAGGGGATCTGTACATAACATAAATACCACATGCAACTACTTCTGCCCAATACTCATTAGATAACTTTCTTCCTTTTAGCATGCTAAAAGCCATATTCATAATTGTCCTGTTATTTCTCTCTACTACACCATTCTGTTGTGATGTGTATCTAGTTGTAATATGTATTCTAATCCATGTTATTTACAGTAATCATGGAATGCCATCGAATCATATCCTCCACCACAAATCTAACCTCAATGCCTCAATCTACTAATCACTTTGGTTCTATGCTAAGCATTTGAATTATTTGAACTTTGAAAAAAAAGTTCCAAACTTCTTCTTCAGGAAGTAAACCCAATGTGGTTTTGCTAAAATCATCAATGAAAGTGAGCAAGTAACAACTTCCACCAGTTGATTGTGTCCTCATAGGTCCACACAAGTATATATTAACTATCTCTAGTGGTTGCTTTGCTTTGTAGGCAACTCCATTTAGAAAACTCTCATGGTGTTTCTTTCCCAAGATGCAACACTCACAAGTACTAGAAGATTCATTGATGGGAGGTAATCCTCTAACCATTTGTTTCTGTTGCAACAATCTTAAACCAAAGAAGTGCAAGTGTCCAAACCAAAAGTGCCATAACTAGTAATCATTAGAACATGAAACTGTTGATCACTGTAATTCATAATTAGAGGAAAGAGTTTGTTCCTTGTCATATGCATATTTTCTATCAATTTCTTTCTTGGAGGCCTATCATACATAACACACTCTTGTCCCTGAAAAATAAATATGTATCCCTTCTGCATCAATTGACCAACAATTATCAAATTATGTTTGAGAACAGGGACATAATATATGTTTTGTCATAATGTTAACCACTCATTTTCCATCTACATCCACAGTCTTGTCAGTCCCGAAATTTACCTCTGTCTTCACATATTGATCCAAATTTACAACCAAATTATTGTTTCTTGTCATGTGGTTACTACAACCACTATCTGATAGACACACATTATCGTAAGGTTCATGCATGGTATGAAAAGCTAGGAACATGGAGTCATTATTATCTGTAGTGACATTAGCTCTTCGTTTTCCTTGATCAACTATATTCTTCCTGCAATCGCAAACATAATGACCAAATTTATTGCAATAATAATATCTCACGTTTTATTTGTCAATTACTTTATTATTGTTGAATCTTCTGTTGTTTCTTCCAATTTATTGTTCCCGCTCTTCTCTGCAATTTCTTTGAGTACCATGTCTTCCACCTCGTCCTCTGCCTCTTGATTTACCTCTGCCTTGACATCTGTATCTTGAAATAGAAACCTGAATTTTGAAAGCGGTTTCTAAAGTGGAATACTTATTGCCTCATGGGATACAAGTGATTCCGTCGACTCATCAATTATCAATGTTTCCAAATACTAAGATGCTTCTATGGCTGCTACTATAGTGTCAAATTTGGTAGACAAATATTTGGGGACCTTCTCAACCACTGTTAAATCTTTAATATCATCACCATAAATTTTTAATTGATTTACGACAGTCAAGACTCGATTAATGGATGAATCGATGTCCTCTATTTCCTTCATCTACGAAATTTCAAAATACCTTATAGTATTATGCATCGTAACAATATTGACTATGGCCATACCTTTATAGCTTGTCACAAAAGTCTCCCATGTTGTCTTTGCTGAAGGGGTGATCATAATATTCTGGAACACTGCTCGGTCTACTCCTTGCTAGATAAGATGCAACACTTGTGCATTCTTCTTTCTTTCTTTCTTCGATTGTTCCCTCATTGTATTAGTGATAGATCACTCTTCTTCTTCATTCTTAAGTTCTGGAAAACCAAACTTGACATGATCTCACACATCATTAGAATTTAATGTGGTCTCCATATTAATAGCCCATACATCATAATACTTGCCTGTAAATGATGAAAACTAGGGCTGGAAACTGAACGAAGCCATCCTTCTTCCAAAAATACTCTTCAAATAATAAAACCCTCTTTTCCTAGAGACCTATATAAGCCATTTTCAATAAATTCCCTTTAATTTTTTTTTAATATACCCTTTCACAACTGTTTTCAAAAAGTTAGAAGGATCTCACAATAATGTAAATAATGTATAAGATTAAAAAATAAATAAAATGACTTTATAACAAAACCCCTTTCACTTTTTATATAAAATAAAACTCACCCTTCATTAATCAAACACCCTTTTAATAATAAAAGCACTTTCCAATAAGAAGGGTTGTCATGTGATGACAAAAAGAACATTAAAAAAAAAAAAACTCTTTTCAATTAAACCCTTAATGAAAGTTTCTTCGTGGAAAAAAAACCTTCGAATATAATTTTGAATCTTCGAATTTTTATTTTCCCACGATTCGATTAATGCAACTTGTAATGTGGTGAAGTCACATTCTAATGTTGTTCACGATGGTGAAGACCTGCATTAGTTCTCTAACACATCGGAAGCACAAGGAACACATCATAAGCATGTGTAACATGGTGCTTGCTAACACCCACTTACATTATAATGCCTTGTATACAACCTGCAAGGTGTGGTATAGCATTAACCAAGAGAAAAAATAGTTCTCTTCTCTTATGGACTATTGCAAATATTTCTCTTTGTCTCTTTGTAACTTCGCTTTGATACCAATTTGTTGGAAATCCAGAGGAGGAAAGGCACAAAATTTAACACACACACAATAACATGAGCTGCATGTCTTCAATTTATCACAAAAACTTGATGATTACAATGAACCCGATGAGGGGAATTTAAAAATTTTCAACTAGTGTCTCGCCCAAAATAATTCAACATGCAAACATACACTAAATTCAACCTTACCTAAAATATGACTCAACTCCAATTGACTCAACTTGACTCAGTTAACTGATCTCTAAATTTAGAAAACTTTCCATGCTGGAGTAATTAGCTATCTTTAATAGAGAGCATAAATTAAGTTATTTGGGTCAAGATGTACTCTGGATCCAGGTATCTTAATGTTCCTTTCACTACAATGGTAACATGAGTAGCCTCCTCATTAATCGTCATCCTTGAAATACCAAAATAGACCAATTTTCCATTCGTATTGCTGTCTAAAAGTATGTTGGTGGTCTTGATGTCCCTATGAATGATATTAGGAGTGGAACCTGTGTGCAAATATTCCAAGCCTTCACATAGAAATCCAGGTCAATTAAATGAGATTTGGTTACTTTTAACTTTATATATGATTTAACTAAGTTGACTTTAATTATATTGTCTATCATTATTTTACTCCTATGATTCTTAAAGTTAAATTATAATTATTTTCAAAAATTAAAACCATTAAAAAACTCACCTTGAGCCACATCTAAAGCAATTTTAAGCTGTGTTTTCCTATTTAGTTTAGAATTTTCTGCATTCACACCTGTTAAAAGAATAAAAACCAAATTCATGTAGGTTACCTTGGCTCTTCTATCCAAGGTATAATTTACATCAAGTGATATATTTACCATAAAGGCAGTCCTTCAGGGACCCTCCTGACATATGCTCGTAGATAAGCATAACTTATCTCGATTGGTTACATAAAATATACCAAGTTCCTATGATTTATTTTGGAAGAAGATCAACCTGTTCATGGCATACATATAATTTATAGAGCAGTCAAGTATAAATTGTATGAATTTTTAAATATAAAATTTGAGTTTTCTATTATGATCCCATACATTCAACGAGCACACAATAGATTTTATAGTTGGAATGCTTGAATTTAGACTTTACATAAACTCAAGTATAAAATTTAACTCAAAATCCAAATAATGTTTTTCACATTTGGCTAACAATTTTGATTAAGTAATACACTTCCAAACAGAACACAAAAAAACCTGTAAATTGAGTAAATATTTCACCTCATTCAAGAACTCACAAACTCCTTGGTGGGAGAAGAGGGAAAGAACATTTACAATATATTTCCCTTCAGGAAACTCACCAAAAAACATTGAACGAAATCCCCCTCGTCCGATCTCTATACTAAAGTTTTTTGTTGCAATGATCATTTCATATAAAGTGAAAGCACGAGACTTTAATGGATTTGGCACCATAATCATTGAGGACTCTACACTCTCTTCACATTGCCTAAAGTTAATATCTTACTATGAAAAAACTCATTTTCTATATAAATAAAATGTTTGATTTTTTATAACCGAAATTTAAAACTCGTATTTATAGCAATTCTGTTATTCACATAAAATCATATTCATCTTTCATCCATTAGATAACATATTAATCTTCTATTGTTGACCTTGGTACAAGAAATACTTCGTTTATGTTTTCATGACACTATTGTTGGTAACCCCGACTTCTTTTCTCCCCAATGTGAGCTACACAACAATACTTGCTATCAACACTACAATGATCATTAGAATTCCACTGAGTGTTGTTACAAGGACCACCTTCGACATATTATTTTTTTATTTCTTTCGACTACATTCCTTCTTATCCATACATAGGTAGCGGTTTCCATAATAAAGAGAGACTGTTAATGAGCGTCATGCAAAAATATGATCAGAATTTTAAGTATTCATGATTACTATATGTGGAATTTCTATTTAAAATATGAAATAAAATCCGGAACTGGAAAATATCTTGAAAGGAATTTGTGTGGAAACACAAGGAATGTAAAACATAATACTTGAGTTTCAACGAACAACGGAAGAAAAGCTTGGCAATAATTGCACCGATAAAATTATTGTTCTCTATATTCGTGTAATAATAAATAAAGAACATATTAATACAAATATTATAAATTGGTTTTATTTAACATTGAACGAGAAATGGGAGGGATACTTGCAACTCTTTAAGTTTTTTCAGTTCACAGAGCCACTCTGGAACACTACCATTCAGGTTGTTGTTTTGGAGATATATGCATAAAAATTAATGTAAATTTTTTTGTCAAATCTAAAGAATTGGTACTGCAAAAAGGAATATTTTATGATTGTGAAAAAAAATAGCTTACAGCCTCCCCAACATGGTTAAATTGGATAAATATGGTAAGGTTCCAGTTAAACGATTATTCTCCATTTCCCTGTTGATTTCAACATCAACATTGAACATGTTTAACACCTAATATAATATTCAAAAACATGGAAACATTTCAACTTAAGTTCTTCCTCTGTAAAATAAATAGACAAAGTTTCTTATGAAAGTATACAATATTTCTTACATGAATTCATTTAGCACAACCACATTAATTAATGTGTGATATACGTCGTAGGCGTCAACTTAATATATGCTATATTATAAATCTAATATGATAAAGTAATAAAACAATATTGTTAATATTAATATTAATATTGTGAATCTATTAATAATAATATAGTTAATATATTAATGTTAATATTTGAGAGTGCAAGCTTCTGTGATCCATAACATTTTATTCTAAATCTTCCGGGAAATCACATGAGAAATTTTGGAACCAACGCGTTTCGAACTACCAACTGTAATAAAATGTTAATATTGTTAAATTAATATTTAAGTATTGAGGGGTTTTCGCAGTGCATTATATTAGATATCATTTTTTGGGATTCAACTGCGTTAAATAAGTCATTCATCTATGACCATTTCCATGAGAGGTAGTCGTAACTGACTAATTTCTTGTGTTTTTTGAATAGTCCAATTAGCACTCATTACATCAGGTGATGCTCAAAGGGGTGAATAAGTGGGATTGAAATTAGTGAAATGAATCACATAGCGTCAATTATCACTTCCCGGGCTTACACCCTATAACCAAGACTTCACAGGAGGTCACCCATCCCAGATCGCCTCTGGCTCAAGCACCCTTAACTATGGATTTTACCCCACAATCAAGCTCACTTCGCTTACTACCCCATTTGCAAAACCTTAGCAAGTATTGTGCCTCATGAACAATTCAAGGGAGCTCCTTGAATGGTTCATGAGGCACAATATTTGATAAAGTTTTGCAAATGGTGTAACAAGCTAATTGGGCTTGAATGTGGGGAAAAATCCATATTTAAGCACGCTTGAGCCAGAGGCGATCTAGGATGAGTGACATTCCAGGAAGTCCTGGTTACTGGGTGCAAGCCCCAAAAGTAATGATTAACACTATGTCATTCATTTCACTAGTTTCAATTCCACTTCTTCACCCCTCTAAGCATCACCCGATGTAATGAGTGCTAAGTGGACTATTCAAAAATCATGAGAAATTAGTCAGTTACGATTACCTCTCATGGAAATGGTCATAGATGAATGACTTATTTAACATAGTTCAACCCCAAAAAATGATATCTAATATAATGCACTGCAAAAACCCCTCAATACGTAAATTCAAAGAGTGAAGCATTAGGGGAATTTTGAGGTCTAAAATGGTCATCCTAAGGAAATCATAAAATAACAGTGGAAATAATAAAATAATATTAAATTAGATCATCAAATTTTAGAGGCAAAAAAGAAAAAAAACTATTTTTTCAACTCGTATTTTCAACTTATCTCCCTATGTGTTTACTCAAATTTCGAGAAAAAACACTCATTGGATGAAGAATTTGATTCCTCATCCAAGGAGTAACCATGTTGCATACGTTCGTTGGAATATTCTACACAAAAAATGAGAAATACATGAAAAACGATATTGTAATTGCGATTTTTCATGCATTTCTCATTTTTTGTGTAGCAGGGTCTATCGAAAGTATGCAACATGGGTACTCCTTGGATGAAGAATTGAATTTTGCATCCAACAAGTACTCCCACTTGAAAGTTGAGTAAAACCTTAGGGAGATAAGTTGAAAATAAAAGTTGAAAAAATAGTTTTATTATTTTATTATTTTTTAATCTTTTTACTTTTTTACTCCAAAAATGGTGAATCATCATCCTAAATCCTATTGGTTCTTATAAAGTTTATTTTGGTTATACATTTTTCTTAGGAGGCCTATTTTAGACCTCAAAATTACCTTAATGGGAGCTCTACTTGAATGGTTCATGAGGCACAATACTTGCTAAGGTTTTGCAAGTGGGGTAACAAGCTAAGTGGGCTTGATTGTGGGGAAAAATCCACAGTTAAGTGTGCTTGAGCCAAAGGCGATTTTGGATGGGTGAGCTCTCGGGGCGCCCTGGTTATCGGGTGCAAGCCCTAGAAGTGATGATTGACGTTTTGTGATTCATTTCAGTAGTTTCAACCCTACTTCTTCACCCCTGTGAGCATCACCCAATGCAATGAGTGCTAAGTGAACTATTAAAAAATCATGAGAAATTAGTCAGTTATGACTACCTATCATGATGGTCATAGATGAATGACTTATTTATCGTAGTTGAATCCCAAAAAATGATATCTAATATTAATATTATAAATCTAATATGTTAAATTAATATATTAAATATTGTATCAAATCTTTCGGTGAAAATCACATTCGAGTAAATTGTGTCAACGCGTTTTGAACCAACCAGTGTGGTTGAAACGCGTTGACACAATTTACTCGAATGTGATTTTCACCGAAAGATTTGATACATAATTTATGGATCACAGAAGCCAAATTCCTAATATATTAAATATTGTTATTTATATTTATTAATATAAATATTGTTAATTATTGAAATAATTCATTTAATTATTAATTAAATCATTAAATATTTATTTTATTAATTATTAATAATTGGTTCAAAATTAATTAATTAAGACATAATAATAATAATAATAATAATAATAATATTATTATTTTTAAATATAATTAGTTTATATATATATATATATATATATATATATATATATATATATATATATATATATATATATATATATATATATATATATATATATTAAAATCTCTATGAATAACATTGTACCTTACGAATATGAACCCTTATATTAATAAATCCAAGGGATTGATATTAAAAACCTTGGAAAATAATAAACCTAAGAGATTTATACTAAAAACCCAAGGGATTATAAACCCAAAGAAATAATATTAAACCCAAGGATTCAATATTATAAACTTAAGGTATATAAACCCTAAGATAAATATTGTAAACGCTAAAACGTTCATGGTTGACCATGGTTTATTTTCATATTGAGACAATCTTTCAATGTGACGTTGGACCATGGTTGACCATGATTGATTTTTATATGGAGACAATCTTTGTAACAATGCGACGTAGGACCATGGTTGATTTTAATATTGAGAAAATATTTGTAACAATATGACGTTGGACCATGGTTGACCATGATTAGAAACCCAAAGGTTAATATTAAACTCAAAAAATTAATGTTATAAACCCTTTAGTAATATTATACCCTAAGAATATGAACCCAATGGATTGATACTAAAATCCCAAAGGAATAATATTAAAGCCAAAGGACAAATATTATAAACCCAAGGTATATAAACCCTAAAATAAATATGGTTGACCATGTTTTACCATGGTTGATTTTCTTATAGAGATTATCTTTGTCACAATGTGACATTTAAACAAGGTTGAGCATAGTTGATTTTCATATTGAGACAATATTTGTGAGGATGTAACATTTGACCATGGTTGTGCATGGTTGACCATGATTATAAACCTACAAGATTTATATTAGACCCTAAGATTAATATTATAAACCTTATGAATAATATTATACCCTAGGACTATGAACCCTTATATTGATAAACCCAAGGGATTGATATTATAAACCCAAGGGATTAATTCTAAAACCCTGAGGTATTATAAACCCAAGGTAATAATATTAAGCCCATTGGATTAATATTATAAACCCAAGATATATAAACCCTAAGATAAATATTATAAGCCCAAGAGAAAAATAAATCCAACATATTAATACTAAAAACCCAAGGGATTATAAATCCTAAAATAAACATGGTTGACCATGGTTGACCACAGGCAATTCTCATATTGATACAATCTTTATCGCAATGTGATGTTTGACAATGGTTGACCATGATTGATTTTCATATTGAAACAACCTTGGGCACAATGCGACATTCGACAATGGATGGCCATGGTTGATTTTCATATTGAGAAAATCTTTGTCTCAATGTGACGTTGGACCAAGGGATTGATAAACTGAATGAATATGAACCCTTATATTGATAAACCCAAGGGATTAATATTATAAACCTAAGGTATATAAACCCTAAGATAAATAGTATAAACCCAAGGGATTAAGACTAAAAACCCAAGGGATTATAAATTAAAGGGAATAATATTAATCCCAAGGGATAAATATTATAAATCCAAGGTATATAAACCCTAAGATAAATATTGTAAACCCTAAAATAAAGATGGTTGACCACGGTTGATTTTCATATTGACACAATATTTTTCACAAAGTGACGTCAAACTATGGTTGATTTTCATATTGACACAACATTTGTCTCAAAGCGACGTCAAACTATGGTTGACCATGATTTATTTTCATATTGAGACAATCTCTGCCACAATGCGATGTTGAACAATGGTTGATTTTCATATTGAGACAATGTGACGTTGGACTAGGGTTGACCATGGATGATCACGGTTGTCACAATGTGATATTGGACCAAGAGACAATCTTTGTCACAATGTCACCATGGTTATTGACCATGGTTTAACATGATTCATTAGGGGAATTTTGAGGTCTAAAATGGGCCCCCTAAGGAAATTATAAAATAATAGTGTAAATAATAAAATAAGAGTAGATTACATCGTCAAATTTTAGAGGGAAAAAGGAAAAACTATTTTTTAAACTTATCTACATATGGGTTTACTCAAATTTTTAGCGACAACACTCATTAGATGCAAAATTTGATTCATAATCCAAGGAGTAGCCATGTTGCATACTTTTGATGGACCCAGCTACACAAAAAATGAGAAATACATGAAAAACGTGATTGCAATCATATTTTTTCATGTGTTTCTCATTTTTCGTGTAGTAGGGTCCATCAAAAGTATGCAACATGGGTACTCCTTGGATGAGGAATTAAATTTTGCATCCAACGTGTACTCCCACTCGAAATTTGAGTAAAACATTAGGAAGATAACTTGAAAATATGAGTTGAAAAAGTAGTTTTATTATTTTATTATTTTTATTATTTTTTTATCTTTTTACTCCAAAAATTGTGAATCATCCCCCATGGTTGACATCATCATATTGAATCCTATTGGTTCTTAAAAAGTTTATTTTGCTTGTACATTTTTCTTAGGAGGCCCATTTTAGACCTCAAAATTTCTCTAATGGACCATGGTTGATTTGTCACAATGCGACATTTGAGCATGGTTGATTTTCATATTGAGAAAAACCTTGTCACGATGTGACATTGGACGATGGTTTCACCTAGTTTACCATGTTTATAAACCTACGAGATTTATATTAAACCCTAGTATTAATATTATAAACCTTATGAATAATATTATACCCTAGGAATATGAACCCTTATATTGATAAACCGAAGGGATTGATATTATAAACCCAAGGGATTAATTCTAAAACCCCCAAGTTATTACCTAAGGGAATAATATTAAACTCAATGGATTAATAGTATAAACCAAAGGTATATAAACTATAAGATATATATTATAAACCTAAGGGAACAATAAATCCAATGGATTAATACTAAAAACCCAAGTGATTATAAATCCTAAAATAAACATCGTTGACCACAAGTGATTCTCATATTGACACAATATTTGTCACAATGTGATGTTGGATGAGGGTTGACCATGATTGATTTTCATATTGAGACAACCTTGGGCACAATACGATGTTGGACAATGGTTGGCCATGTTTGATTTTCATGTTGAGAGAATCTTTTTCACAATGCGACGTTGGACCATGTTTGACCATGGACGACCATGGTTATCAGAATGTGACGTTGGACCAAGGGATTGATAAAAAAAATGAATATCAACCCTTGCATTGATAAACCCAAGGGATTAATATTATAAACTTAAGGTATATAAACCTTAAGATAAATAATATAAACCCAAGGGATTAAGACTAAAAAACCAAGGGATTATAAACTCAAGGGATAAATATTATAAACCCAAGGTATATAAACCATAAGATAAATATTATAAACCCTAAAATAAACATGGTTGACCATGGTTGACCACATTTGATTTTCATATTGACACAATCTTTTTCACAATGTGATGTTGGACTATGGTTGACCATGATTGATTTTCATATTGACACAACCTCTGGAACAATGTGACATTGAATAATGGTTGACCATGGTTGATTTTCACATTGAGACAATGTTTGTTACAATGCGACGTTGGACCATGGTTGACCATGTATGACTTCAACCATGGTTGTCACAATGTGACATTGGACCAAGAGATAATCTTTGTCATAATGTCACCATGGCTATTGACCATGATTGACCATGTTTTATTTTTATATTGAGACAATCTTTGACACAATGTGACGTTGGAACATGGTTGACCATGGTTGATTTTCATATTGAGACCATGCTTGTCACAACACGACATTGGTTTCTTTTCATATTGAGAAAATATTTGTCAGAATGTCATGTTGGACCATGGTTGACTGTGAGTTATAAACCCAAGGGAATAATATTAAGGGATAAATATTATAAACCCAAGGTATATAAACCCTAAGATAAATATTATAAACCCCAAAATAAACATGGTTGACCATGATTGATTTTCATATTGACACAACCTTTGTCACAATGCGACATTGGAAAATGGTTTACCATGATTGATTTTCATATTGAGACAACCTTTGACACAGTGCAACGTTGGACAATGGTTGACCATGGTTGATTTCCATATTGAGCCAATCTTTGTCACAATGCGATATTGGACCATGGTTGACCATAGTTGACCATGGTAGTCGAAATGTGATGTCGAACCATGATATAATATTTGTCACAATGTTACCATGCTTATTAACGATGGCTGACCATAATTGACCATGATTGATTTTCCATATTGAGAAAATCTCTCTAACAATACAACATTGGACCTTGGTTGACCATGTTTAACCATGGTTTATATTCATATTGAGAAAATATGTGTCACAATGTGGCATAGGACCATGGTTGACCATAAATGACCATGGTCGACCATGCTTGAACAATATGGACCATGATTTACATAGATGACCATAATTGACCTTGGTTTGCCATGGTTGATCATGATTGACCTTGGTTGGCCATGGTTGACAATGGTTGACCTTGGTTGGCCATGATTTCTTTCCATATTGAGAAATATATTTGTCACAAACTCATATTGGCATTATTATAAATCTAAGGGATTAATAAACCCAATGAATTTATATTATAAACCCAATAGATTATAAATCCAAGAGATTTATATTAAACCCTAGGAATAATATTATAAACCCTATCAATATTATTATACCCTAGGAATATGACACCTTATATTAATAAACCAAAGGGATTGATATTATAAACCCAAGGCACTAATAAACCCAAGGGATTAATATTGTAAACCAAAACTATATAAACCCTAAGATAAATATTATGAACCCTAAAACAAACATGGCTGACTATGGTTGATTTTCATATTGATACAATCTTTGTCACAATGCATTGTTGGACCATGGTTGATCATGATCTATTTTCATATTGAGAGAATATTTCTCACAATGTGGTTGACCATGATTGATGATGGTTCACCATGGTTGATTTTCATATTGAGACAATATTTATCAGAATGTGACATTGAACCAAGGTTGACCATGATTGTCACAATGTGAGGTTGGACCATGAGATAATCTTTGACACAATGTGAACATGGTTATTGACCATGGTTGACCGTGACTGATTTTTATATTGAGACAATATTTGTCAAAATGTGACGTTCGACCATGGTTGACAATGGTTGATGATGGTTGACCATGGTTCACATATGGTTGATGTTCATATTGAGACAACATTTGTCACAATGTGATGTTGGCCCATGGTTGACCATGACTGTTGAGATTCAACAAGATGATGAGCTTAGTGAAAAGAGTCGCCTTCAATAAGTGGGTCCGCAGGCTATTTTTGGCGCAAAGTCTATTTTAAGACTATGTCTATTTTTAGACTATATCTATTTTTAGACATGTTGATCATATTCTATGAGTTGCAGGATGCTATTTGTGGATGGTTGGTCAAGTTGAAAAAATAGATGGACTTCTATTTTTAGACATATTGGGTGGAGTTTATTTTTAGATTTCCAGTCTAAAAATAGATATGTCGAATATTATTAGCTCTTAATAATATTTGGACTCTAAACATTATCTTATTCTCTTGGAGCACTTCAGTTAAGTGCACAGATGTGGCACAGCAGCTGACAGAAGGAATTACGCTATTCCTAAGGGTTTACTAGAGCTAATGCATGAGGACTTCAGTTAGAACTCATGTGACAGAGTTTGGTGGAGTTATAGAAGTAGTTGGTGGAGTTGTATTTATTTTAACTCAGTTAGACTCAGTTGAGCTAGTTGTATCTAGTCTAACTGATTGATACACTAGTGAGAGTGGTGTGAATTAATTAGTTAATTAATTCACTAAATAATAACTCATTAATCAACTGAAGAATACATCAGTTAACTATAGTGCATGGTAGTTTCAGTTGAGACCAGTGGAGAGATAGGTGAAAGAGAAAGTGTGACTATCAGTTGTGACTATAGTGATGCATTGATTGCATCCAACACTCAGTGGAGATGCCAATGAGGATTTGCGCAGTCAATCTTGGAGGAATTTGAACTCATTCAAAGCCATTCTTCAGCAAGGATTGCGCAGTAGAGGCAGGCTAGCAGGTGGCAAAGATCGGTGCATGGATTTGCAAGATCGGGCCTGATTAGTGTGTAGCGATTGTATTGTACTGAGAGCTTGACATGATTAGCTTTGTATGAGGATTGTTACATGATATCTATGACATATATTATATACAAATAGTTGGGGTTTTTAGCTTCAGGCTTTCTCGTTAAACAACTGTGTTAATGTGTGTGAGTTTTTATTGTTTCATGTGTGCATTGCAATCTTGATTTAATTTCCGCAAATGATGATCAATGGTGGAATAGATTCTGTATTTTGCATGAAGTTAAAATAGTGTGAGATCAGGAGAATCTTGGACATATAACACATAAGTTATATAATTTCTACATGGTATCAGAGCAAATTGATCATTGGAGGAGATTGCAATTATTGAAGTGGTTGAGTTTTGTGCTGGTGGAATTCGAATTTGCTTCAGTGTTTTCTTGGTGTCGAAGTTGAGCATTCATTGAAATGTCTTTCAACGGATTGCGATTAGAGTATGCCCTTGATGGGAGCTCGAATTATATTGCATGGAAGGACAGGATGGAGGCCATGCTGGATGATAATGGGTTGAAGGAGTTCATAGATGCTGATATTCCGAAACCTGCTTCTAGCGATGCAGCCGCACTTGACGCATGGCAAAAGAAGGTAGCAAAGTGTCGAAGGATTCTGTTGGAAGGTGTGAAGGACCACATTGTGTCCAACCTTCACGGTAAAGCCACTCCATTCTTAATGTGGAAGGCTTTGACAGACTTGTTCCAAAGCAGAAGTGACCAGAGGAAGTTGGCGCTTAAAGACAAGCTCAGAAAAATAAAAATGGAGAAAGGCGACAATATTCCAAAATACCTCACGAAGTTTGTCCACTACAAGGATGAGCTGGGAAGTGTGGGGGTTATTGTTGATGAAGAAGACTTGGTGAGCTTGGCCTTCCTTGGGCTTCCGAAGAGTTGGCATAGCTACGAAGACTCTGTCAATGGACGGGAGAAACTGCTAGGATGGGAGCGACTTTGGTCGGATCGTGTGCAGGAGGACATAAGGCAGGGTACTAGGGATGGATCTTCATCAAAGAATGAAGATGAAGAAAATTGCGCTTTGGCTGCCAAAGCAAGGAAAGGGAAGGGGAAGAAAAATCCTTCTCAATCCGATGCGAAAGGAAAGAAGCAGGACTTGTCCAAGGTGAAGTGTTTTCACTGTCACCAGCATGGGCATTTCGCCACTAATTGTCCACGGAAGAAGAAGAATAAGCAGACTATTGGATCTGTAGTTGGAGAGGCCTTAGCCTCGCAGTTTGAGTTGGATTTTTCTTTGATCGCATGCTTGGTTTCAAGTGTGATGGGATCGGTGTGGTTTCTTGACAGTGGTGCGTTTTTCCATATGACCGGAGACAAATATTTGTTTCGTGATCTGGAGGAAAAGGATCTTGGAGTGCACATAGAGATGGGCGATGATGGTAGATACAGTGCAACTAGTATCGGGACCATTTCCTTTGAGAGGGAGTCTGGTAAACCTTTCATCTTGAAGGATGTCATGCATGTTCCAGGATTGAAGAAGAATCTGATCTCTGTGGCGATGTTGGAAGACAAGGGTTATGATGTTGTTTTCAATGAGGGAAAATCTTTCCTTTGGCACAAAACAACTGGTCAAACCAAGAGGATAGGGATTCAAGTTAAGAATATTTATCAATTGCAGGTAGATGGTTGCGCAGCAATGGCAGGAAAAGTAGAAGGAGTGGTGAGCCGGGATGAGGGCGAATTGTGGCATAGGAGATTGGGCCATCTTCACCATGGTGCTTTGAAAATTTTGCAGCAGATTTCTACCAGGCTTCCCAAAGGTACAATTGCGCAGTTAGATCAGTGCAAGGGATGTACTTTGGGAAAATTTGTGAAGACCACTTTTCATGAGAAGGATAGTCGCGCCTCGACGATCCTTGAAAGAATTCACACAGACGTGTGTGGACCTTTCTCAGTTGCTTCAACAGCGAAACACAGGTATTATGTGATTTTTGTTGATGACTTTTCTCGTAAGTGCTGGATCTTCTTCATGCAGAAGAAGAGAGAGACATACTCAAAGTTTTGTGAGTTCAAGGCGCTAGTTGAGAAAGATTCGGGGAAGTAGGTGAAAGCTCTAAGGAGCGATAATGATGGTGAATACATCTCTAGTGAATTCAAAGACTTCTGTAGCAAAGAAGGAATTCGAAGAGAACTCATAGCACCTCATAACCCACAGCAGAATGGGGTCGCAGAGAGAAAGAACAGAACGATCGTGGGTGCTGCACGGGCAATGTTGCATGATCAGGGCCTTCCCATACACTTGTGGGCTGAGGCATGCAATACTGTGGTTTATGTGAAAAACCATTGTCCTCATAAAGTACTTGGCATGAGTACACCCGAAGAGGCATTTTCTGGTAAGAGGCCTAATATTTCTCATTTGAAGATTTTTGGCTCACCTGTTTACATTCATGTGACGAAGGATGCCAGGAAGAAGCTGGAGCCGACTGCAGAGGTTGGGATATTTGTGGGGTACACAGAAACACCCCACAATTATTGTGTGTATTTGCCAGACAGTCAGATGACTGTTGTGCGACAGGATATCAAATTTCATGAGGAGAAAGCCATGAAGTTTTCACTTGAGAGGGAGCTACACTTGCATGCAGAAGAGGAGCTACTTGTTCCTAAAGATGAACCTCAATATGTGGATCAACCACAAGAGTAGGTTCATGGAGTGGAAGAAACCACTCATGTAGCGCCAAACATCAGAGGGCAGAAGCACACTACAGAAGCTGAGAAACTGAATCTTGATGCGCGCGAAATGTAGGAGCTCCTACATCATAGCGCAGATAGAGATAGTCACTTGATCGATTTACTGGATACATGGCTCTGATGAGCAAGTGTTTCGTAATGGATCCATCCTCTTTCGAGAAAGCTATGGAGGATCCCGCATGGGTAGATGCCATGGTGGAAGAGTATGATTCGATTGTCAGAAACAGTGCATGGGAGATTGTCCCAAGGCCAGAAGGGAAATCAATGGTAGGTTCGATATGGATCTACAAAGTGAAGCAAGCTACCGACGGGAGCGTCGAGAAGTATAAGGCAAGATTTGCTGCCCGGGGCTTCTCACAGATTGAGGGGATCGACTATGAAGAAACCTGTGCACCTGTTGCAAGGTATTCTTCCATACGGACCATCCTTGCTCTCTTAGCGCAGATGGGTTGGCACATTCATTAGATGGATGTGAAGACTGCGTTCCTCAACGAAGTCATTGAGGAGGAGGTGTACATTGAGCAGCCCGAAGGATTCGAAATCTTCAGCAGTGAGTCACATGTGTGCAGGTTCAAAAGAGCGTTGTATGGGCTAAAACAAACACCTCGTGCTTGGTACACACGGATAGACAGTTATTTCACCGGACTTGGTTTCGCCAAGAGTGAGGTAGATCCTAACCTATACCAGATTGTGGTGGAGGGTAAGCTTTTGATCATTGTGCTTTATGTAGATGATTTAATACTAACGGGTGATGAATTGTTGATACACTCATGCAAGGCAACTCTTGCAAAGGAGCTCGAGATGAAGGACTTGGGCCTCCTTCATTATTTCCTGGGATTGAAAATTTGCGCCGGGAAGGTGAACCTGCCGTGTCTCCAAGGCAAGTATGCCCGGGAGATACCGGAGAAGTTTCACATGCAGGCGGCCGCAAGCCCATCGACACTCCTTCCCGTGCTGGAGGAAAGAGGATGCTACATCGGCAGAGGTAGTGGATGCCACTATTTATCGACAGTTGGTTGGTTCGCTCATGTATTTAGTCAATACAAGACCGGACATATGCTATGCGGTGAACCAACTTTCACAAGAGATGGTTAAGCCTACCAAGCTCTTTTGGAAGGCAGGCAAGCATGTCCTGAGGTATCTCAGGGGCACATTTGGGCATGGATTGTGGTACAGACAGTGGGATGAGGTGAAGCTGCATGGCTTCATGGATGCAGATTGGGCAGGAAGCCCAACGGACAGAAAGAGCACATCTGGAAGGATTTTCAGTATCGGATCTATAACAGTTTCTTGGTATAGCAGGAAACAAAGATCCGTGGCACTCAATTCAGCGGAGGCCGAATACATGGCAACAAGTTTGGCCGCATGCGAGGCTATATGGATGAGGAAGATCCTGGTTGGTTTGTTCGGTTCTCACTTAGATCCTACTGTGATATATTGTGATAATCAGAGTTGCATTAAACTCTCGGTTAATCCAGTATTTCATGATAGATCTAAACATACGATAATCCTGCACCATCATATCGCATCGTGTGCAAAGTGGAAGATCATGTTGCTTTCTTACATTCCTACGGAGGATCAGGATGCAGATATTCTGACGAAGGCGCTCACCAGGAGCAAATTCGAATACCATAGAGACAGGATCGGGGTGGCAAATAATCCATATCTTGTTGAGATTCAACAAGATGATGAGCTTAGTGAAAAGAGTCGCCTTCACTAAGTGGGCCCGCAGGCTATTTTTGGTGCAAAGTATATTTTTAGACTATGTCTATTTTTAGACATGTCGATCATATTCTATGAGTTGCAGGATGCTATTTGTGGATGGTTGGTCAAGTTGGCAAAATAGATGGAATTCTATTTTTAGACATATTGGGCGGAGTCTATTTTTAGATTGTCAGTCTAAAAATAGATATGTCGAATATTATTAGCTCTTAATAATATTTGGACTCTAAACATTATCTTATTCTCTTGGAGCACTTCAGTTAAGTGCACAGATGTGGCACAGCAGCTGACAGAAGGAATTACGCTATTCCCGAGGGTTTACTGGAGCCAATGCATGAGGACTTCAGTTAGAACTCATGTGACAAAGTTTGGTGGAGTTAGAGAAGTAGTTGGTGGAGTTGTATTTAGTTTAACTCAGTTAGACTCAATTGATCTAGTTGTATCTAGTCTAACTGATTGATACACTAGTGAGAGTGGTGTGAATTAATTAGTTAATTAATTCACTAAATAATAACTCATTAATCAACTGAAGAATACATTAGTTAACTACAGTGCATGGCAGTTTCAGTGGAGACCAGTGGAGAGATAGGTGAAAGAGCAAGTGTGACTATCAATTGTGACTATAGTGATGCATTGATTGCATCCAACACTCAGTGGAGATGCCAATGAGGATTTGCGTAGTCAATCTTGGAGGAATTCGAACTCATTCAAAACCATTCTTCAGCAGGGATTGCGCAGTAGAGGCAGGCTAGCAGGTGGCAAAGATCGGTGCATGGATTTGCAAGATCGGGCCTGGTTAGTGTGTAGCGATTGTATTGTACTGAGAGCTTGACATGATCAGCTTTGTGTGAGGATTGTTACATGATCTCTATGACATATATTATATACAGATAGTTGGGGTTTTTAGCTTCAGGCTTTCCCATTAAACAACTGTGTTAATGTGTGTGAATTTTTATTGTTTCATGTGTGCATTTCAATCTTGATTTAATTTCCGCAAATGATGATCAATGGTGGAATAGACTCTGTATTTTGCATGAAGTTAAAATAGTGTGAGATCAGGAGAATCTTGGACATATAACACATAAGTTATATCATTTATACAATGACTGACCATGGTTTATTTTCATGTTGACCATGATAGACCATGATTGGTTTTAAAATTATAAACCCTATCATAATATTATTCCTTATAACTATGAACCCTTAGATAAATAAACCCAAAGGATCAATAAACCCTTCGAGTACTACAACAGTGGGATTAATATTGTAAATCCAAGCTATATAAACTCTAAGATAAATAGAAAGGATTTTTTTTAATTAGAAGGATTTAAAGTTATATTTCAAAAACACTTTACAAATATTTATGAGAGATATTTATTAGAGAGATAAATGAGTTTTATAATTGTATACGAAGATATACATTTACTAATTCCTTGGTTTTATTGATGTTCATATTGATTGTTGACTATGATACATATATATATATATATATATATATATATATATATGATCACTTGAAAACATTTATAGTTATTAATATATGATAAATGTGAAAACACTTTTTCCATAATATCTCTCACATTTTCTAGATTAATTAATTTAAAATTTTATTTTAAATTATTAATAGTATTATTAATTATAAAAAAGTTAATATATCAAAAATAAATATATATTTTAAAAAATTTGTAACAATATGATTCACCGATGGGCAGCATAGCTTATTAATATCATATTTCCAATAAGACATCTGTTAATATTTTTTTTTTAATTAATTAATATGAGTCAAATTAATTAAAAGACCATACCTAACTTGGAGGTAAATCTTAATCTTTGATTTGTAAATAATACTACGACTAATCCAACATATTTTATGGAGATTTAATATTTATCATCCACAACTAATAATTAAATCAAAATTTTGGAAAATTTATTCTGAAAAAAATATACTTATCTACATAATAAAAAGTTAATTCTATTTAACCAATTAAATTTTTCCATAACATAATAATTAAAAACTTAATTAAAAAATAAAAAACATTATATTTTGCAATTAACATAAAGGAAAAATGTTATGTTGAAGTTTTGATTCAAATATTAGATTGAATGTATTGAATGCTTATATAATACAAATATTAGATTAAATGCTTATATATTACAAATATGGCTTATGGAAAACACATATCTTCCACTTACTTGTAAAATATTTGAAAGAAAAATGATTTATAAATATAATTTTTATAATTATCATTATTATAAATTTTATAAAATTTAATTTAATTTTTTTAATTTTAAAATTTTATATATTAATTATATTAATAATAAAAGTTAATTTCAATATAATATAATTTTATAAATTCCAATTCTACTCTAAATGTTTAATGGAAATTGTTTTATAAACTCCAATTCATTTCTAAAGCACTTGCAATCCAAACACAGGGTGATTCAATTCCAAACACAGGGCCATTCACCACGCCACGTAACACGTCCCCTCCGCCTATTCAATTTTATTATTTCATTAATTAAATTTCATTTCCCGTCACTTCATACTCTCCAGCCTGAGCTGTCGATCTACGACTTAGACAAATCATCTACTGCCATTGAAAACAAATCTACGCCATCCATTAAAAATTTAAAGGCTTCGAAATGGGAAAATAAAGCTTATTTTTTGAGTTATTTAATGCAATATGACATATACTGTCCGTTATTGAATTTAATAATCCAAGAAATAAGGCTGGCTAAATTAAGATTGATATTAAATTTATATATCAATATCAAAATGCCGTAGTCAACTATCAACTTTCCCACTAGGCATATATAAAACATTTCGTGCTTTTGTCACAAAATATTATATATCCATTGACAACTTGACTTAACACAATTAAATTGTATAAGCTGTAGTGGTAGGTCAACTCAATCCGTTAAAAATTTGAATTTTATAAGCATTAGTGGTCAAGTCAATTAGTTAAACAACTAAAGTTTTTAAATGTGCAGTTTACTAATAGTAAAGGTGTTATCTATTGTGGGGTTTGGGGTTTTTCGTAGCGACACTGTAGAGATTTATTGTTACTGACAGGGTTTTTCGTAGCGACACTGTAGAGATTTATTGTCACTGACAGAATCTGAACAGTGTCATGCTACGTCATGATTCGCTGTAATCCATTTCTCTTGCTGTTGTTTCGGCAGCAAGCCAAGAGCTTCAGAAGTGTCTGCCGCCGCAAGAAACGGAGAGAAGGTTTAAACAATAATAATTATATACATTAATTTTCATGCAGGGCTTGTATACTGTTTCATACCTTAACACCTGTAATTTCGTAAGAGGTACCTATTCGTTTTCCTTGCCATCGCAGCTGCTATTTCTCCATCTCGCTCCTCACTCACAGAAAAGACAAAAACCAATCTAAATACTCTGTCAAAAACCAAATTTTACAGTAAACTTTGAATGATTCTTCAACCGCTGGAAACTGACAGAAAAATCTCAATAGTCCATTTCAAATGGCAAATTGTACTTTCAAATTTGAATAATTCTTCAACCAAAAACCCAAAAAATAAAAAAAAAAATTTCATATGGAAGCTATAGCCATGAGCCAGTGAAACACAAGACTCCTTAATCATGCTCGGATAAAGTACTTCTTAGCTTCATCATACTTTAGGAAAATCTGACATACAGCGTTGCAAAGAATGGGAAAAATGTGATAAAATTCTGGACATATGGCCAATGCTCATCTTCTAATATACAAATTAATTACCTACCAACTTAAGAGTTCCCAATTATAATACCATATTTTCAATTCTCTTTTTTCCAGATCTATGGCGTGGGGCCTTCAAACTCCCTACCAACTTAAGTGTTCCCCATTATAATACCATATTTTCAATTCTCTCTTTTTCAGATCTATGGCATGGGGCCTTCTGACCATCACTTGTTCAGAGACCCATCTCTATCCAGAAATATAGCGTGGGGCCTTCTGCCCATCACCCATCCAGACACTCATTTACTTGCTGGTTGGCCTATGCAATTTGAAATATTGTAAAATATATGTATTTAATAATGTGGTTAATTATTTATAGTCTCGGATAAATGATAATTGAGTGTTTTGTTATGACATTTTTTAAAATATATATATTTAATAATATGGTTAATTGTTTATGATTTTAATAAATAGTGATTCGATATTTTGTTAAGGCATTTTTTTGTTTGTTTAAGACATTTTTTTATTGTGAAATTAGTAATCTCCTGCAACAACAAATTAAATGTGATTAGCCTACTATACAAAATACATGCTTATTTTCTCATTAGAACTTATTCAGTTGAACTATTAAGCTACCAAGTTCAGGTTCTCTTTTTCAGTTTTAACTATTTATAGCAGAGAATCATTCTGTGTTATACTCTGATAAGGAGTATCAAAATTTAGTGGCATTCTTCTGCTTTAAGAGACAGGCTACTTCCATCATCTGTCAGCCTTATAAAAGCGTCCAGTGCTTGTAACCCTTTAATCGTTGTGCCTTGTTTTATAAATGATAACAAGTGCTCCAGAAGTTTCTGACGCCGCAAGAAACGGAGCGAAAGTTTAAACAATAATAATTATATACATTAATTTTCATAAAGGGCTTGTATACTGTTCAATACCTTAACACCTGTAATTTCGTAAGAGGTACCTCTAGATATTATTCGTTTTCCTTGCCATCGCAGCTGCTATTTCTCCATCTCGCTCCTCACTCTGGCCAGATTTCAATAGGTCAGGCAGATTTATAGCACATCAGACAAGAGTTGACGTCAGCGACAACAATTTTTGAATTCACAAAAAGGAAATAAATGACCCTATGCATACTTACCTTCACCTTTGCCGGCTGGGCTATTTTTGGCGGCTTTCATTTTCACATAAAACCATGGAAAAAATGGTAAACAAACAGAAAAGAAAAAACAATATACCAAAACCACAAATAGCATGGCCATGCTTGACATAAAACGCAGAAAAACCAGAAACAATATTTTAAAAGAGGCAGAACCAAAAAAGACCAAAATCTATGGTAGTAAAAGAAGTTGTTTAATTTCCTGTGTGAATTTGCCCTTAAGTTCTTGTAGGAGCAGGACTCTGTAATTTGAATTAACAGTCCGCCTGTGTACTCAGAGGGAGAGTGTATGGTAATGTACGATATATATACGCCCTGTAATTGGGATTTAATTTTCATTCTGCGCCATTGTAGAAATCGACATTCGAGTCGATGTCCTTATGTTCATTGAATGAGCGAAATCCCTTGAATCAAAGTTCTGAATTGGAGTCATATTGGACTTTTCTGAAATGAGAATCGACGGATAAAAGCCTGTGAGGAACGTTGATGGACAGCTGAACCGTCATCTGGAAATTGGAACAGAAGGTTTTACATACGAGCTTGAGCATCGATTCTTTTAAATAGTGAGTTCGACCCCTTTATTTGTTGGTACTCCTCTTCTCACAGAGGGGGGGGAACGATTTCACATCAAGTTTAGGTCTGGAGCAACTGACAATCAAATCGAATCGACGTTCATAATAAATCCTAATCTATACTTTCTCAATATCAACCTTCCTGCATTGAGAGCGATAACAGAAGTGCTTATAGTGGCAGGGTTCATAGCAGGGCCAGTGAAGTTAGCATCCACAATGCTTAGACTGAGCTTTATGATGCTCATTATCCATGTCCTCAAAAAAAAGCTTTTGGGTCCTCCTACTCTCACAATCAATAAAACCAAACCCCTTTGATTGAATCGACTAGTGCGAATCCGCATCCCTTGGGTCACCGTAGCAAAAATGGAGGCAGCGTTATATACGCTTGTGGCAATTCAACCATTCGAGCCACCTCCTGGGTTATGAATTGCGTTCGTTTTGACTCTGTGTGACCGGTTCGGTAGAAACAGAGGGATCCCAGCCTTTTGATGGATAATGCAAAAGAGCTAGGCATCCGACTATGGGAACCAACGATCTTGTGTTGAACCTCTGGATTAATTAATTCGATAGTATTGGGATCAATTTGCAGCAGCAGAGTTGAGAAGCGGTTTAGAAGAACATAGGCTTGTCATCGCACCACCTTTGGTTCACGGGTGGTTTTCATAAAATCAACGCGATTCCATTAGCCGTTTGACACGTGGTGAAGGGCGAAAATAGAATACCATTCATATCGGGCGCTAAAGTTCGATCGTTAATTTCACGTGATATTTATATACGCCGTTCGATCAACAGTTGAGGCGCGATGAAACTCCAGCCGTAGCGTAGATTGATAAAGGAGGAATGACGGACGGGTAAGTTACAAATGTCGCGGTTTTGGAATTATTAAAGAGTCGGTTGAGTCATAACATATGTTGATATATATCTATAACTATGAACCTTGTAAAATGAATTGATATGGTTGAATTAGCCATTGAGCTAAGGCTTGGAGGAAAGCCAAAGTGGCACCTTTATATCTTATGAAATACTCATATAGATAGAAGATATGTGAATGGGTTATTTTTATATTTTTCATTTTATTCGTTTTTATTTTTATTTTTATCTATTTATTTATTTATTTATTTTATTTATATTTATATTTTATATTTTATATATTTTATATTTATATTTCTAATTTATTTAATTTTTATTTATTTATATGTTATATTTTTATTTATCTATATATATATATATATATATTTTTAAGCTTAAATAAAATTACTTATAAAATAAGGTAACTGATGTTATGAGTTTTGAATCAACTAACATATAATTATTAAAAATAAAATAATTCTTTATATATTTAAACTATAAATAGTATTTCATTATTCTTAACATTTAATTTATTCGAAAATGTCAAATGTTAATCTCAATCAAAACAGGTACAACCAGGCCGAATTCTTTGATACGCACAAGAGTTAATACAAAGTCTACTCATTCGGTGTACCTTTGCACCCTTAGGGGAAAATGCTAGTTATTATTATATTAAATTTAAGGTTTTTAGTGTATATATTTTTTTAATATATATATTATTGAGTAAAATTCAATTAAACATGTATGTTGTAAGTTTTCATTTGGTGAATTTTAGTATATGAGGGTTTGATCTATAAGGTTATGATCATGAAAATAGTTTGTACTACCAATTAGAATTGTTAATTAATATGGGACTGAAGTACCTTAAACAAGCCCTATAACAAACTGTCTGCATTTTAGGATTCAAGGTATTTTCGATCTGCAATGTCCTTACTTGTATTATGCTTAAATTTAATTTTGTTATGTCTTTATAAAATTTACTATTGAGAGTTATATGAAAGCCCATAAGAATCAATATATGCTCATCTTGTTGCAAAACAAAGTCAAGGCCAATAACTCAAGAGGTAAATCATAAAATATAATGAATAACAACTTTAAGAATAAAATATGTATCACTAGAGTAAATAGCTAGCTAAATTTACCTAAAAACTATTATATTGTTCTATGAGTTACCCATTTATACAAGCACAACAAAGCATGGAAAATAGAATACAACAGCTACAACAATTGGATGTTGCATTACCCATGGTGTGAGACAGAAAGAACACTATACTACATATATGAAGCCCTTCCTCCTCATCATCAAAATATTTGTCTCGCTCTTCATTTGTAGTTGCATCCTACTAATACTCGGAGACCAAGGTCATTCTTGTATTGTACCTAAGCTAGTAGTCTAAAACAATAATACCTAATAATTACTTATTGAACTAATGTAATAAAGCACCACTAGTTCTATGGTAACACAAATAAGTTGTGATTAGTGGTGGTTCTATGGTAACACATATAAGTTGTGATTAGTGGTGGTTGATGTTAATGATATCGGTGTGGATGAAGCAAGGTGTAACTCTTCAGTGACTACAAAATATACACCACTCACTTGCAATGTAAAAGTTAAGAGTTTTCTAGTGGTAAAAATCTTATCCTCTAGAGTTTGACACCCACTTCAATAAAAAAAGGGTTCTCTGACCTAAAAAATAATTTAATAGAAATTTTGAATGTTGGTTAACCTTGCGTAAAAGAAGGGATATAAACCATATCATTGTAATTGCTTCCAAAGCTAAGTAATCACTCACTTTGTAAAAATCAAATACATTTATGATATTTTCTTGCATTAATTAAAAAATTTAAATTTATCTTGGATAGAGTGTGATCTACCTCTTTGATGTGAGGTCACCTCACCACTTCAATGGATAGGTTGAAGATGTCTTCCTCCCAAGCTTACATTTTTTTTAAAATATATATATATATATTTATAAAATATTTGATTATAAATTTTAATTTAAATATATGTATAATTAAATTTTTTTTTGAAAACAATTCATACTAACCATGACCAATCAACAAATTTACAAAAGCTGAAATTAAGATAAATACGAAAGCAATATCATATATATATAATGTAATTTCTTAGAATTCTTGTGTTAAAAATAGGGATATAAACAATATCATTGCAATGGTTTCCAAAACTAAGTAGTTCACCTATTTTGTAAAATCAAATATGTTTAGAATGGTTTCATGTAGCATTGATGTTATGGTTTGGAATTTTTAATTAAAAGTATGAATAAAAAAATTAAAACATGTTTTTAAAATATAATTAAAATTTTCAAAATATAAAGAGTTATATAGTTTTCTTAACACATCGGTTCAAATTTTAAATTGACAAGAAAAAGACAAATTGTTTATAATTTTTCATTAAAAATATTAATAATAATAAAAAATATGGTTTAAAAAGATGAAAAAAAATACATATTTTAAAAATAGGAATAAAAAGTTAGAAATATGAAAAGTTACATAATTTTCATAGCTAACCTTTGTCAACTTTTGGAGATTTTAATAGAAAAGAAAAGGTACAAATTAAACTATAGATAAGTGTTAAGAATTGAAACAATTACAATGGGCTCAAGGGATAGTGGTGGGGATTGTTGTTACATGTTTTTCAGAGAGCAGAATGTACTTAAGCTCTAAGTAGTCTTACATGTATGTTGGAATTGTTTACATCATATTGTTGTTTTCTTTATATGTTTTTTCTCCAATTTCCTTTCATTCAACATTATTTTATATGACTTTTCAACAAATTTTAAATTTTTGTGCATCTTTCTTTCTTCATATCTTTATCCTTTTTTTTCAATTCCAAATTTTCTTTCTTATTTTAACTCATATTAACTAATTATTAGAAGCACATCCTTATATATGACTTTTCAACAATTTTTAAATTTGTGGACATCTTTCTTTCTCTAAATCTTATTTTTGAGATTATTTTTATACTTTTAATTCCAAATTTTATTTATTATTATTAACTCATATTAACTAACTTTCATCTCACTATTTATATATTTTAATTTTTCTTTATATAGATTTACTTCTAATTCTATAATATATATGAGAATTTTTATCATCAATAATATTATTTTCTCTCACATATTATACACTCAAAACTTTGCATACTTATTTAATTTAATTTTATATATTTTAAAATATATCGAATTTTTTATCCTAAAATTACAATTTTAATAAATATTTTATAACTGAATCTAACTTCCAATAATCCCAAAGAGATAAATTCAAAATCTTAAGATATTAAACCTTCCTCATACCTCAATGCCTATAAAAAAAAAATTTAAACCTTAAAGTGGAGTGTTGGTAATGTTAATATGTACAGATAATACATTCCGATTGAAACAGAAAGAACCATATAACTAAATCCGCAAACAAAGGATGAATGGTCTGTTCCACCTTCTTGTCTATTTATCGTTAGTCGATGTCAAATAGCGAGAATCAATTGACGTCAAAGAAAAACACCACGAGCGCACCTTATACAAGAATATTATAATATGTGCCTGATAAAATTCAGAAACATTATTCATATTGCAAATTCAAAACTACAAAGTAGTCAATGAGTTACATGATAGAAAAGTCCCTTCGTTTTGGAAACCTTGTCTAAACCACGGAACATATCCCCATAATGTGATGGATCCATCTCCCCGACCGGAGATTTGGCATTCAATCCATGACATCCACTTCTTCTCGAACTGATCTTCTTCCTGCTTCTGAAATGTTGAAGGTGTTATAACTCCACTCCTTTCTCTTCCCTTTACTCAAATCCCCCTTTTCGATGCCAATCTCCTCTGAAACGGAAGCGGCCTTATTCTCAATTTTCAGAGCCTTCTTCAGCTCTTCCACTACGTCACTCGCGCTGGGCCTGGAAGAAAGTTCAGGCTGCAAACATCTCATGGCTACTTTGAAAACACGAGTGATGGATTTCATGTTGTAACCTTCACTACCCAACCTCTTGTCTATAATTTCGGTTATAATAGACGCATTTTTATCCATCTCCAATAGATACGGTGTCACCTGTAAATATGCAAATAATGATTGTCACCATTTAGAAACGGTTGACCTGCAAAATATTTATATTTATACGTTGCATGATTCGTGAGAAGATTTCTTACCCATCTTATGATGTTTACATCCTCTTCAGCTACGGTCTGATCTATGGGTTTTCTACCGCATATGATCTCTAACAAAACCACTCCAAAACTATACACATCATTCTTCTCTGTCAACATTTGAGTGTTGAAATACCTGTGAAAGTGTTCCACTCATAAACTTAGTTTTAATCTGAGTAAGGTGCAAATAAAACTTGAGATTGGCTGTTCTCTTGACAAATAATTGAAAGCACGGCAGAAAAATTGCATATACTAAAAGTAATGGATTTAATTCATTAAGATAAAGAATATTGCAGAGAGAATAAGTTAAGTTATTTGGGTTAGGATGTACTCTGGATCCAGGTATCCTAACGTTCCTTTCACTGCAGTGGTGACATGAGTAGCCTTCTCATCAATCTTTATCCTTGAAAGACCAAAATCGGCCAATTTTCCATTCATATTGCTGTCTAAAAGTATGTTGGCAGTTTTGATGTCCCTGTGATTCCAAGCCTTGACATAGAAATCCGAAGTCAACTAAATGAAATTTGGTTATATATATGATTAGTAAGTTGAGTTTTGATTCAGTTCAACTTTAATGTTAATTTTAAAAACATTTATTTATCTATAAAATACTAACACTGAAGTTGTGCTGAACTTAGACTACAGTTGTGTAAAACAGTTTTTATCTCACTATTTATACCCTTAATAATACTCATAATTTATATTATCGACTATTATTTTACTCTTTTAAGGACTTACCACGAGCTGCATCTAAAGCTATTTTGAGCCTTATTTTCCAATTTAGTTCTGAATTTTCCGATTTCACACCTGTGAAGAGAATAAAAGGCGTGAAGAGAATAAAAATCAAATGCAGGTAGGTTACTTTGGCTATACTTTCCACGGAAACAAAAACATCATCAAGCCATATAATTTACCATAAAGGCGGTCCATTAGGGACCCTCCTGACATGTGCTCGTAGATAAGCATAACCTTTCCTGATTGGTTACAATATCCCAGCAAAGATACCAAGTTCCTATGATTGATTCTGGAAAGAAGATCAACCTGTTCATGGCATACAAATAATTTACGATTTTTTATACATCCAACGAGCACACAGTAAAGTTGACAGTTAGAATGCTTGGATTTACACTTTATACAAAATTTAACTAAAAATCTAAATAATGTTTTTCACATTTGGCTAACAATTTTGATGAATCAATACACTTTCAAACAAAGCACAGCAAAACCTGTAAATTGAGCTTATATTTTACCTCATTCAAGAACTCATAAACTCCTTGGTGGGAGAAGAGGGAAAGCACTTTTACAGCAATAACTTTCCCTTCCGGCAACTCACCAAAGAACACCGATCCGAATCCCCCTCGTCCGATCTCTCTACTGAAGTCTTCTGTTGCAGCAATCATTTCATCTAAAGTGAAAGCACGGGACTTTGTTGGATTTGGCACCATAATCATTGAGGACTCTGCAATCTCTTCATATAGCTTAAACTTAATATTTTACTATGGCAAAACTCGTTTGTTATATAAATGAAAATTTTGAATTTTTATAAACAAATTTTAAGAGTCATATTTCTACCAAATCTGTTATTGAAATAAAATCATAATAATTTCTCATCTATAAGATATAGTTCCATAATAATGGCTTCGATTCTGTTTTCACCACTCTGTTGGTGTTTGCAACCCCACCTTCTTTTTGCCTCAGTTTGAGGTACACAACAATGCCTGCTATCAACGCTATAGTGACGATTAGAATTCCACTGAGTGTTGGTACAAGGACCACCTTCCACATATTATTTTTTGATTTCTTTGGACTAGTACATTCCCTCTTATCCATACTTAGGTAGCTGTTTCCAGAATAACTGAAACATAAGAAAGAGAGACTTTTAATGAACGTCATACAGAAAGATGGTCAGAATTTGAACTATTCATGATTACTATGTGGCATTTCTATTTATAATATGAAATAAAATCCTGATCTGGAAAATATCTTGAAAGAGAATTTGTGTGAAAACATAATACTTGAATTTCAACGAACAATGGAGGAAAAGATTGACAGGAATTGCACCGCTGAAATTATTGTTCTCTATGTTCCTGTAATAATAAATAAAGAACATTTCAGTACAAATATAATAAATTGATTTTCTTTAACATTGAACAAGAAATGGGAGGGAGACTTACAACTCTTTAAGATTTTTCAGTTCAGATAACCACTCTGGAACACTACCGCTCAGGTTGTTGTTTTGGAGATATCTGCATAACAATCAATGTAAAATTTTCTGTCAAATCTAAGGAATGGATACTGCAAAATGAATATAATAAATTGAGAAAAAAACTTACAGCCTCTCCAACATGGTTAAATTGGATAAATCTGGCAAGGTTCCAATTATACGATTATTGTCCAGTGACCTGTTGATTTCAACATCAATATTGAAGGCCTGATATGATATTCAAAGACATGGAAACATTTCATTTTCCTCTGTAAATAAATAGACAAATTTCTCATGAAAGTATACAATATTTTTTTACATGACTTTATTAAAGAAATACATATTACCAAATCAATAATCTCCTGAAAACTTTAGTTTATGTTGAAATTAGTTTTACTTGTGGACATTCTATAACTAGCCTGAGTGAAGCAACAAGTAGTGATGCTATAATCTAGATTGGGCTTTGTTGTACATATCTCACTTGGAGGATTTTTCACACGGTTACACATAAAAGAAAAGTCAAAATTCTGCTTACATATTAACTAAGGCAGTCAATTGCCCAATACTGCTAGGGATCGATCCTGCAAGATTCCTGCCTGACAAATTGCTGTCAACAAGAAGATTATGGTGAGCTCAAACAATTTTAACGAAAAGTTTGGTGAGTTTTATGATTTCAAATGGAAGAGTCAGCTTACATTTCGGAAATTCTTATAGGCGAAGTACTGTTATCACAGACAATACCCTTCCACGGGAACAAATAGCAAGGATCGGAAATCCAATCTTTAATGCCAAAATTTATTTTGATAGAGTGAAGAGCGTCAACTGCAGTTAAAGTTAAAAAAGTACTGGGTTAGGAATTGAATGAAGAGATATATAATTTTGTAATTTCAGTACGAGAAGTTGAATAAGGGACTTACTATCTTGAGAATACGTTGCCAGATCAGTGTCATATAGCCAATGATACTCAAAGGCGTTTAGTATTGGACCAAGGGTAGAATGAGGGGCCCTCACGACGTTAAAGGAATATATTTGATAGGGGAGGAATGTTAGCTCAAGGGTGGAATAATTGGGCGCCAGAGTAATGATTTCTGACCGTGTTTCACCATTTATCTGCACGTAGAAAGATCTGGATTCAGAGTTGTTGAGCTTCTGGATCTCTGCAAAATACAACAGCAGTAACGATCTGTTACCGTAAGGGGAAGATGTAATATTGATGTCCCTGCTGTTTCCAAGCCACGCTGTTTGCATGACAGGAATGGGAGGAAGGTCTTTGGTATTGTGCGTTGAAATGGGCTCTTGCGAAATTACAACATCTGATGTACTTTGAGCATCTAAATATTCATTGGTCCAGATGCGGTCGAATTTGTCTTGAGGATATCTGCGTAATGAACCACAAAAGAAAACTCAGCTCAATACTTGACAAAAGAAAACTCACACATCCTTTTATATATATATATAATTTTTTTATTTTTTTATGGTGGGAGATTTTCAACTATGCGAAGCTGTAGGATTAATCTATCTACCAGATTTATAGTTTGAGTTGGCCTAATGGATAAGAGCATGTGTTTCCTCTTGAATAAAAAATTGAGGTGAAATCTTAATTTATGTTATTTAAACTGGTTTTTTTATTATATATATTGATTCAGCACCTAAAAACTCTTAGGACACTTAGATTGTGCAAGGTTACCCATCAAATTTCTGTTTTCACTGATTTCCTGTCTGATTTTAGAGAAATTAGACTGGAAAAATCCACCTAAAAAGCTTTCAAAAAGTATATTTTGATATATTTAGTAGTCAAATAGCTGCACTGAAATAGACCCTTTGTTTCACAAACAAAAAAGTCTGAATCACCAATTTAACCTCTAACTTAACCGTGACCTTATTATTATTATTATTATTATTATATATTATTTTCAAACATTTTCAATATTTCTCACAGTAAGGCATGAAATTACTCTATCAACATATTCCAAAAGTGTTCTATCAGTTATTTTGTTTTTTTTTCCTTTTCACATATTATCGCAGAGTGATGCAGACTTCAGAAGCTGTTATAGGATCAGATCTGAAACACTCCGCTCAAACCAAGAAGCTGTTATAGTGGGCTAACCAAAGCACAGATACCAAAATCCTAAAATTCAGATTTTCCAGGTGAAAATGTGAATCTGACGACATTTTTGTTTTTTGAAAACGGTGAATCTGGGTAATACTTTTCAAGTAGGTATTCATTTTTTTAAAGATCTCTTTCAACATTTATATAGTTAATAATCATTTTTCTTAAAATTTAAGATAAAATTTATTGTAAGAAGTGCTTATTATTTTATTAGTATTAATTCTCTTAACACTTATTAATCATGAAAATCTAATTCCCAAAAATATTTCCTATTTTCAAATTTTTCACCTACCACCAGAATTCATACGGATATTGTTTCTGTAAGATTCATAATTTTTATTCACCGTAAAAACCTAATTCCAAAAACTGTTTCCCATTTTCACATTTTTCACCCACCACTAAAATTTTACACTAATGCTGTTTCTGTAAAAGATCAGAGTGTTTTTTTAACCCAAATCTGAATTTTATGGTTTTAGGATCTGTGTTTTTGTTAACCCACTATACTGCTAATTTCATCTACACTTGCATGTTGGTAATTCTATACAAGATTTCGTTCCAATGGACCGTTTCGGGTCTGTTCCTGTGAGAGGATTTTGCATGACAGAGTTTCCCACGGTCAGAGGGCTTCTGATTAATCTACCAGCAATCTCCAAAATAACAACTGTGCTATTTTCCTTTTCGTTTTGAGAAATTTATGTCGGACAGTTTGACTTCAGTTGAGGTTAACATGGTAGACTTTGAAAATGTGATGTACTAGAGCTAAGTTAACTCAACATACTTAACCAGTGCTACCAACATACTTCAAAATAACAGAACACTATGCGCATAACAGAGCAGTATGCTTATTATCGGCATCATAAATCTGTTGATTGGGTATGATTGTAGATTCTTTGAATATCCAGGGTTAGGTTAGGATATATTAGGATACAAATCTGCAATGAACAAGATAGAGTTCAGGATATTCTACAAATCTGCACTGAACAAGATAGATTTCAAGATATTCTACAAATCAATAATGGACATAAATTCATGAGTTTTTGATAAATTCAAGAGGGAGGTCGATTGTGAATCTCCGCCCAAAAAAACAACCGAAATGGAGTTCACATAAGAAGTTTGAAATTTACTTTACGGCTGAAAGCAAAATGGATTATGATGAACTACCATGTTAATCATGACTCTGAGATTGTAAATATATAGATTTCATACCTAATAGGAGATTCTCCACCGACATCATATGTTCCTGGCCACAACATTGTTCCTGGCTTAGCTTGTCCATACATGCCATCTTGGAAGGTTCTCAATTCAATAGCAGAAATAAAGGGATCGTCAGACTCCGAGGTCCTGATCAAGCAAACGCAGAGCACTGTGCCAGAACTCACAAATATTCTTTCATTATAATGTGCATTTACATTTGGGATTGTTCTCTGTACCATAGCCAACAAACCGGGCGTCTCAATAGAGAAAGCGAAGCTTGGCAATTCTGCGAATCCATCGTAATTTCCAACGGCAAACCATAATCTTAGGAGGTACGGCACATTGGGGGACACAGGCAACTGGTAGCAAGACTTGTTGAGGGGTTTTGGGAATAAACGGAGATGGTGCAAGTAAGAACCGTAGGCTCCCTGAGAGGCGTTCCCTATGTCGGCTGTCTCGCCCACGTCTATGTAAGGAGCATCAGTAACCCACGTTATATTATTTTCAGTGTAATTCGTTCTTCCTCCACAACTAATACTCAGAAATCCTGCCACACCACCAGTAATTTAGGAAATCAATATATGATGTCAAATGAGGATCTAAAGCGCAGAAAAAACGGAATCACTCTCTCGTTCTGTATAAATGCACTCATCAGCTGTTGGATCACATACCTGGTTGAGCGGTCATAAGAGGCATTAAACATAATAGCACGCCCACTGGCGCCATCCAACCGCCCCTTTTGTCATGATAAATTTTCGCCATTGTTCCACAAGTTTTTTATACTGTGCTTCGGCGTTCCTGGGGGAAATTAGAAGCACCTGCTGATGCTGAAACGATTTTGGTGTTATTTACGCAGCGTTATGTATTGTACATCGCGCGCATTAAAACCTTATTTCAGTGGTTAACAGACACACCGGAGATGAGAGGCAAACGAATAACATTCACATTGGCAAGGTCGACAGAAAATAATTGCAATGACTTTGACTTGAATACAATATTTTACAATGATATTGATGATGAAGAATTGTGGAATTTTAAGGAGGTGGTTTTATGGTCAAGTATTATCTTAGGAATATGTTTATTTTGTGATAGTTTAAATTTTTTTGAAGATTAAATTATTAGAAATTAAAAATAATTTTATGAAAAGAAATAATCAATTTAAAAGTAAGAAGTAAAATTTTAATATGAAGTCTCGCTAGGGGTGAGGATTGTGGCAAATTTGGGAGGAGGGTGGGCTGGTGTTATGGGGCATATCCTCACGTGAGTCGAATATAGTGATATGAGGCGTGGATAGATGCAACGTGATGGCTTCACCAAGAGGCGTGGTCCACTCAGAACCATCAAGGAGTTAGCATTCTATATAACTTGTCTCTTTAGTGTCTTACATCGCATTTGGTTCCTTTTATGGGAGGTTGATAAGTGGTTTTTTTCTAGCTGAGTGTGCACAGGCTCTTTGTCTGTGCATGCCTGCTGGTCTAGACACCTTAGTATTGAGAGACCTTAGTATTGAGAGGAGATGGTTGGGAGTGGATCGTGGGTAGATACCTTAGTATTGAGAGGAGATGGTTGGGAGTGGATCGTGGGCAATGCAAGTCTTGTTTAAGTGTTGGTGAAAAGGGTGTAGGATGTTGGAAATTAATCTCAACCATTTCATTAAATGAATTAGCAGCAGTTATATTTCTATATTTCAGTAAATGTTTGGCAGGTTGCGTGTAGAGAAGGACAAGTTATGAGCAAAGGACAATTACCCATTCTGCAATAGATTAAATAATTAAAGTCAAATAGGAATTTAATGCATGGATAGTAAATGTGCATGGGCAAATATTTAATGTGCAAGTTTAGTTTAGTTTAGTTTAGTTTAGTTTAGTTTACGTAATGTTCAGAAAATGATGTCCGCCTATACTATGTATTAAATTGTATCTGTCAGTAATTAAATGTCTTAGATATATATGTTGTTTTGATTTACATGTTAGAGTGAGTGAAGAGAGAGTTGTGTAATGTGGCGGATGAAAGTCTCGAAAGACAAGTGGAGAAAATGGTGATTCATTTGAACTGATTTCTACAATTGTATGGTATGGATTAAGTGAGTTCCCCAACTCTGTGTAAACTTCAGTAAATGTGTTGTGTTGATTAAAGTAATTTCCGCAACTCTGTGTGTTGAGGGAAAAACATTTTTCTCTTGTATCTTTCAAAAATTTTAACATACTGAAAACAAGATTGGAAACATTCCTTGAAAGCATTCCTTGGAAGCATCTAAGAAAGAAGTTGCAGCTACTGGCCCTTAGTACATGAAATAAAACTCAGTCTAAAGTAAAGTTGTCGTGCTAGTATGAGTATAGTGTGAGAATTGTTGTCGTGCTAGTATGAGAATAGTGTGAAAATTGTGGTGAGAGGAGGAACCCATCCCTCTTTGCTCTAGGCTATACGTGTTTTATCATTACAGAACCACCCCGGTTGGTTTCCCCTTTAGCTTTGGTGGTGGTTTAGTAAATAAAGGGTGGTTTAGTAAATAAAGGTTGCGTCTCAGAGTTTTGCAGTGCTAAATTCGGGTGATTATCTCGCCTTGGTGGAGGGTTTTCTCTTAGACAAGTTGGTAAATTTTTTTGAATTAAGTTTGTGCATATTACAATTGTAGGGTGGTCACGGTCTTTTTAGTGGGAGAGATTAATATGTAGGGAGGAAGTGCTTGGGGTTTTTTTGGTAGAGAAATTTGGTGTGAAGAGTTTTTGGTAGATATATAGACTAGAGAGTTTTAATGAAAAATGGTGTTTTTTATTTTGCAATTATTTCTTAATAATGGGTTGTTATGTACTGTAAATTTTGTATGTTTGTCTTTTGGAGAATATATACACACTTCCAAAAATTGTGTGTGTTTTTTGGGATATTAAAAAGCAAATAAATATTAAGAATAAAGACCATTGTGAAGATACACTTATAGCTGATTTAATACAATATTCTCATTACTATTAAAAAATTAAATATTCGTACATAATTATATATATATATATATATATATATATATATATATATATGAATTTAGATTTCTTTAATATGAATAACTTTGAATTAATTCTTTAAATTTATTCCAACTAATTATTGGAGTCACTATTTTTAACTAGTAAATGTGAATTTTCATCAAAATAATAATACTATTTATAATAATATTGTTTAATAATAATAATAATATCATCTTATTTCAACAACTTGAATGGTAAATAAATAAATAACAAAACAAAATAATATTATTATATTTAATAATAATGATAATGCTGGGTAGACCCAATCCTCTTGAAGACCCATTCAAAAAGCTAAGACAAAATTTACAGTTTGGCATTCATGGAGATCGCACTTTCTTAATATATTTTAATGCACAGATTCAAAGTAACTTTAAACATTACAAAAAATATGTTAGAATATCCCACGTGAAAGCTATACGACGGAGATTTATACGAGATATATTTCAACTCACCTAACCATCAAATCCATACACCTTGCACGTTGGAATATTTCGTACCAAGGTATACTTTAAAACCATAAACCATGTAAACATGAGTGGTCCCTCTTTGAAACTTTTTAAACTCGGTGGACTTTGTGTTAAATGTATATATATAAAATATTATTAAAATTATTAATTAAATTTCTAAATTATAAATATGGTGTGAACATATTTTTCGGTTAACAACTTGTTTAAATATGTGTTGAACCTATTTTTTTTTAACGTCAAACAAGTTGATAATTGAAAAATGTGCCAACCAAAAATATATATATATATATATATATATATATATATGTATATATGTTAGTCAATTTTTAAAACATATGCTTTTTTTAATATATATATTCACACAAATATAACCATTTGGTGGGCAGGTTGGCACATTTTCTAATTATCAACTTGTTTGAGATTTTATTAAAATGAAATTATGAATATATATTGAGGAATGTAATATAAATAATTAATTTTAAAAGGTATTTTCATAATTATTTATATTATTATGGTGTATTTTAATCAATTTGTAAATTTGCTCTGAAAATTATGAAAATTTTGGTAGGATTTTGATAAAATTTGGGAGGGATTTTTGTAAATTCAGGTTATAGCGATCAAATTTCAAGATTTTGGGTGCCCAGAGATTTTTGATAGTGTTGAATCTATTTACACCATCAAAAACATGATTCAAACACTGCGAGATTTTTAGAATTTTTTTCGGTCAGATTCCAGCCACTTTTAACCGTCTAGACAATTCCTTCGCCTCAGCAGACGTCTCCTTATACTAAATTCAAAACATTTATCCATTTTATATGATCCACTTAATTTTATTCAAAATTATTTAAATACACTAAAATAATCATTTAAATTCCATATAATCAATGTAACATATTATATCAATGTAAATTCATATATAAAAAGTACACATTTTATTCATCAATTCACAACTTGAGATTGCTTTTGCAAATATACGAGTCTAGATTCATCTTAACCCCAAATCTATGAAGTACTAAAAAGGATCAAATCTCTCGAGGTGCAAACCTTTCCTCAAGTTTTGCACTCAACTCCCTCAAGTTTTGCTCTTAATCTCATTGATTGCAAAACCTAATGAGATTAAGAGCAAAACCTGAGGAAATGTGTGCACCTCAAGAGATTTGTTCCCTCTCAACGCTTAATAGATATGGGGTTCAGATGGATCTAGGTTGGTTTCAATAATTCATTATCACACAAAAATTTGATTTTATCTCTTTCTTTAATGTTATTTTGAATGCAAAGTGACAATGTAACAATGTTGAATGATAGAAAATGCGAATAATTAAAATGTAGCCAATTACAAATAGTCTCATTATGGTCATTCTCAAACTATTTTCTTCTATTGTTTTTATTGTCACACCTATTTTTTTTCATCTTTTTATATCGATCATATGAAAAGGGCAGATGAAATTTTAGACCATTCAAATCTTTAACTTAAGATATTGTAGTAAACATCATAACTTCTCTCTCTTGCTATTCAATATTAATAGTAGTGTTCTCCAAAGTAAGTCATTGTGACTTACAGAGCACATTAAACCCCAAGTAATTTTCACTGGTAATTGTTTTCTATTACCTCATTTGAATGCAAAGTGACTAACAATGTTGAATGTAGGAAAATGTGAATAATAAGAATATAGTGAATTACAAATAGTTTATAGTTTGAAGAAGCAAACATTTCAGGTAAGATGAAAATTCAAGCATTTAATTTATGGTTGAATTAATGTAAAATAGGAATCAATGCACATCGCAGACATTTTTTTTTCTTACACTAAATCAATGCACATTATTAATCTAATTACTTTGAAATTAATGTACATAATAAATCTAGTTACATCAAAGTAGAAATCAACATCTACACTAAAATCAATGCACCTAGTACAAGCAATGAATATGACTAGAAATCGATATATGCACTCAAATAAATACATCTAGTGCAAACAATCGAACAAGATTAGCAATCAACACCTACACTGAAATCAATGCATCTAGTGCAAGAAATCAATTGCAATTAGAAATCAACAACTACACTTAAATTAATGCATCTAGTGCAAGCAATCAAATAGGATTAGAAATCAATAATTACACCTAAATAAATGCATATTGTATAATCAATCAAATAGCATTAGGAATACATGTCTACATTGAAATCAATGCATCATGTAAAATCAATCAAATATGATTAAGAATCAAAATATGCACTGAAATCAATGCATCTATTTCAGTGAACATTAAGGGAATTTTGAGGTTTAAAATGGGCCTCCTAAGGAAATAATAAAATAGTAGCTAAGCCAATAAAATAATATTTATGAATTTTCAATTCACTTTTTTCACTATAATCAATGTAACCATAGTTAAATTCAATTCAAAAGTTGTACCAAAATATAAATTAATAAAAAAATTGTATTGATGTGACTATAAATAAGAATGAGCTTTTCAAGAAAAAATCATTATCATTGAACAACTAATGCATTTGTCCTTTGTACTTAAATAACTTAAAATAAAATATAAATATAAATTTATAAATTCTTAATTATATTATATGCTATTAATTAAAATTTATATTATTAAATTGTATAATAACATGTAATTAATATACTATATTAAAATAATACAATATAATAAATGTATAGGGATATGCATTGTTTCTTTCAAGAAATATGAAATGAAAATAATAAATTTTTATTCCAAAAGTGTGAAATGACATTTATTATGAGTACTTTACTTTAACTTTAAAAGTACTTAGAGCACCACCATGGTTAACCATGAGTTTTTTCCACCATTGAGAATGTGACAAGTAAGTACCTTTAACTCAAACAATGCCACCCTAACCATTAGAGATGATGTCATCCCCTAAAATGTGATTAACTCTCATAAAGTGAATTTTGATTGTAAATTTTTCTTAGGAGGCCCATTTTAGACCTCAAAATTCCCATAATGAAACCAAATATTCATAAGATGAAAGAGTCTGTCTCCCCCCCCTCTCTTTGTCTCTCTCTTCTTCCATCTCTCTCCCCCCATAATCTATATATAATCCACCTCCATATCTCCTTTGTATCTCTATATCACCTCCCCCAAACACACAGGTTTAAGCAATTTAGTCGAGCTTATGTGTCCTTAAGGGACAACTGCAATTTTGTTGTTATAGTGGATTCTAGAATAGGTTAGGTATGACCATTTTAGAGGCTTACTGGTAGGAAACCTCTCTCAGGTTGTTAGTAAATGTCTCATGTAAATGTACATGTATATATATGTGCTTTATATAAGTAGTAAGGTTGTTGTTGTTTAAGGAGAAAGAAAGGAGTAAATCTAGTAAGGGGTTGGTCTTATTTTGGTATTCGAGTTTACACTTGTAAAAGGAAATTGTATGAGCTTGTGAGTGTTTAACAATGCAGCTCCGGAGGAGTACGAGGGACTCGGAATATTTTACAGATGGACTATGCCCATTTAAAACATCCTCGTTGTTCTTACATGTTAATATAGAGGAATTTTTCCTGTGTGTCCTGTTGTATCTTAAGATACAATCCCTTGGTTCTGAAAGGAATAATTATTAAGACATTTTAAAAGTGTGTCACATAAAATGATTTTATCATGAGGTCTCTGTCCTATTCCTCTGGAGACTAGTTTTCTAAAACCCTTAATGATCTGGAATAGTAAAAGATTTCATAATGCCATTCACTACTGATATCTGAATTAAAAGAAGAACTGTAGGGGAAACTAAAAGTAATATGCTGAAAACACAGAATCTACCACTTTTAAGTTTAAGAGGAAATTCATGGAGAGAGAGGAAACTCGAAATAATATGTTGTAAACATAGAATCTATAACTTTAAAGTTTCATTAGGAGTTTGTGAAGAGAGGGGAAACTCAAAATAATATGTTGTAAACACAGAATCTATTACTTTTAAGTTTCAGAGACAATTTGTGAAGGGAGAAGAGATGGAGTGAACGAGCACAAATTAAGGTTATTTAAATCTTTTTCGTAGATGTAATTAAGAGACCGGCTGCTAAATTACTTCACTTCATTAAAAGAAGAAGGGAAAAAAAATGGCACAAGAAACATGAATCACCATCATCAGTTGCAGGAAACTTACTGCTTATTTCATTTACCCATCAGAAAAATAAGTACAAAATGTAATCCCCAAGAGGTCCAGAACTCATGCCCCTGCTTCCCTCTTTATCTCTTCCTTAAATACAAACAAAAGCAGTTTGTAATTGCTCCAGCTTCTTGAAACTCCTAAACTGCCTAAATTGTTAAACTAGATATTACATTGCAATTGAGGACACCATTGTAGCTTCGATCTTAACAAAGAAAAAAAAATACACTTGAAATATAATCCTTTTGCTAAGTCTGATTTTTTGTTAATGTGTCTCCTTCTATTTTGTCTGTGATGTCCTAACAACCTGCATAAACGTATCTCCACCCGACTCTGTCCATGCTTATGCATTTCGAACGTTGTCATCATGTCACCTGTGACCCAACTCCGCCTCTTCCGCGCGTGCCTGTTGTGTTTAATATCCTCTTCTCCTTTGCTCTACGTCGGGTTACTTACTCGAGTCTCTCTGCCTACGTTCAGAATTTCTTCCATTATCAAGGCGTTTCACCGGCTTTATATTATAATCCTCCTTTCTTCCTCCGATGCTATTTAACACAAGAAATGCCTTACCTCCAGATTGGAAAACCTTTGGAGTTCACTTTTGAAACCACATCGCATCTGCTCGAAAATAGAAAATCGGGTATTTTATTATGAAAGACAGGAGGTAAGTGTTAAACTGTGCAATGTACGAAGTGCAACGGGTGGAAAGTGACGTGGTAGGACAAAGGTGGGACAACCCACATGTCGCATATTGCAATTTTTACATGGGAGCAAGCAGACGTTAAACGTTACGTTTTACGAAGTGCAAGGGCGGGGAAGGTGACGTGGCACGGATGGAGGTGGGATCGTGCTCGCACATTGCATATTGCAAGGTTATATGTAAGCGGAGGGTGGTAAATGTTGAAAAGCGCGATGTACGAGAGGAATGATGTGGAAGGGTGGAGGTGGGACCGCCCGTAGATCGCATGTCGCAAGTTTTATATGGGAGCAAGCAGAGGGTAAACGGTAAGGTTTGCCAAGTGCGATATGTGATGGAACCTATGGCTGACACATGGTTCTTCTTGAAAATATCTGATCCATTAACTCTCTTGCATATTTATTTTCGATATCCATTCTTGACCGCTTATCTCAAACTTAGATCTCGTGATCTAATCTTATCCATCCATTTGAATTGCGTTCATGTGTTATGATCTCCGCCATCCATCTTTCCGCCTCAATTCTGTGCTTTGATCCTGACTATCTATTTTCCCCTTTGCACCTCCTCCAAAACCCTTAAGTTCACTTAAGGTAAATACAATATTTCTCTGCTTTCTCTGATTTGAAAGTAAGGGGTGTGGCCTCCAACTATCACCATGTAATGTCCTTTATTGAAACCTGAAACCACTTGCGGGGGCACTTAAGAGGTTTTTTGGAATTTGAAGAGAGTTTTCCTGCAGTTAATGTCAACCGTCGATTTGCAGGTGAGCGGATTTAAGGAAAATTCTTGTGGGAGCACTCCTTGGTATAAATCTTATGCAATTTATGCTCCTGGGTTGCCATTGGATATGGGCACAATCAATACGAGCCTTCGTTGTACTCGAACTTGGAAGAATGATAATCTTGTTTAATTTTAACTTTAATACATCATAGCATTAAACGGTATTCTGTAGCGCTAGTCTCTCCTAAGCTTGCGAATGAGTCCGACTCGACCCTGACCGATGTGTAATGTTCTGAACATGTCCATCGGTCTGGCTCTTGAACTGTTCTGCACGTGAATAATCCCGAATTGACCCCTCATGCACGCTTTTCTCTTTGTTTCTCCTTTGACTTAGATTACACCTCCAATGTTGTTGCTTCCCTAATTTTGGTTCTAGTGCACATGTGATGATGAATCCTCGTTGAGCTTGTGGTTATCCTTTCGAGCATATTACAGGTCTTCTTGAAATTTTAACAATTGTTCCTAAATAACCTTGAATCCCAAAAATTATATCTAATATAATTCACTGCGGAAACCCCTCCTATGTAAACCTTGAATTTCTGAGAACCTCTCTTGAGTTTTAGTTGAGTCGAATTATGCTACAACACGTGGCTCCAATTGGGGACAACATTTTGGTAGCAAAGTGTTGAGAACTTGTAGATCAATATCCTTTATTGGGCATGGAGTCAAGGAGCACTTGTAGATCAGTAGCCTTTATTGGGCACGGAGTCAAAGAGCACTTGTAGATCAACAGACTTTATTGGGCATGGAGTTAATCCCAAATGGGAGATGATCCAGTATGAAAACCTCCAGAAACCTGTACACTTTGGACTCCTTCCTTTATTCTTAAACTGAAAATATTGAAATGAAAATACTACAACTAAAAATGCTCAAAACAATGTTACCAATGATACGGGAACTATTACCTCAAAACGGGAACTCTAGCCCAAAAAGACTCAAAAAATATGAAAAAACGCCCCAAAAACAAAAAGTGTGTATTCCAGAATGCATTTGTTTTTTTCTCAATGTTGAATTTCACATTTTTATAAAATTATGCTAAAAACGAAATTGTTTCTTGAAAAAATGATTGAAAAAAACACCCTTGAAACAAAACGAGTTGATGCTAGAATAACAAACAAAACATTGTGTCACACTTTTGACACATTGTAACAATGGAATTAAAGACAACATATTAGGACATTGAAAAATCGTAAAATTCTAAATTTTTTGACAGATGATGTTATATATAAACAAAATCATGTCTGAAAGGCTTATCATTTCGAACAATTTTTATCCATGTTGTTAAACATAAAATATCTTGACTCTAAACAACCCTAAAATTGTAATTATTTTCAACCATAACATTAAAGATAAAATTTCGTGGCACAGGAAAACCTTAATGACAAGTTGTAAATCTCAAGTTTTTAAATCTTAAGTTTTCAAGATACTTGAACCATGAAATTATGGAGAAATTATATGACTTAAACAATTTTTAAAAATGAACAAGTAAATGAAAAATTTATTATTCATATATTTGTTTGTTTATATATAAAAACATATTTTTTATTTTTTTTTATTGTTTTTCTATATTTTAAATAATAATTATTTTAATTTTTAAAAAATTTAAAATTAAATATATATATATATAAAACATATATATTGTTTATTTTTTAAAACATATTTTTTAATTTGTTTTTATTGTTTTTTATATTTTAAAATTTTAATTGGATAGTTTATTTATTTATTTATAATTAAACAATACATTTTTTTATTATAATAGTTTTTGTTTAAAAAAACAATTAATTTTTTAAAATAGTTTGTGTTTGAAAAATAAAAAATAAAAAAATAAATAATTTTCCACCCGCCGGGGGTCGGAGGCAGGCTGGGCAGCCCTCGAGGGCGTCGCCCAGCTGGAGTCTGGCCCCCGTCTTGGCGAAGAACGTTTCTAAGAATCACTCCCGACTGGGCGAAGGGTGATTCTCGGAATCACCCTCTGCCCAGCCGAGGGTGATTCTCGGAATCGCCCTCCACCCAGCCGGGGGTGATTCTAAGAATCGTTCTCTACCTAGTCAGGGGTGATTCTCAGAATCGCCCTCCGCCCAACCAGGGGTGATTCTCGGAATCGCCCTTCGCTCAGTCGCGGGTGATTCTTGGAATCGCCCTCCACCCAACCGGGGGTGATTCTCGAAATCGCCCTCTGCCCAACTGAGGGTGATTCTCGAAATCGCCCTCCGCCCAGCCGGGGGTGATTCTCGGAATCCCCCTCCGCCCAACCGGGGGTGATTCTCGGAATCGCCCTCAGCCCAGTTGGGGGTGATTCTCGGAATCACCCTCCGCCCAACCGGGGGTGATTCTCAGAATCGCCTTCTGCCCAGTCGGGGGCCGGAGGAAGGTCGGGCAGTGCCGTCGAGGGCTGTCCAGCCTGCCTCCGACCCCCAGCTAGTTGGAGGCAGGCTAGGCAACCCTCGATGGCGGCCTGGCCAGCCTGCCTCCGACCCTTGGTTGGGTGTAGGGAAATTCCTAGAATCACCCCGGGCTGGGCGGAGGGTGATTCTCGGAATCACCCTCTACCCAGCTGTGGGTGATTCTCGGAATCGTCCTCCACCTAGGTGGGGGCCGAAAGCAGGCCGAACGACGCTGTCGAGGGCTGCCCAGCTTGCCTCCGCCTAGCCGGGGCTAGAGGCAGGCTGAGCAGCCCTTGACGATGCTACCCACTCGGCCGGTGGAGGGTGATTCTGAGAATCTCCCTCTGCCTAGCCAGGGGCCAGAGGCCAGCTGAGTAGCGCCATCGAGGGCTGCATAGCCTGTCTCCGCCCAGTCGGGGGCCGGAGGCTCAGAATCACCCTCCGCCTAGCCGGGGCCGAAGGCAGGCTGGGCAGCCCTTAACGGTGCCGCCTGGCCAGCCTCCGGCCCCCGGTCGGGCGGAGGGTGATTCCAAGAATCTCCCTCCGCTTAGTTGGGGGCCGGAGGCCAGCCGAGTGGTGCCATCGAGGGCTGCCCAGCCTGCCTCCGCCCAGTCGGGGGCCGGAGGCAGGCTGGGTAGCCCTCGACGACGCTGCCAAGCCTGCCTCTGACCCCCAGCTAGGTGGAGGGCGATTCCGAGAATCACCCCCGGCTGGGTGGAGGGCGATTCCGAGAATCACCCCCGGCTAGGCGGAGGCTAGCCGGGTGGCGCTGTCGAGAGCTGCCCAGCCTGCCTCCGGCCCCCAGCTGGGCAAAGGGCGATTCTCAGAATTTCCCTCCACCCAACCGAGGGTCGGAGGCAGGCCAAGCGACGCCTTCAAATGAAGGATATTGGGTTTTGGATCTATTTTTAGGTTTAGATAAGTTTTATTATACAAATTTAAATTTAAATTTAAATATTTTATCTTTTACTTTTTATGTCTTTATACTAATTTTCTTACTTATTTCTTTTGCACTTGATGATTAGGTACAACACTAGCATGTTGCCTACCAAAAAGAAGAAATTGCATTGCCATTGAGAAAGACCCAGTGCAATGCAAATTTATTCAACAAAGAATTAACGGTCTTGAATTCCTTCCAGATGCGAAGCAAGAAGTTGTTTTAAGGAAAGGAGATTTTAATGAATCACGTGTGGCAAAAAAAACAAAGGAACCTCAACCACCATTATATGGAATGATTGGAAAGGGACACTTTGGAAGATTTGTAGACATGAAAGATCTATTAGAAGAGGACAATGACCAAAATGAAGTATAGAAAATTGCAGAAGAAGTCATCAATGATGTTCTAGATGATGTTGAACATGTATTAGTTGATATTGTTGAGGATCTTTAAGTGGTAGAGGAGAAACCCTCCTTATTCTCTTTGTTCTAGGCTATATGTCTTTTATCATTACATGACCACCCTGGTTGGTTTATCATTATATGACTCAGAGCTTTGGAGTGCTAAATTCGGGTGATTATCTTGTCTGACAGCCCTAATGGAGGTTTTCTCTTAGACAAGTTGTGAACTAAGTCTGTGCATATTACAATTGTTGTATTACAATTGTTGGGTGGTCATGGTTCTTTTAGTGGGAGAGATTAATATGCAGGGAGGAAGTGCTTGGGGTTTCTGTTTGGTGGAGAAATTTGGTGTGAAGAGTTTTCAGTAGACATGTAGACTCAAGAGTTTTAATAAAAAATGGTATTTTTTGTTTTGTAATTATCTCTTAATAATGAGTTGTTATGTATTGTAAATTTTACATGTTTGTTTTTTTGAGAGAATATGTACACATTTCTAAAGATTATGTGTGTTTTTTGGGATATTAAAAAGCTAATAAATATTAAAAATAAAGACCATTATGAAGATACACTTATAGCTGATTTAATATAATATTTTCATTACTTTTAAAAATTATATATATATATATATATATATATATATATATATATATGAATTTAGATTTCTTTGGTGTGAATAACTTTGAATTAATTTTTCAAATTTATCCCAACCAATTATTAAAGTCACCATTTTAAACTAGCAAATGTGACTTTTCATCAAAACAATAATACTATTTATAATAATATTATTTAATAATAATGATAATAATAATATCATCTTATTTCAACCATGAATAGTAAATAAATAAATAACAAAATAAAATAATAATATTATTTAATAATAATGATAATGGTGGGTGGACCCAATTCTCTGGAAGACCCATTCAAAAAGCTAAGACAAAATTTACAGTTTGGCATTCATAGATATCGCACTTTCTTAATATATTTTAATGCACAGCTTCAAAGTATCTTTAAACATAATATCATTACCATTATTATTATTATTATTATTATTAATGCTGCACAGATTCAAAGTAACTTTAAACATTACAAAAATTATGTTAGAATATCCCACGTGAAAGCTATCCGACGGAGATTTATACGAGATATATTTCAACTCACCAAACCATCAAATCTATACACCTTGAACGTTGGAATATTTCGTACCAAGTTATACTTTAAAACCATAAATCATGTAAACATGAGTGGTCCCTCTTTGAAACCTTTTTCAACTCGGTGGACTTTCTGTTAAATGTATATATATAAAATATTATTAAAATTACTAATTAGCTTTCTAAATTATAAATATGGTGTGAACATATTTTTCGGTTGACAACTTGATAATATGTGTTGAACCTATTTTTTTTAACGTCAAACAAGTTGATAATTGAAAAATGTGCCAACCAAATGCGTATATATATATATATATATATATATATATAATATGTTGTCCATTTTTAAAATATATGTTTTTTTAATATATATATTCACACAAATATAACTATTTGGTGGGCAGGTTTGCACATTTTTTAATTATCAACTTGTTTGAGATTTTATTAAAATCAAATTATGAATATATATTAAGGAACCTAATATAAATAATTAATTCAAAAAGGTATTCTCATAATTATTTATATTATAGGGATTTTTGTAAATTCAGGTATGATTTTGATAAAATTTAGGAGAGATTTTTGTAAATTCAGGTTATAGTGATCAAACTTCAAGATTTTGGGTGCTCAAAGGTTTTTGATAGTGTTGAATCTATTTACACCATCAAAAACATGATTCAAACACTGTGAGATTTTTAGAATTTTTTTCAGTCAGATTCCAACCACTTTTGACCGTCTAGACAATTCCTTCGCCTCAATAAACGTCTCCTTATCCTAAACTCAAAACATTTAACCATTTTATATGATCCACTTAATTTTATTCAAAATTATTTAAATACACTAAAATAATAATTTAAATTCCATATAAGCAATTTAACATATTATATCAATGTAAATTCATATATAAAAAGTACACATTTTATTCATCAATTCACAACTTGAGATTGCTTTTGCAAATATACGAGTCTAGATTCATCTTAACCCCAAATCTATGAAGCACTAAAAATGATCAAATCTCTCGAGGTGCAAACCTTTCCTCACGTTTTGCACTCAACCCCCTCAAGTTTTGCTCTTAATCTCAATGATGCAAAACCTGAGGAAAGGTTTGCACCCCAAGATATTTGTTCCCTCTCGACGCTTAATAAATCAGGGGTTAATATGGATCTAGGTTGGTTTCAATCATGCATGATCACACAAAAATTTGATTTTATCTCTTTCTTTAATGTTATTTTGAATGCAAAGTGACAATGTAACAATGTTGAATGATAGAAAAAGTGAATAATAAGAATGTAGCTAATTACAAATAGTCTCATTGTGATCATTTTCAAACTATTTTATTCTGCTTTTATTATTGTCACAGCTATTATTTTTACCATCTTTTCATATCAATCATCTGAAAAGGGCAGTGGAAATTGTAGACCATTCAAATCTTTAACTTGAGATATTGTAGAAAACATCATAATTTCTCTCTATTGATATCCAATATTAATAGTAACATTCTCAAAAGTTAATCATTGTGACTTATAGAGCACGTTAAACCCCAAATAATTTTCAATGGTAGTTGTTTTCTATTACCCGATTTGAATGCAAAGTGACTATCAATGTTGAATGAAGAAAAATGGGAATAATAATAATATAGTGTAATTTTCAATGGTAGTTGTTTTATATTACCTCATTTAAATGCAAAGTGACTAACAATGTTGGATGAAGGAAAATGGGAATAGTAAGAATATGGTGAATTACAAATAGTTTATAGTTTCAAGAAGCAATCATTTCAGGCAAGGTAAAAATTAAAGTAATTAATTTATGGTTAAATTCTTGTAAAATAGGAATCAATGCACGTCATCAATATTTTTTTGTGCTTACACTAAAATAAATGCACACTATTAATCTATTACTTTGAAATTAATGTACATCATAAATCTAGTTACAAATCAATATCTACACCAAAATCGATGCATCTAGTACAAGTAATGAAATAGGACTAGAAATCAACATTTGCACTGAAATCAGTGCATCTAGTGCAAACAATAGAACATGATTAAAATCAACACCCGCACTGAAATCAATGCATCTAGTGCAAGTAATAAAATATGATTAGAAATCAACAGTTGCACTTAAAGTAATGCATCTAGTGCAACCAATCAAATAGGATTAGAATCAATCATTACACCGAAATCAATGCATCTTGTGCAATCAATAAAACAAAATTATGAATAAACGTCTATATTGAAATCAATGGATCTTTTACAATCAATAAAATATGATTATGAATCAAAATATGCACTGAAATCAATGCATCCATTTCAGTGAAAAACCAAGATATTCGTAAGATGAAAGATTTTGTCTCCTTCCCTCTCTCTGTCTCTCTCTTCTTCTCTCTCTCTCTCCCACCACTTTATATATCTATATCTCCCTCCATATCTACTTATTTGTCTCTCTATATCACCTCCCCCAAACACACATGTTTAAGTAGTTTAGTCCAGCTTATGTGTCCTTATAGGACAACTGCAATTTTGTTGTTATGGTGGATTCTACAATAGGCCAAGTACAACCATTTGAGAGGCTTACTGGTAGGAAACCTCTCTCAAGTTGTTACAAAATTTCTCATGTAAATGTACATGTATATATATGTGATTTATAGAAGTAGTGTGGTTGTTGTTGGTTGAGGAGAAAGAAAGGAGTAAATCTAGTAACGGGTTGGTCTTATTTTGGTGTTGGAGTTTATGCTTGTAAAAGGAAACTGGATGAGGTTGCGAGTGTTTGACAACACAAATCGAGTGGAGCATGAGGGAATCTGAATATTTTACAGATGGACTATTCCCACTTAAAATATCCTCGTTCTTCTTACATCTTAATATAGAGGAAATTTTCATTTGTGTCTTGTGTATTTGTGTTTGCGTCGAGTAAATATTCTTTTTATATCCCTACTCTAAGTTAATAATAGTATTTGGCGATTAATAGAATCACCATGTTTCTATATGAATGTGTATAAATGGTTGTGTGTTGAAATGATCATTTGTGAGTAAGGGGAAATGGTCTTAGTTTTATAAATAAAGTTAGATCCTTGGAGACTGAGCATGAAAGTTAGATAGAAAGAAGACTCGAGTGTTTGACTAGTACGAGCTAATGAGCTCCATCATTAGACATATTTGGAGGGGTTAATAGTCACATTTTTTCCTTCTTAGATCTATTTTTCTTGCATTTTTATTATTATTTGGGTTTATGATGCTAGTATAGGTGGCGATTAAGGAAAACATACTCTAAGTGCCTAATATTAGGTTGAGTGTAGAAAATCATGATTTATTAAGCATTTTTATAAATATTTTATCACAAAGACATGGAGGAGACAACAAGGAGAACTTATAGGAGGATTGTCCACCCTCAAAGGCAGCTGAAGGATCCCAAATATTCTCTCCAACAATTCAAATTCCACAAGCAGTCGAAGGCTCCCCAAGGATTCTCTCCAACAATTCGAATTCCAGAGGCAGCCGAGCAACTCAAAGAGGAGAGCACTCAATCTTGGTTTACTTGGAGTCAAGTGGACTCAATCACCATTTTATAGGGAGCTATTGGTAGCTACCTTGTAAGAATAAATAGAGCAGAGCTAGAGCTAGGAAGAGTTAGTATATCCTAGTCTCGATTCCATTCAGAATTATTTTTGTGAACTATTGAAGCTTTTTGTTTTATTCAGGGATCAAAACTTTCAGAGATGTATGCAGTTATTCTTTTATGAAATGAGCAGAATGATTTCATTTGATTGATTTAAGTTCAAAGGTCTAAGCTGGTGGGTTAGGGTCCAATCCATGTGCCTCGGCTTCTCTGATGTTATTATCTTTTCCTTTCTGTCATTTATCTAGTTTTTATTTTGTCATTTAGGTTAGATCTGCTTCTGATAATTTTAATTTCTATTTAGTTTTTGTGCTGTTGTAGTTTTAATTGCTTATGCATAGTGAAATAGAGTAAAAACTCCAAAAATGTTGTCAAGTCTCCCCCCTCTCATCTCTGTCAATAGAGTTCGAGTAGGAGCAGAGCTTCCCATAGGACAAAATTGCTTTATGTTCGAGTTCGGGGAAGAATTTGTATTACCAAGTGTTATATCATCATTTATCACCAGCTTATACTTGATGACTTATACATTGGCCTTGGGCAACCCTTCCCTTCAGACTTGGACATATTTCTCAAAAATCAATATCTTAAAACCCATATGTGACTTTGCCCAGATTTTTCTGCATATATACGCGAGTCCATACATAGAGAACCACGTATGCCATTTTAAACATTATATATATATATATATATATACCTTATTTTAGAGGCGGGGTTTACTGTAGTTCCAGTAACTTAACCACCCCAGCCCGTGGCCTAATTGTTCCCAACTGCAAAAACTAATTTGAGGGAGTATAAAAGCCCCTCAAGGGAATGGCCTAAGGGAGGAAGAGAGAGAAATATAGATAGTATAGGTTGTTGGAGCCTTATCCAAGTCTGATATATTCCCGTGCCTCCTGCACTTCCCAGATATTTGTAGGAAAACCTTGTTTCCTTCAGATGCTCACCACCCTATGTGACATCCATTGTGCACTATTATCGGAAGAAATATTGAGAGGCTAGGGCTGGATTTCAGGTGATCTCTCCACGTTTTTCTACTGTACATGTCATTAATAACAGAAGTACCATCTTGTTCCTGATGTTTACGTGTCAATAATCTTTTATACATGTGTAATGATCGTAATTTTTTCACTTAATATTGTTTCTATGAGATTATGCATGCTTTTCACTAACATCTAGAACATATACATGTTGTACAACTAGGATTTTGTGTTTGTTCTTTGCTGGTTTAAAGATTACGGAGCACAAAGTGTTGCAGGGGGTTTGCACCTTGTGGGATCTACTTCAATCGAGGGATACCCTGGTAAGGTCTGCAACCTGTAGATTCTAGTTATTAGCATAAAAGTTGGTTAAGTGTGTCCTTCTTGTAATGACATGCCCCTGATCTGTGAAGGTTCATCAACCCAAGACCTTTAGGGTAACATTTCCCGAAACAGAAATGGCGACTCCACTTGGGATCACATTCTTGTGATTTCCCATTTGGGTCGTTTTATCTGTCTTGTAGGTTCCTGACAGGTTTTATCACTTTTTACAGTCTAGTATGTCTTTTTTCAATCAGACAAAAGACCTGGTCCCTTGATCAGGCTTAAATTTTTTATTTTTCCCTTATATTTATTTTCATACGTAGATTTTTCTCTGCACAGTCGCGTATACACGATTTTCCTTGGTTACAGTCGTGTATACATGCTAGTTGCACACTGTGAAGTCGCGTATGGCTAGAAAAATTTGAAAATTTAAGTTTTCATCCTCTCTAGTCTTTTCTGTCTGAGTTGAACCATTCCTGTGGTGTCTTTAAGGTCTCTGGACTGTGTTCATGGTGAGTTCATATCCATTTCTCTCTTGTTTTTGTGAAAACCTAGCCATTTGGTGAATTCCCATGTTTTGTGTGTTTGCAATTGCAGCTGAAGCACCAAGACCTTTTCCTAAAGTTCTTGGTTGTTCTGATCAATCAGAAAAGTGAGCCTCTGCTTGTTTGCTCTTCTTGGCCCTATGAATTTATTCACTTGTGGTTTTTTCCTCCTTGGTCTATTTTGGTTTTCTTGATTTCTTGAACTTGTCTTGTTGCGAATCTTGAAGAATCTCTATTCGATTTTTTGAGTTTTTGTTTGTTGCAAGATTTTTCTACTATGCTCAATCAATTGATTGAGTTTCGTGTTTCTTTTTGCTCATTTAAGTCCTGCTACGAAAGTAGCACAATTTACTTGAGCACTTTGAAGCCTTTTTTGAGACTCATTTTGCTTGATTCTGATTCTTGGGTAGTTTTTTCTTGTCTTCTTGAAATCTTCTTTCTTCCATTATAAGTTAAAGCCCAAAAACATTTTGTGTTTTCCATAGCTTTTTCTTTGAGTTTGTTTTTACGGTTTCATTATATCCTTTGAAGCTTTTTGGTTGGTTTCTAGTCTTTGGTTCTTGGCTTGATTTTGAAGGAAACATTCTCTTGATTTCTCTCTTTTGTATCAAGTGCATTTTGGCGTTTTTATGCATAGGAGTTATGTATGGAGCTAGCCTTGTTTTTCTGTCAAAAACTGATCAAACCATTGTCTTATTAGAGAATATTTTCTTCTTCTTTAAATTTAGCGTCTTAGGATTTGCATATCATTGGTAGTTTGCATTAAGTGCATTTGAGCATTTTAGTATTTTTCGTAACTTTCTGGATCATGTGAAGTGTGAGTGTCTGAAAAGAAAAAACAAAGTTTTTGCTTATTAGTTTCGTAGAACCCATGTAGAGATCACTTTTCATTGAAAGGAAATTGTTGCATTTGCATGTAACTATGTTTTCATTGATTTCTTCTGCGTCATAAAACACCATCAGTTTCACTTTTATGTACCCTTGACTTAAGTAAACAACCAATTTAAAACAAGCGATATAATGAAAAGTAACTAGAAGTTTTTGTATCATTGTCATTAATCGTACACCAACTAGCTAGGTTGTAGGGCCTTGGATTAGGCAAGTGGAGAGTTAACTCTCCAAGGCCTCTCAAATTGTTAAACGTAGAAATTTTATTAATGAGTGAATTCCAACACCGTTAAGTGGACCGGGAAAACTCTTCTCCATAGATTCGAGTGTGAGGGATAGTGCAGGCAGAGAAGAGAGATACCACCTCTCCTATTTGTTTAATCTTGACCTAAGATCATTCCGCTCGGCTGCCGATACAAATTGGTGCCCTTAGTTTCCTATCCTAGGGACCACACAGGTGACTACGGGGGAATACCCGTGGTACCTAAGACAGATGTTGCATCACTACCATCAGTACTTCTGGAGGGTACCCTTGCGAAGGTTTGGGACTTGCACCGGCAAAGGCTGTTGTTAGGAGGTCAACGTAATTGTTTATGTTACCTTCGCTAGTAGGCTTGAGGCATAATTACCTCAGAATATTTTTGGAAGGTCCTATTATTTTTCTTTCCTGTATTTTGGTGTTCGGTCCTAATCACCCAGAGCGGAAATACCTGAGAGCTACTTCTCTGGCCATATCTTAGGAACTTTTTAGAGTGTTCTCTTTGATCTTAGATTGCTTAGCTTCATATATTTTTTGAGTCTAAAATTTATCTCTTAGAGTGGCTAACCGATTGCCTCGTCGATCGAGGAGGCTTCGTGGGTTATCTCCCGCGAGTGCCGAGCCTTCTTCAAGAAGACGTAGGAGTAATTCAGTGGGAGATTTTCACCTGGTGGTTTCGAACGTAGCGGAGAGAGATCCTCCGTCAGGGCTTGTTGTTTCCATGGGTGGTTTTGGTGTCAATGTCAGGGAGTGCTCCACTCATCTCTAGAGTTTTATTTCCACCAGAAGAAGTAGAAATAGAGGAAGTCCCTCAACCTGCTGAGTCTCTTCCATCTCCTCTTCCTGCTAGTTATCCTCACATTATTCAATACATCCGGCCTGAGTCTTAGAGACTGGCTATTCCCTTTCCGTCATATCCCTTTCTTTCGATGGCCACGACTAGGAACACAGTTTCGGCTGTGAACGCTACAAGTGTTCAAACTCCTCTTTCAATTGAAAGAGGGGGCATATTGCTATATCGACAATCACTTCTAGTGCTACTGTGTTTGGCTATGGAAACACCCAAGCACATGTTTCTCAATCTGGTCCCTTTTCTTATGTAATGCCCACTAGTGGGATTCCTTCTTTCTCCTTTTCTGCTGCTTCAGCTGTCTCCACACCCATTCCTTCTATGGCTAGTGGGTCAACTTCATTTCAAGGGTTCCCCTTTGGAAGTGGGCACATCCCTCATTCAACCCCTTCCTTAGGATATTTACCTTTTACCTCTTAGACTTAAGGTTTAAATCCTTTTTCGGGAGGTCAAAGTTCTAATGTTTTTTCGGGATGGAACCCTGTTTTTACAACATTAGGAGTGGGGAGTCATTTTCTCACTGGTCAGCAAGGGAATGTTCCTTTCCCTTCATCGAGTACTTCTAAGGCTTTTTCTCCGTTTGCAAATGCTTGGAACTCTTACCAAGGGGTTTCTTCTTCATTCAATACCTCAGTTGGAGGGAATGGTCTTGTATATAGTAACTCTATGTTGGGGGTGGGGGTCCTTCTCCGAATGCTGGTCGCAAGGATTTTCTTATGGCCCAACATTCTCTACGAACAATATCTGGAAACTTGGTGCCTCAACAAATCCAGGTTATTCTTTTCAGAATGTGGGGAATCCTTCCTATGGGGGATGGAATTCCTAGGCTCCTCCTTGTTTACCATTTCTGGCAACATTAAACTTGCCAAATCTATCAAAATTGACTAACGATCCCATTTGGTATAGTCCGGGTTGGCCTTCGGTCCCCACCAAGATCCCCTTAGAGATTCCAAAGTTCAAAGGGAAAACTAGCGAGGATCTGGCAGATCATATCACCACTTTCCATTTATGGTGTTCTTCGAACTCCCTGATTGATGATTCGATTAGGTTGAGATTATTTCAAAGGACCTTAATTGGAAATGCTGCCAACTGGTACATTGAGTTAACTGGGGGTATTTTTGCTACTTTTGGAGAGTTGGCTATCATGTTCTTAAATCATTTTCAGTTACCTGTCAGTTATGATGCAGGACTGACCTCCTGGCCAATTTTCAGTAGGACAAGGCAACTCACATTTTTTATCATATTCAAGAATGGCGAAGAAGGAAGAGGCTCAATAAGGCCCAAATCTCGAATGAATTCCTTCTTGAGTGGTTTTCGAAATCTTTACAGTCGAAAATTTCTAAGGATGTATCCCTTTCAGGGGTATTTTCTGAAGAGCAGGCTATTTTTAGGGCTCGAAAGTTAGAACTAATCTCTTCTCAGTTTGGAGTCCTTAATAAAATTTTGTCGGATGCTCCTCATTCCAAATTAGACTTAGCCAAAACTAAACCTGGTCCTCATGGTGATGGGCTTATCGGTTTGATTGATAGCGGTGCGTCTAACCTGCTAAGTCAATTGCAGTAGTTGTCTATACAATCTACTCCTTCTGGTTAGGTTGTGCCTTCTGTGTCAACTCCTTCCCAGTCCTTGGCAATTATTGTTGTCCAAACTTCCAACCCCAAAGGAAATCAACAATCCGATGGGAAGAGGATAAGGATGGGAAGGGAAATGCAAAAAATGGGTATGATAAGGATGGGAATGGGAATGCAAAATCAACAATTTGACACCTTTATATATATATATATAAAGCTATGCATTTTGTTTTTAGATTATCATATATGATAAAAAATGGGTGAAAAAAATTAAACTTCAAACCCTATTAAATTATATTTAATATATAAAGTAGTCATGTTGACGTCATGCTTTCTAATTCATTAAAAAAATTAATTTCGATTAATTTCTTTACTTGGTAAGTAATTAATTAACTTTGAATATTATATTTAAATTTTATTTGCCCACTTAAATTGATAAAAATATATTAACGTTTTAGTAAATAAGCATAATAGTATATATCGCTAATAAAATGTGTATTAAATCATATTTAATGTTTAAAAATTATGAACACATTTTTTTAGATAGATGTTTTTCATTAGGATTTGGTTAATGTTTTGAACCACATTCATTAAGATTTGGTTGATGTTTTGAACTATTTAATGTGAATCGTTATCAAGATGGTTCTAAATGTAAACCAAATCCTAATAATATAATTAATTTGAAAAACATTTACCTAAATTATAAATCACAAAAATCTTAAATCTTAAATTATCTTTTATACATAATTCAATTCCTAAATATCATTCTTATAAATAATAAATAATATTATATAATCTTCAAATTAGAAAACATGTTAAATTTCCAACAAATTAAAATTATCTTAGCATTTTGTGAAAGTTACTCTATGCACGACATTCAATAAAACACTATCCAAATTACCAACACTAGAGAATCATTGCACTATCTAAAATAACATATTTTATTTGCTTCTTTTACTCTATTCATTATATATAACATGTTTTATTTATTTCTATAACGCCACATTCTAGAACAAGCTAATTTCAATAATGTAACTTGTAACTAGTCTATGTCAAATTACGTGGTCTTATTTTAACCAAATACAAACTCAACCAACTATATAACACATTTTAGATAACTCACAAAATAATATTTGTCTAACTATGTAATTGTATTTAACCAAATATAAAATTAATCAATTAAATAACACATTTTAAAAATTGCACAAAATAATTATATAACACATTTTAAATAACTCAAAAAATAAAGTACCTTACATTTCACCATTAATTAATTAATTTATTTAAATAAAAACAAAAAAACACTTATCATTGACAAAAGCTAAGAACTATATAGCACATTTTAATTGAGATTTAAAAACAAATTCCTTTACTACAAATAAATACAAACTTACATTTAAACATCCATTTATGGTAGAGAAAAATCCTATCCCTAAAAAGTTACTTAAACAATGGTATAAAAACACATTCATTGATTTTTTGTTTTTAAACTCCCATTACATGAAAGTTATATAACAAACTTTAATCGAGATTTAACAACAAATCTCTTTACTAAAAAGAAATACAAACTCAAATATAAAAATTTAATTTTCGTACGGAAAACTCCTATCCCTGAAAGGTCACTTAAACAATGAATTGATTTCTCCAAGCGTAACTCCTGCCGACAAAGCGTTAACGTTGCAAATGAGTGCAGGGAGTGGCCAAAATAGTGGAGAGTATCTAAAACTAGCAATTGCACCGGGAGGTGCAAGGGAACGCCGAAAGGAGGCATGAATTATGTTGTGCTATCAATAAGAGAAAAATGGCCTTGATAGTTTGTTGAGCAGACATTACTTGAGCTCGATAGTTTGTTGAGAAAACATTAAATGAGCTCGCATTATTGAGGCTCATTGACCTATTTGAGTAGAAGGATATAGAAATGGTTGTCAATCCCTCTCAAAGCTCTAGAAATCGAATTGATATTGCTTGCCACAAACTGAAACTCCTACTGATTAATGTCACTCAAGTTTGAGGCATCATAAACCAAGATACCCAATATTAATACTCAGACTCAACCTCAGCCTACTGTCGTTGAAAATTTCCTCAAATCTGTCACTTTCCCATTACTCATAATGCCCTTTTCTTGCAGAACCTACAATGTAAGAACTACAACAAATTAAAACCTGTAATTGTGATTCCCTAAACAAAATCAAACAAAAGCATAGAAGCAAAGGAAAAAGAAAGCAGGTTGTTGAGTAAAGATATAGACAGGTCACATAGTGACATAACTACTGTAATATTTATTTGCAATGATAATGGTTAGCACCATTGAGTACGACCTCAAAATTCATGTTGCAAAAAAATCATTAAATACAAGTATTTTTGTGACTACCAAAGAGAGCATGACCTAAAGATGAAATAGATTTAGCATTTTTGTCTGGGCCAACTAAATTTAGTTATATTGCAACATTGAGTGAGAGATACCATATAAGTTCATCATAAAACTCATGGTAAACATTTGTAACAAGAAGATATATATACGATCAGTATGCCTAGTGGTTATCACACTGTTAAAAGGAGAATCAATCTGTTACAAGGCTAATCCAGTTTGTCATCACTAGGTACACCAGATATAGAGTGGTGGGACACACTTGTGAAAGGATGGCAGTGATCACTTAAAGAACTTCAATTTAGAATAAGACAACCAGCCTACTACAGTACTAACAAGGACAACTTGGGCCATATTGACTGTTTCTGGAGGATTCACATAACCTCGATCATAATACTACAATTGGTATTGTAAACAGGGCTACGCCTAGCATGCTTTAAAATCTTATTAAACAATGATAAACACACATTGCCTTGTATTTGTGAAGCTAGACCATGTGTCGTAGATGCACAACACAATTTTAATAAAACAATCCACTATATATAAGATCATAGGTGTGTGCATGAAGTTAATTTGGAAACTCCAAAATTCCTTTAGTTTATAAGCTACAACCCCTAGAAGAGAATGTCATCAATGAAATCTAACTGTAAAGCCAGGTTGCAGAAACACTGAGCTAGTTGCTAGATAATGGGATGATAGCAGACAAGCAAATTTTTGATCTTCAACTTAGTTTGCTAGATTAGAAAACAATATTCCATTGCCAAGAAGAGCATTGAACTTCTAGTTTCCTTTTTACTGAAGATGGTATAGAGCAAACTCTTCGCAATTTAAGCTCATCTGTCTAGAATTTAATTTTAGACAGCTTGAATTAATTAATTGCAAGCAAATTACCTTTGCATTTGTTGAACCACTTATGAACCATAAGAGCTCTTCAACCACACCACGCCAGAAAACTCGCTGCAATAAAAATTACATGCAGCACTTGCATCAACGATACAACCTCCCAAACAAAAAAAGGCACGCAACTATTCACATTAATATCTTCAAGCTACTGAACAATATTCTGTCATAGACAAGAAATAAAAAAATGTCTTGTGACTGAGAACAAAATTAATAAAGAAAAGAAATATTTCCAACCAAATGAAGAAATAATCCAATAAGGCATACTAGACAGAGACAACCAATCACCTTTGTTGTGAGAAGTGGTAAATTTTTTTGCAAATTGAACCGCATCTAGACATAAAAAATCTCGTGAGCAATAATAGGTTGAAATATAGGCAGCAACAATATGAATAAAAAACAGAACAAGATTTTTAACTGTTGATTATCAACATTTATGTTTGTGTAGAAAAAGTTAAATGGATATAGTTGAAAACTCAAAGGACAAGATAACCTGACAACCAAATTTTGACAATGTGCCAGTTCCTGTCCGATCTCCCTTCTCCACTCCATTTAAAACAAGAGGTGCTGCGGGGTAGCAAGTCCCTGCCACCAACCAGCCATAGTAATGGTCAACAATCTGTGGAACCCATTATGAGGGAGCGTGGGGTGGGTAAAAGAAAATAATGACCAGCCAACGGAAATACCTATTGCTAGAGATACTTATTGCTTTGGAAATCTTGTTTCTAACATTAGAATTGAGCAGCCCACTGCTAGAGATACTTATTACTTTGGAAATCTTGTGCTATTTCAATGCTGTCTACTGTTGTATGAATAAATACTGCTGTGGTATAATCTTGTTAATTTATTGTAACCCTAGTCAAACATAGGACATTACAACAATTGAAATAGGGAGAGATAAAACAAATGGAACAATGAGACTTTGAATGTCTATAAGTCACATAGATGCAATCAAAAGCAGTTTGAATAATATGTCCTTGCGCTTGGCAGATTGAAGTGACCTATGAGAATCATTAGTGTGCACAGACACTGAATTTGTATTGTATGTTTGATGATGGGATTGCGAGGGGATATTCCATTTTGTGTTGTTTCAAGTTGAGCTTCCTCTTGATGCAAGAATTCCAATAGTTTTTGATCTCATTGTCTGTACGTCCAGGCAAATGGGTAGCAATTTGAGACCACATGCGTTGTCAATGCCATTCATTTCGAAATAAATGGAAAAGAAAGCGAGCGTGGATTCATTTGAACAAATTACTAACAAAGAAGATTAGGGAAGAGCGGGAATTGAGAAAATGGAAACTTGTTGCCCAAAATGGAATGTAAATGTATGATCGTTTGCTCTTCTTCATAGGAAATTGGGGCGTGTTTAATGCCAGGTCATAAGTAATTCAGCCAATAGCCTGCAACTCTTTCCGCATCTCAGTAAACCTGTATATACATTCATGGCAATCTTTTATTTTTGCTTTTTGCAGTTTATATATTATATATGTAGTTTTTATTTAATCTGGTTATATAATGTTTTATTTTTATTAAGATTATATTTATTTAAATTATGTTTTTAAATATATCAATTAATTTAACTTTTTACAATTTGAAAAAAAAATTAAATTATAAACTTTTAAGGATTTAAGTTTAAATTTTAACCAAATAAAATAAAAATATTATACAAATCAAAGCATAAAATTTTAACTTCAATACCATCTTATTCAAAGCATAAACATTTAACTTCAATACCATCTAAGGTAGTAAATATTTACTCACGTTAAACCTCCAGGCGGCAGACTTGTTGACGTGGAAACACACCCTTTGGACACACCCTTTCGAAGTTTTGAGCGAAAACACGAGTCTGATATTGTTCTCTATTTAGCATGCAAACAGCATATTGTTCTCTATTTAGCATGCAAACAGCCAAGTGGAGTTCAAAGCCCACGAACTTGTAGCCCTTTCGAAGTTTTGAGGGGAAACACTTTGACTTAGTGTATCTTTGCAGAAGAGATGGTGTCCAGTGCTTTTGGTGTAGAACGCATTGTAATTCGCAAATATGGCACCTCGTTTGCTGCTGGTTGCCCTGCTTCTGCAAATAAAGGCAGAGGAATGAGTAGCGAGCATTTTGAAACGCTCAAAGCTCATGACATAGCAAGGCATGCGCGTATTCTCAACACTATTGTGCATTTTACTCTGCAAGGCACAACGGATCCCTTTGTTGCCGGGTAGGTAGGGTAATAACTGAATTTCAAGCTCTTTCCTCTTTGCAGCCTTCCTTGAATTTCAGTTTTGGTGTTGAAAAGTTACTTTTGTTTTGGCACTCACACGTTTCTATTTTTTTTTGGGTGCGCACAGTATATACTACACCAGAATTGAGCTGGGCACGCCACCCAGGCCATATTATGTTCAAATCGACACAGGGAGTGACATATTATGGGTGAATTGCAAGCCCTGTAGCCCTTTAACAAGTCGTCTTGGGGTAAAATCCGTATTTCTTCCTGCAATTTCAAATTACAGCTTTGAGCTTTTGCTTTTTTTTATTCGTAATGTTTTGAGGTAATTCTTCCAGATTAATGACCATGACGAGCAATATTGACATACAAAAATTCTCTTGGTTGTGAAAATGGGCTTTTACCAAGAGTCTATTTAAAATTTAGAAGGCAGAAACCTAGCAAGCCTACTGTGTTAAGGTCATTGAACCCCTTTCTATCTGAAATTTTAGTTCATAATCACATTGAAGAGCGCGTTACTTCAATGTCAGTCTTAGTTGCCCCTCCAATTCTCTCGAAAACCGCCATTTAAGAGTTTCACACCTCTGATGAGCGAGGCCATTCTTCTCATTTCATTCAGTTTTATGTTAGTTTCATTACTTGATTTCATTATATTTTTTAGTCATAGCATGGTTTTTAATATAAATTTCATTGTTCTTGTTGCAGGAGTTGACAAAGAATGAAACGGAAAAATATGAAATGATACATAAACTTTAGGACCAGTTTTTGATCAAAATAGGAAGAATCTGAAAAATATGAAACATGGTTGTTTTTTAAAAGTGCCCAATTAGCTAACGGAAATGATTTTTCACAAATAGATACATTGCACCTGTTTGTTTGGCTAGAAATTCCAGCACCAGGAAGGAAGAAAACATCTCGGCTACAAGGTGGAGGTTGTTTGAAGCTATTGCAGAGGTGGTCGAGGAAGGTAACCATAGCAGTCGAGCTCAGATTTGTTTGTTCGACCAGGAGCAAGCCGCTGTCAATTAATTTCATCATCCATCAGTCAAAATGAAGCTCCAATAAGGAATAACAAACAGAACTGAGCCGTCTAGCATCCTGCACATGCATATGCCCAACAACAAAAGCTCGAAATCCATCAATGCAAGCAGCAAATGCCTCTTCTCTTCTCTGTCTCTAGCCAACTCAGAGCTACTAAGGGGTAACAACTTCTCTTCTCTCAAGCTCTCGTGCAAGGGAAATGCCAAACTCGTTGCCACATCAACAACTATTATTGTTCAACCCCTTGCAAGTGAGTACAGCCAATATTGGTTTGTTTCGTATTTTCTTGCTCTGTATGATGGCAACGCAGAAATACTCTGCATTTTGCGCAATTGAACGGAGATCACCTTGATCGCATCCATGGCGCAAAACGTCCCCCATGCTGATAGATCCACGAGTGCGCACAGAACCGGTGCTCATACCCCATACACGTGGCAAAATCTAATTGGTTCCATGCGCGATAGGGAAACAATTTCTCATTGGCTGGGGTGAACAGTGTTTGCTCACCCCAAGCCCACAAAGAAAACGCCTCCGGCGTAACAAGAAACATTGTTAGACACATAAAAATATATCATTGCATTCTCATTTTCATGTTCAACTGCATGATTCATGAAATTGGAAGATGAAATTGGAAGTGGATGTTGGTGATATACTGTCCCAGTGACCGAAGATGTGTACAGTTCATACTATTCAAAGAGAGATAGTCACGTTAAGCTTACCACACTATTGTCTTTGACAAGATATTGTTATCATGTCACTTTTAAATGCTCACTACGTATCAAATATGATGTAATTTTGTGATCGTCCTTCGGTGGAATTCATGTCAACATTTGGCGAAAGTAACTAGGCGCAACAATGGTAAGACCGGCAAGGCACTTGTATGTTGTAACAAAAACTGTAGATTTCAGATAGGGTTTTATTATTAATATTATTATCTAATTTTAAGGCCACGACCAAGTTAGACATCAAATTGGTGTATGAGACTTTTTGTTTGTGGGACAAGAGACCCACCTCGGCACAATGATTTGACTACTAAGTCTATGGAGGCATACATACTCTACCCCCTCTGGTTTTGACCTCTTAAGAAGAAACACATATTCTTAACCATTAAGCCCACTCAAGTTGTATGAAGGATGGGATAAGATAATGGCGAACCTAGTGTCTTCCCTTCTGCTTGATTTTGAAGCTATATGAAACTCGTTTGGTGAATACCTTCATTGTTATGTAGACAGAATTGGATGGGGCACTGATAGGCATTATCCAACATTTGCTCAAAATATTCAGACAGAGGATCAAGTTGAGAAATGAGGCCCCATGATTTAGCATGCCCTATGGAAAATTTTAAATCCCCACCAATAATGATGTGATCCCCTGCATAATCAATGATGTCATCAACCTATCCCAGAAGTCGATCTGATTGTGGCATGGACCATATATGTTGATCATCCAAATGGTGATGTCATGTTCAGATGATATAATGTTAGCACCTAAAACACCATCCCATCCCCACATGTTCTCCACTTTAATGGTTTGGTTGTTGAAGCCAATGTCACATCCTCTCGATCGCACTCTCACATCTAGAGCCTGAAAGCTCCAATCATGGAGCAAGGAGGATAATAATTTGTGAATGACCTCCCCAACCCCTAACGTCTCTTGTAGAAAAATGACATTAACTCTCTCTAAAGCCAACAATCACCTAAGGGCCACTATTTTGTCAGGGTTGGCTAATCCTTTACAGTTAAAGGATAGACATATCATGGATTAACCATGTCAGGGGTGTCCTTTGCTCTAAGAACCCGATCAATTGAGAATTGTTTCCCGGAAGCCACCTCAATCCCAGCACAAAGGATAGCTTTGGATAGAGAGGATGATCTGCCCATGGAGGATTTAAGATGCTTGGAAGAGGGGGTCGTCTCCCAATCTGAATGAGGGGGTGGATTTATCATTTTCCAGGGATCTGAGGTTATATATGTGGATGGAGTTATTTCTCGAGTGTTTATTTTGTTCAGAGTTACTAGAGGCACCCACAAGGGTGATAGGGACATGGCCCGAGGAGGAGAGAGGAGTTGATGCAACAGGGCAGAAAATGGGGTCGAGATTGCAAGCATTTAATTTCGATCTAGATGCATTAAGTGACATAACATGAGCTTCAGAATGATAAAAATAAGAATCAAAGGGAGGAGGGGGAGAGATGGAAATACTTGGAATTGGCTCAGATCCCGTAGTATGAGAACGAGTAGCCCTAGCTGGAGGAGTCTGAGATGCATTCTGTGATGCGGCCTAGGGAGGCGCCTTCTGGGTGTCACGCGGGGTCTCGACATAGAAGTAGGTAGCTCACGAGCTGTAGTTGATCTAAAATCCTCTTGAGTTTGGGTACCCACATGCACCTATGCCTTGGGATGTTCCATGCTAGTCACATTAATCATATGGAACTCCTTATATAAATTTCCCACCTCATGGCAACGACGGCAGCGGAACGACACCCCCTCGTAGTCCAACGTTTTCCATATTATGAAATCCCTGTATTGGAGGCGACAGCTTTCCACCAGACCTTCACGTGTATCAAGGTGCACCAATATTCTAGCCATACAAATGTTCCTAGTCTCCATGTAAGACCTGTCGTGATCCAAGTATATGCCCAAGTATTCACCTATACATCGGAGGACATCCTCTGTCCAGAATTGGAGAGGCATGCTAGGTAAACGAATCCAGATGGGTCAATCCCCCATTTTTTCATTATTAGGGTTGAAAAGTGGAGTCCAACGCTTGAGTAGGACTGGGGTCATATCAATGTGCTAGAATTTAGAGAGTAAATCATTAAACATATCCAAGTATGGGAATATGATTGCAAACCATCCCCTATTCATGGTGAGCACAACTGGTAGCTGGTCCAAGATGTTCCCCCAAATATCTGATGTCCATTTTTTCAGCCTGTTAGTGGAGTAGTTTTTGCCTCTAACCCATTGTACCAACACCATTTGTGTTGTATCCTCCGCTTGTGCCATGCTAATGCCTTCCCCAAAGACCAATCGATTTCCCTGTTCTCGGCTCTTGGAGCACTTGGTCTTCTTCCTTCCGGTCTTGTGAGGATGGTTAGCTTGTGTGTGTCCAACTCCCTTAGGTTGAGTGTCGTCTGAGTCTGAAGCCCAATTGTCTTCAGGTAGGGGAATCTGTTGGGTAATACCCGCAAAACAACCAAAGGCTTTTCTGGCAGCTGAGTTCCTCAAGATGCCGTCAGTGATGTTGACAACATCGACTGAGTGTAACCTGAGTTGTTCGAACCCAAAGGATTCAACAAGAGCACCGCAAAGCCCCCCCATAACCACATTTGTAGCATCGAGCACCTCAAGGGGTATCAGTTGTTGTTCCCATAGTATAATCACCAACGATGACAAAATAGAGAAGGAGGGTGATCCCTGTGCCTCTGGGTTTATATCTGCAAAACTATGTACCGAATTCCATGTCCATAATCCCTTGTTCCACCTGTGCCTTCGAGCCATGCAAGTCGTCTGGTGGTAGGCCAATTGTCAGCTGCTGTGGGTAGCCAACCCATATCTGCGACGGTTCCAGTGTATATGAGGAATAGTCTACCTGATCCTTGTCCATAAACGGGATTCCGGATCAATCACAACCTCATCTAGTTAGCAAACCAACCTCCAGTAACGGCTTTGGAGGGTTCCGAGGAAGGCGTGACCTTTGAATGTAACCACCTTCCGTCTCAACTGGGGTCCAGGGAAACACATAAAACTTTAATATTCACTCATATGTTGGGTTGTCGGAGCTTGTGAAAGACATGAGTGCCAGCCCCCATTCAACCGCTCCCTAATCTTCCCAATGCAGTCATAGTGCCTCACTCCATGCAGTGAAAACCCCTGCAATCTACCATTGATGCAGTCACAACTAAGGTGTCGGCTAGGGTTTCGCACCAGAGATCCATCGCAACATTTTGCCGCATAATTCAACCATTAATATGCTATATTTGTAAAAGTTAAAAATAAAATTACATACTTGAATATTATCCATTATGTTATATTAATTACACAAAATTTATTTTATGGAAACATGTCTCCACTCTCATTTATCTATAGTTACTAACACATCTTTAACACATAATCACAAATTTTCAAAAGAGTCCCTCCATTATTAGTTACATTTCCCATTTGAAGTGTGAGTTATCGATCCATTTAGAAGCTATTAAAGTCATGAGTCATTGCAAGGTTTTTCATTATGACATATATGTTCACAATTAGTAAGAGGCATTACCATTTTTTATGCTTATTAATTTGGTGTTGATGGATAATTTCAAATATAATATAAAATATTAATTCAAATTTGTGAATTTTCCATTTTCCACAATCGCAAGCTAGAATTATTAGTACAGGAAATTGTGTACACATCGTAGATTTAAAACGGTTTGTGTCATTCTTAATTAGTAAATGTTTTTGTATGCCAACTATAATTCTTTACTGAACGTTTTTCTATGCCAACTACAAGTAGGCACACGTATTGGTCTGTTCAAGATGTTGCATTGATATTTATATCCATAATCACAAAAGCATACCTTTCGCTTGAAACATCAACACAAAATTATATTTATAAGATATTAAAAAATATTGAACTATAGAAATTATTTAAACTAGAATTTTAAAATGAAAATTCATTCATATTAATTTTGTATTTGTGCAAGATTATTATAGAGCACAAAATTTGAAAAAAGGTTTTCCCCTTAATAGATTTGATCATTTTTTATGTATGAAAAATATGTATTTAATATGTAAATACACTAGTTTCAATTGATAAATCATGTTAAAATTTTATATTATGATCATTAAGTATATGCATGTCTTTTTAGATGAATTTGAGACCTTGAAATTTCCTAAATATCATTTTCAATCTAGAAAATACTATCAAGAATGATGGTTCAAAAATTACTTGAGAATTAACGTTAATAGTAATACACCAATATTGTTAAATGATGACAAAGGTGAATAGTAACAAAGTAATATGATCTCCCCAATGGAGGTGAGAAATAAGGAAACCACTCTTATGCATGGACGATGATGTCAGACACTTGGCCAACGATGTAGGGGTAAGCCTCCCTGTCCTCTCATGGTGATATTAGTACGTGTAACGTTAATTTTGGGTGTGTGAATTACCTATCACCCTTGTTGGGAGAGGGAGCGAACGACTGTTGAGGGTATATGGAAGGTGGCATACCTCTTTTATGGCAAGCGGTTTGGTTATTGTGGCGGTTTGTTGAATGATGCTTGAGCTTAGATAACAACGTGAACCTCTGCGTTCGGCATCCTGCTTGAGACTCGTGGGTCTTTCGTCGTCAGTGCCCTCTCCCCAATATCATGGTTATTGAATTGGTTGCTTTCCTTTCTTGCGTGTGGCCTCTGGCTTATCTAAGAGGGATAAGGGATCGACGCATAGTAATTAGGTCGACCTACGAGCTTTGTTGTGGGTGGTTGGGTATTTGAGATTTTGGCTCTCCTTTGTATCTTCAGTGAAAGAGTTTTCCTCTTTTGAACGACTCTCTCCTAGTTCATAACATTAGTTCATTTTTCCTCACTGAAATGGTTTTATTTACTGAATATGCATGTTATTATTAGTTTATTTAGTATTGTTATTTTTAAATTCACAACTTTATAAAAGTATTAAGATTGACAAGTATATTGGTTATTAATTTATTAAGTGATTATATGAAATTATTCTAATGCAATTAATATCAATAGAAATTCATTAATTCAATTAACTTTAGATTACCAAGTGACTAGAGTGATCAAATTTTTCAAGATGAAAACATTTTTTTGAGTGCAAAACTTGAAGAAATGTTTCCACCTATAGAGATTTGATTCCTCTAGGCACTTGATAGATTAAGAATTAGATGAATATATGGTGGTTCTTAATTATATTACTTATATTATATAAATGTCACACACATATATCTCATTGATGATTTATATAAAGAAATAGATATATAACTTATTAAAAGATTTATTACAAATATTCAATTTCTACATACTTACTAATTAAATTTAAATAAAAAGTTTGAAAAAATAATATATATAGAAGTTTACTAATTCAATTATTAAATTTTTTATTAAAATATTATAGTTATAAATATGAGTTATTATTATTTAAATGTGATATATATTATTATTTTTTAGTTTTATTAATAAGAAAAAGATTATAATATGATAATTGAATTGAAGCCATTTATCATTTTTATTATTTTATTATTTGAACCAATATTTTGTTTTATTATTATTACAACATTTTTATAAATTGAGTACATATTTAAATATTCACAAAACACTATAACATCTTATAATGTGAAAGGTAAAACACTTTTTTACTCAATAAAATTTATTATTTAAATAAAAAATATAAAGTATTTTGTTGTGAGGATGAGCTAAGAATGGTTCCAAATGATAGACAAAACTATGATAATGCGTTTTTTACCAAAAAAAATCTTGCTTTTCATGATATAGATCATATAAACTTAAATTTAATTAAAAAATAATTAATTTATTAATTTATTTTAAATTAATAATATTAATTTATATATGCAAACGTTATATAAGTAAATATATCTTTCAATTTAAAAAAATATATATTATTTAAATTTATAAAATATTAATAAATATATTTAAAAACATGTTGATTAAATTAACACAACTCTAATATTCATATTAATAATATACTAATTAGTATAATTAAATGGAAAAAATGTTGAATTGCAATACTTCTAAAATAAAAAAAATAATGACACATTTTACAAGGAATTTCTCAAATTAAAATGCTTGCAAATGACCCTTCAAAGGAAATGCGTTGTAAGAGTTGTTTATTAGTTGTTTTTTAATATAGAGAATAGTCTTGATGATGAACCATAGTAGAGTAGTTTGAAAAACATAAACAACAAAAATTAAAATGCGATTTAACGGAAATATTCTCTCATAAGTTTGAGTTAGAAAAGCAGGTTTCTAAAACTCCAATAGCTATACCAATAAGATAATAAATATTGATTAAAAAAAAAAACCATTCAGTCTAAATGCTTTAATAGGGTCATTTATTAGTTGTTTTTTAGTTTCTAAAACTCCAATAACTATACCAATGAAAGAAGTAGAAAATAGTGATAGAAAAAAAAACAAATAGTGGTTATTTATAGTTGTTTACTTTTAATATTATTTGAATTTTATTATAATGAAAATAATATATTTAAAATTTATTTGTATAAGTTTATGGTTTATTTTATAAGTTATAATATTATATTTTTTATATATAAATGGAGAAATTTATCATAATTTAATTATTAATTTAGTAGTGAAATAAAAACAAAAACATTCTTAAAATATTTTTCATACCCATAATTATAAATTATTTATTACATAATAGAAAAAATAAACAAATTTATTAATAAAAAAATATTAACTTTTAAAACAAAACTCAATTAATGTTTAAATAAATTAAATAATAATAAAGAAATTTAAAAAAATTAATATTAAAAATAAAAATTTCCATAAAAGTATCATCTTTAACTTTACTCACAAAATCAATATTTATTAAAAAATTAGATTCATATTCACTTAATAATCAATCATAACCAAATGAATTCTCCTCACACAATCCAAAGGAATGGAATAATTGAAAACGAGCTTGATGTAATCATAACCAAATGAATTCTGTTCCAATACTCCAAAGAAATGGAACTAGTGTAAACGAGTTCGATGGAGCAGTTGAAAAGGAAACACTTTAAAATTCAAAGGTTTCAGGATGTTTGTGCATTTACTAGTCCTTGAAACGATTCCATGGAGGAAAGAAAGCCAATTAAGCTAGCGACTAAATATACATTATGACATTGGGAAAATAAAACTTATGATAGAAGAGAGCTGCAGAAGTCCTCTACATTACACACAACACTATTCTTTAAACTATGTCATGGGTTTTGTATCAATTTGTCTTTCACAATTCATCTTGGCTTTTGGAGCGGTGGTGGTGGTGTGGTGGTGGAGTTTTTTTTATTTTTAAAATTATTTTTTGGTTGGAATTTGGTAAAATAATATTTAAAAAATCAGATAGTTAGAATGTTTGAATTGCATTTTTGATATTGGAAATGAATTTAACACTATCTAAAACTTTAAAAACAGCAAAAATATTAAAGTTTAACCATTTCAATCCAAAATTTCAAAAATCTTTACCAAATTTTTTTATAATCTAATCTAAATCTTTAAATTATTATATAGATTTTTTTTTTTTTGACTAAATTACACAAATTTCTTTTATTGTGAAACTAATATTTCAAAGTGATCACTAAATGTCCCCTCGCAGTAACATCATAATGTGCTTTTCAAAGATTTATATTTAAACTAATAGTGTGTTTGTCAAATATTTATATTTAAAATAATTTATCTCAAGAAAATGAGTTTAATAATAAGCTATTTAAAATGAACAAGTATTTTAATAATACTGAAAAATATGTTCACCGTATATTTATAATTTAGAAAATTAATTAATAATTTTAATAATATATAATATATTTGAATTTGATAAAAAGTGGCCCAGTTGAAAATTTTCAAAAAAAATTAAAGAGAAAGAGCTGATGTTCACATGGTTTATAGTTAAAAAAAATAACTCGGTATTAAATAGTCAAACGTGCAAGGTGTATGGATTTTTGAAAATTTTCAAAAAAATTTAAAGAGAAATTTTTTTGAAAATGTTCACATTGTCTATAGTTAAAAAAATAACTTGGTATTAAATAGTCAAACGTGCAAGGTGTATGGATTTGATGGTTCGATAAGTTGAAATATATCTATGACTCTCCGTTGTGTAGCGTTCACATGGAATATTCTAATATAATACGCGTAAAGTTTCAAGGTACTTTGAATCTCTGCTGTAAAATATATTAAAGAAGTGCCATTTCTTTCAATGTCAAACGTCAAAACTGTAAATTGTGTTTTAGCTTTTTGACTGGTTCTTCGAGATTATTGGGTCTACCGACCATTATCATTACTATTGAAGTGTATTTTGCTTTGTTATCATTACCGACCATAGTTATTTATTGTATTGTGTGCATTTGTTTTTTTTAATTATAATGAGAATATGATGAGAAAAGGGAAAATCGGGCTTGGGTGTGCAGGCTCTGTATGAATGCAGGGAAGACAATCTACATCATTTTTCCACCTGTTCATATGTTAAATATGTTTTAAAAGTCATCTGCAATATTTTCAGAATGGACATTTCGAATATGGAGAAGAACACCCCACTTAAGAAAAGTCAAAACATGAGAAGTATTCCAGTCTTGTACCACTGGTTCATTTGGATCAGCCGGAACAAATGATTTTTTGATGACATCAGTAACAGTTTAGAGGGAGTTTCTCAACAAATCATACAACATTGGGATTTTAACAAACTTGCCCAGAGGCCTCTCGTAGATCTTTCTAAGTGAATGAGGCCTTTTGAAACCCAATATCCTACAGTTTTCTTTGATGGCGCGTCACAACACAATAGGTGTGGGTGTGGTGTCTGGTTGAGGATCTCGCCTCTATGACACTATAAGATTTTTTGGTTTGGGGGAGATGGGACTAACACGAGGGCAGAAGTTCTCACACTATGGGGTTTGCTATGGTTTGCGTCACACTTGTATATCAAAAACCTTTGGGTGTTTGGGGATTCGAAGGCACTGATTGAACATCTTAATAAGGATACAAACTTTTCTCCTGGACATCTGACTTCTTGGCTAGAGCGCATCAAATTGTTGAAGACTTCTTTCGATGACCTTACAGTCTGGCACATATTGAAGACTTCTTTCGATGACCTTACAGTCTGGCACATATTCAGGGACAAAATGTACAGGCAGATAGGTTGTCAAAGTTGGGCCTAAAATTTGTTTTTGGGGTTATGAATTATGAGCTGACGGCATACGACAGTCATGGAGCTATTGGCTTGGTCAATTTCAACTAACCCTGGTTCCCGTTATCTGTTTTTCAGGCTAATACTTTACATTTCCTGTCTTGTGCAACCACCAATTACAAGGTTTGGTTTCTATTTTTTGATAAATCGCTGATTGTTCATGATTTGTATGTTTTAAGACCATAGAAAGGTTTTGTACTGTTTTGATTTAGACTGTTGTTGGTTTTTCAGAAATCTCTATTACATTATTATGTCCGGTATTTTTCTTTTGAGATTGATGTATATCTTCACCTTCAGATGGAAGAGTATAGCTAAGGGATGTACGTTTTTACAGTTTCTGGAACATTAGGGATGTCTTCCTGAAAGATTGTAGCCATTTTTGGCATTTTTGCAACTAAATATGAACTGGCACTTATGTGCCAGATTTTTTTCTCCCTGAAAAAAAAAATGAGAATATTGTATTAAATTAAAATTTATGTTTTGATAAATCATTTTTATTATTATAAAATAGTTATTTATTGTATTGTGTGTATTTTTTTTAATTATAATGAGAATATTGTATTAAATTAAAATTTATGTTTTGATATGGATTTATATAGGAGATGAGTACAATAAAAATCTTTTAAATCTATTCATACTTGTAATTTCATTGTAGTTTTTATTCTCCATATTTAATAGTTATTTTATTATCCTATAGGACATAGGATTTTTGGATTCCAAAAAACTTGTAGAAGCAAACAAAACTTACACTACTAACAACCCATTGTTAATGAATAATTATGAGCGCAGGAATACTATTTTTCATTAGGACTCTTCCATTCAAGTGCTAGATCATATGTGGTTGAATTGTTCATTCTCAACACATGAAAGAGTTGCCGAAACTAAATAATGTGAGTCTTCATTTTAATATAGAGTGGCAAGGATTAAAATCGCAACTATAGGGGAGCTAATAAAATCAAATAATTTTACTCACTGTGAAATAGAGCAAAACAGAGTGTTGCTGTAAAAATGACATGAAAAATTCCAAAACTATATCGCGACTAGCCAAACTTTAGATTATAATTCAAAAACACAACATACACATTCATATGGAGGTTGCGGCTCCTTCACAAGTAAAACTATGGAAAATTACAGAACTATATCGCTACTAACCAAACTTTAGATTAGAATTCAAAAACACAACATACACATTCATATGGAGGTTGTGGCTCCTTCACCAGTAAAACTATGAAAAATTCCAAAACTATATGTCGACTAACCAAAATTTAGATTATAATTCAAAAACACAACATACACATTCATATGGAGGTTTCCGCTCCTTCACCAGTAAAGCTACTCTTATTGAGAATTACATTCACCAGGGTTGCGGAGTAACACACAGTGAAACATGTTTTCACACACCCACCAAAATTCACTCCACGATTTTCTCTTTTTGTCTTTGAAGACTTACATCCGCCACATTACATAAGACTAGAATTTACATGTAAAATCAAAACATATATATCTAAGACATTGAATTCGTGACAGAAAAAATTTAATACAATGGATGGGCAAAATGAATTTTTGAATTTTACAGAGTTTGCTTGAAGTAAACAACACTTGCAGATTAATTGTTTGGCCATACTCATTTACTAACCATGCATTCAATTTCTATTTGAGTTTAATTATTTAACTCTATTGCAGAATGGATTATGTACTCTGCTCATAACTTGTCCTTCTCTGCAAACGCAATCCGTAACTTGCAAAACATTAACTGAGGTATGGCTACTGTCAGAAAATTAAATGCGGTGGTTGTGATTAATTTTCCAACACTCCCCATTAATTGCAACTACAACAATTGACCATTCCCAAACAATCTATGCAAAAATAAAAATAAAAAATAAAAATAAAAAATAAAAAAACGTGCCAATGGCTTTGTGAAAATGTCTGCAGCTTGTTCTTCTGACCTGCAATGCCGCAACACAATCTCACTTTTGTTAACCAATTGTCTTATGAAATGATATTTAGCATCATTGTGTTTTGTCCTCTTGTGAAAAACAAAATTCTTTGATGGTGCAATTGTTGAAATGTTATCACATAAAATAATGGTTGCTCCATCTTGTTCATGACATAAATCCCGCAACATCCTTCTCATCCAAACTGTTTGACACGTTGCTGCTGTTGCGGCGACATACTCAGCTTTTGTTGTTGACAATGATATTATCGGTTGCTTCTTGGAAGCCCATGAAATGACTCCCGAACCCAAATGAAAAAAATATCCTGACGTGCTCTTTCTGTCATCAACACGTCATGCCCAATCACTGTCAGTGCAACCAACCATTCTAAAATCATCTGTTGCGAAGTATAAAATGCCATACTCTTTTTTCCCATTGACATAATTTAAAATTCTTTTCGCTACTTGCCAATATGTCTCTTTGGGTGTCTCCATGTTCCTTGACACCAAACTCACTGCATACATTATATCAAGCCTAGTTGCGGTCAAATATATCAGGCTTCCCACCATGCTTTGTATAATGTTGGATTGACATTGCTGTTGCAATATTTCTTGCTCAACTTCAACCCTATGACTGTTGGAATTGGTGTTGGCTAGCTATTATGCATATTAAACCTCTCTAAAATGTCCACGACATACTTTGCTTGAAAGATAAAAATTCCATTTTCTATTTGCTTCTCTTCTATGCCCAAAAAATATCTTAACAACCCCAAGTCAGTCATTGCAAACTCACTTTTCATGACTGCTTTGAAATCAGCAATGAAAAAATCATCACTCCTTGTAAATATAAAATCATCTACATACAAAACGACAATAAGAATCTTACTGTCACTTTCTTTGATGTAGATAGTAGGTTCACCGTCACATTTGTTGAACCCATTTTCCATCAAGTAAGCATCTATTCTTCTATAAAATGCATGTGGTGCTTGCTTCAACCCATAGAGAGCTTTCAACAACCTACATACCTTATCTTCTTTGCCTTCTATCTCATACCTAGGAGGTTCCACAACATACACTTCCTCTTTTAGCACTCTATTCAAGAATGATGATTTTACGTCCATTTGATACACCTTCCATTTATGTTGCACGACAATCGACAACACTGGATGCACTGTCTCCATCCTCGTGACTTGCACAAATGTTTTTGCATAGTCTCTTCCATGCTGCTACTTGTATCCTTTGACAACTAGCCTTTCTTTATGCCTTTCAAACTTACCTTCAATGTTGCTCTTGGTCTTATAGACCCACTTCACTCCAATGACTTCTTTACCTTGCGGAAGGTCCACTAACTCCCATGTTCCATTCTTTTCTATTGCTCCTATCTCTTCATCCATTGTCGCAACCCATCTCTCTTCTTTGAATACATCCTCAAAGTGGATTGGGTCATCTACATGACAAAATAATGCAAATAAAAAATTCAGACCATCGCTGCTATCAACATAATCTTGCTGATATATTTCACTTAGATTTCTGAATTTGTGTCCTCTTATGCTTGCTGAAGATGGGCTTGGTGTTGCGCTTGAAGTAGATGGAGTTGCAGATCTTTGTGGTGTGCTTGAAGAAGAACTTGCTTGGTTGTGCAACAATGTCCTATTATTTGTTTGTGGTGTCATATGTTGATTTCTTTTTTGAGCTTGTGTAGGTGGAGGAGGAGTTACCATCGAGGAATTACTTGTTGTGGTCAATTCCTCTTGGTCTTCATGTGACATACCTGTCTTCACATTGACTATATTCTCTAAACTTTCATCCCATGCTTCCTCTTCTAGGAACTGAACATCTCTGCTGATTATTACCTTCTTGGTTGACAGATTGTAGAGCTTGTATGCCTTGGATTCATCACTATATCTAACAAGTATACATTTCTCCCCCTTGTTGTCCAACTTCTTCCTCAACTCATCCGGGACATTCGCATACGCCACACACCAAAACACTCTCATGGGAGTGACATATTGCTTTCTTCCACTCCATGCCTCTTTAGGAACTATGTTCATTACACTTTTGGTTGGACACCTATTAATAATATACACCGCAGAAGCGACAGATTCAGCCCAATAAACATTTGGCAAATGCTTTGCCTTCAACATACTCCTTTCCATTTCCATTATGGTTCTATTCTTTCTTTCTACAACACCATTTTACTGAGGTGTATACCTTGTTGTAAACTGCTTGTGAATTCCATGCTCCTTGCAAAAACGTAGGAAGTCACTTGAGATATATTCGCCACCTCTGTCAGTCCTCAACACTTTTATGTAGTGTCCACTTTGCTTCTCAACAAGAGCTTTGTAGTGGCGGAAGCTGTCAAACATTTCACTTTTCTGTTTTAGGAAATAGACCCATGTGTTCCTTGTGTAGTCATCTATGAATGTCAAAATGTAATGGCTACCCCCAAATGATGGTGTTTTCATTGGTCGACATAAATATGAGTGGACAGTCTCCAAAGGTGCCTTTTCCCTTATAGACATTCCTGCTGGAAATGATTCTCTATGTTATTTTCCCAAGATGCATCCTTCACATAGGCTATTCGGTTTTTCTATGAGTGGCAATCCCTTCACCATACATTTCCTATGCAACAAATTCAAACCTCCAAAGTTGAGATGAACAAATCTCAAATGCCATAACCAATTTTCATCTTTAAATTCTGATTGAAAGTTTTCTTATGTGACAGCTGCTACAACACCTTCTTCCTTCAAATCTAATCTTAGCTTGAGAAGAAACATTCTATTGCTTGTCATATGAAAATTTGCAATCAGTTGTATACTTGGAGGCTTATCCAAGATTGTGCATACATCATCCCTATAAAATACATTGTAGCCCTTTTGCATGAGTTGTCCAATTCTTATGAGGTTATGTTTCAAATCAGGAACAAAGGAAACATCTCATATGAACTTCTTGCCTCCCTTATTGGTTAGAATGTATACTCTTCATTTTCCCATGACAAAGACTTTGCTATCAGTCCCCAATGTCACTTCAGATTTTACACTTTCATCTAGATTGGAAAACATTTCTATGTTTCTAGTCATGTGGTTGCTACACCTTGAATCTAAGAACCATACATCTCCTTGTTTTTCTTGTGCTACATTACAAGCTAAAAACATGTTGTAATGGTTCTGATTTTCCTTTATGAAATTTGCACTTGGTTTGCTACTTATGTCATATTGCTTCTTTCTACATTCATTTGCATAATGACCATACTTCTTACAATAATGACATTGAACTTGAGAATTATCATACCTCTGACCTTGTGCTTGATTTTGGCTTGGGCCTTGACTTGGATTTTGATTGTTGCCCCTTCCACTTGAGCTTGAAAGGATGCTTCTTCCACCTCTGTGTAGGCTTCTTCCTCTTCCTCTAAAATTTGATCTTCCTTGACCTCTACCTTGACCAAATGAGACTTGTGTCTTGAATGCATGCTCCAATGAGGAGTTCGTTCATCTGTTCAACTTATGCTCATGAGACACCAATGATGCATGTAGCTCATCCACTGAAAACTGTGAGAGATATTTTGTCTCTTCTATGGCCACAACTATGGCATCAACTTTTGCTGGTAGACTTCTCAAAATTTTCTAAACTATTCTTCTTTGCTCAAATGTCTCACCATGAGACCTGATTTGGGTTACCAACCCAATTATATGTGTAGAGAATGAGTTTACATTCTCAGACTCTTTCATACAAATTGTCTCAAAATCTCTTCTTGAAGTTTGTAATTTTGATATCTTCACCTTTGCCATGCCTTGGTAGGATGTCTGGATGGTATCCCATGCTTTCTTGGACTTTCTTGCTGCTGAAACCCTTGGGAAAATACTTTCATGCACTGCTTGAAAGATGTAGAAGAGGGCTTTGGTGTCCTTCTTCCTGTTATCTCTCAACACATCCTTTTCTTCTTGTGTCAATGCATTGTATGCTATTGCATCTATTGGTTCTTGGAAACCATTCTCCACCAATTCCCAAATGTCTTGAGAAGAAAATAGAGCCTTCATTTCAATAGCCCAATAGTCGTAATTCTCTCCATTAAACTGTGGTATTTGTGGATAAGTCAAGCTTGTTCTTGTTGCTGCCATTTTCACTATGTAAAAAAACTTTCTTAATATGTAAAAAGTTTCTCACTGTGTGAAAAAATTCTCACTGCGAAGAATACGCTACACAAAAATTTTCAGAACTCCTTTTAACTCAGTAAAAACGCTTCCTTTTACTGAGATTTAAACCTGCTTTGATACCATGTTAGAATTTTTAAAGGCATAGGAAATTGCTTTTCCTCAACACAAGGAGTTCACACAGAGTTGCACAAATGAATTTAACCAAGACAACACAGTTGTGGGAGTTTACACAGATTTGTGGAACTCACTTAATCCATACCATACAGTTGCAGAAACTAAATAATGCGAGTCTTCATTGTAATACAAAGTGGCGGGAATTAAAATCGCAACTATAGGGGAGCTAATAAAATCAAATAATTTCACTCACTATGAAACAGATAGAGCGTTGCGGTAAAAACGATATGTGAAAAATTCCATAACTACATCATGACTAACCAAACTTCCAGGGTTGCGGAGTAACACACAATACAACATGTTTTCACGCACCCACCAAAATCCGCTCCAAGATTTTCTCCTTCTTGTCTTTCTATACTTACATATGCCACATTACGTAAGACTGGAACTTACATGTAAAATCAAAAAATATATATCTAAGACATTTAATTCGTGACAGATAAAATTTAATACAATGGATGAGAAAAAAAGACTTTCTGAATTTTATAGAGTTTGTGTGAAGTAAACAGCACTTGCAGATTAATTGTTTGGCCATACTCATTTACTAACCATGCATTCAATTTCTATTTGAATTTAATTATTTAACTCTGTTGCAGAATGGGTTATTTACTCTACTCAGAACATGTCCTTCTCTACAAACGCAATCTGCAACTTGCAAAACATTAATTGAGGTATGGTTGCTGTCAGAAAATTAAATGTGGTGGTTGTGATTAACTTTCCAATAGAATCCATGAACAATGTGACAAATAACTAGTTACAAATCTCCCGCAACTTGCAAAACATTAACTGAGGTTTGGCTGCTGTCAAAAAATTAAACGCGGTGGTTGTGATTAATTTTCCAATAGAATCCATGAACAATGTGACAAATAACTAGTTACACATCTCCCTAACGTAGTAAAATTTTTTATGTTTGCTTCTTTGGCCAAAAGTAACTCTTGAAATAATCCATATGCATATGCTTCATCATTTACACAATTTCCTAACGCTTCAATGTACTCAATTTCAATTTTTCTATAAAAACTAAAAATAACCCATCTCACTTCGCTGCCCCGTATACATAATGAATAAAATTTAAGAGGTATAAAAAATACATTTATTAAAATGTTTAAATTTAATTTTAATTATAGTAATTATGAAGACCATAATATTTTTTAAGTCTTTACTCATTATGTGATAGAATATTGTTATCACTGGAAAAAAAGACAAGCAAAGATGACATTATTAAATGTCAGGCAGAAAGATTTACAGGGCTAAGGCACATTAGAGAATCTGAAGAAATTAAAAAATCTCTAACGTCCAGAAGAAAAATCAAATTGCGCCTTTGTGTGCATTTTTCTTCTATAGGCGTGCCTTTGCACGAATTTTCCTCAAAAATCCACGTGGACCTGGAAGTGGCGGAAGTCACTTTCCGAGATCACAAGGCACACTCTAGGAAATTGATCCCACACTTGAGGCCACCTAAGGAAAACCGCCCAAGCCTCCTTAAGACCTCAAGGGAGCACATAATGGAATGATGTGGCACACAATGGAATCACCCTCCTCTCTTGGGTCACCATCCATCAATGTGCCAAGAGAGGGAAGGAGAGTTTGAATTCTTCTGTAAAAGGCCACCAAGAGATAAAAAAAGGGAGAACACATTTTTGTGCTGGCTAAAATTGCCCCAAGCAATCCAGCAGTGTGTGATCCAGAGTAGAGATAGAGGGGGTTCAGTTGTTGGCCACCCAACGACTCTAATCCTTTGGAGTAGAGAGAGGGACTTTGCGCTAAGGTAGCTTGGAAGTAAGGAAATCCTTGCATCTGGTCTTATAACTCCATAGTTCTAAGGATCCCTTGGAAAGTGGGTAAATGTTTCATCCATTATTCCTACTAGCACTCAATAAGAGGGGACGTAAGCACCACCGTTTGGATTATTGAAGTTGTTTGACTCTATTTAAATATTTTGTATTATGTGTTTAGTTTAATTTTGTTTTGTTTCTAAATATGCATGCTATTTCACTATCTAGTATGTTTTATTTCTTAGCATGTTCACTAACTTGTTGACTCCCTTGATTATCTGCCTGTGACCAGGAACTTAAGAGGAAATAACCACTCCTCTTAAGCGAGTGTGGTTTGGGGCACTCGTGCACCAAATCCACCAACACAGGATTGGGGACTCCACTGATTTTACTTCCTAGTTAATGTGGTTGTGCCTTTTGTAGAGACCTCTTTCTTTGCTCTGAAGTTTGGCTTGAACTGCCCCTTTTCTCTCCTTCACTGCATGTTCACCCTAGTGAGAGGCCGAAGCTCAGAAGCTCCAATTTTTTTTTTTGCAGGAAAATAGCACAGATTTTTCACAGACAGATGTTCCCGACTGCACACGTTCAACAATGACCTGCACATAGATTTCACGCCTGTGTGAGCCTTTTGCGCGCGGAAACCAGAGGCAGAAATTTTATTCTCTTTCCCTTCATTTCTTATTTGTAAAGAGACTGGTAGCCCATAAGAAATCTTCCAGCACTGTTTTGAGGTGTCCCATGACTTGTTAAAACTCACTCTTGGCTGCATTTTAGTAGTTTAGGTGTTAGTTTTAAAATTTCAAGTTTTTTTCGTAAAATGAACACATAGTTTAAGTAGGGGGAATTTAACTTGCATTGTGAAATAATTTACGTTTTGAGAATTTAGACACCAAAAAACACATAGGTAATTAGCCAAAGTAAGTGCCCTAGTCCACACATGCTTAGCTAAATATTTTTTCATTTTCCTAGTTTAAATTCATTAATTTTAGTTCAATTTTTGGCACTAGGATTCGGGACTAGGATCTAATTATCCTTAGAGAGCAAGTAATATCTGCTACCTTTGCACCCTTGGGTGATCCTAGGCAAGCATATGAATAGTCTCTGCTGATAATTTACCATCTCCCTATAGTTGATCATTTAGATTAACTAGGAAATCTTGTAAGCAACCCATATTCTTACATGTTTTTCTTTTGAGCAAGGAAAAACCAAACATAGTTTAATAGGGGATTTTGAAAAGGATCACCACATATCCACATGTTCAAACTATCTGATTGTTCACCTCTTGTTCACACACATTCACACCCTAAGTGAATCAAAACCACTTAAAACTAACTTAACTAAACTCATTAAACTCTCCCCACAGGGGCCAAAAGAGAATTTATAGTTTAAGTTAGGACCAAGGGGGTAGGCATCCAATAAGCTACCTTGGCCAGTGTACATCTCGAAACATAGAAGTTGTCTTTTTAGGGAACTTTTATATCCGTCTATCCGCCCATGGAAAATAAAACTTGAGCGCCACAGAGACCAAATTTAGAGGGGGTTAAGCTTAGGTCCAGTGTGTGTTGTATTATTTGGGGCTACCTAACCCGTATAATACTCGGTACTGGTAGCTGAATTACCAAGAAACTCAAGGCTCAAACGCTCACGTGGGACGAAGATACTTAGTGGCCAAAACTAAGGCATCATTCCCTATAGGTGACGGTGCAGGCGGCACTAGATCCTCTACCCTTACCTTGGTCGATTCTCTTTGACTGGGGGCGTCGCCAGTTCTTTCGGGACGTTGTGCCAACATTCGTAAGATATCTTCTCAAGGCCCAATTACATTTGAGTGTGTGAGGACGATTAGGTATTCTAGGATTTGAGTATCATATGCAAAAACGAAAAAAACCATATTTTTTGTTTGACTAGTCACATAGGATTAATTAAAGGGAAAATTTATCTTTCATTTTCACTTTTTTTTATGTATGCAATCGTATTTTTTCTTTAATTATAAATATCCTCTCAAATTCTTCCAAAACCATACCTAATCGATTCCGGAACGGACCCAACGGGACCTCATCGATCTAGATTGCTTTTGGACCTCCCCCATTACCGAGAGGGGTTCCAGGTCTCTCACCATTTAGGCATCAAAGACGGAACACTGCCACCCTTATTGGTTCATCCTTTATTGGGGCATCAATAGTTGGGAACCCTCGTCGGTCACCCAACGCCACACCGGTGAACACTCCCATAGGGTCATCACATACCACTCCTCCCACAACCCCTAGGGGACATAGGAGTGCTACCCATTCTAGAATCCAGGTGAACTCACAACATGGTATGTCGCAGAAAAACCCTATACCTAACCAGACCACTGTATTTCACAAGGTGAAATGGCGACCAACTTGCAATCACCTTTCTTAGCTTTGTTAAATTTACCAGATTTGACCAAGTTGACAAACGACCCCATTTTACACAACCCTACATGGCCACCCATGCCCACGAAGCTCCCTTCGAACATTCCAAAGTTCGAAGGCAAGCAAGCAGAAGACCCTGGAAATAATGTTATGACTTTCCACCTGTGGTGTTCGTCGAACAACATCATTGATGATATTGTTCGATTGAGACTATTTCAACACACCCTAATCAGAATAGTCACAAAATGGTATGTGGAGCAACCATATGTGACACATGGAGCTTTTAGTGCCCTTGCTACTGCGTTCCTAACCTATTTACAGTTACCCATCCACCACGATTCTGGAATGGAATTACTAACCTACTTTAGGCAGACACCCGCTGTCCATATTTTGGACCATCTCCATGAATGGCGGTGGCGTCGTAGTTTGTGCAAAGCCAAACTTAACGATCGAGTTTTGTTAGACCTGTTCCTGAAAACTCTCATCGCAAATATTTCAAAGGATGTGGCAACGCAAAAGCCCATATCCGAAGAGGATGCCATCAGCAAGGCCCAACAACTTGAGCTAATCTATATGAAACCATGATATATTTACAATATCCTACCTAACGCCCCACGTCTGCAAACTTGCAAATAATTTCCAAGCGCATCAAACTCCTCAGACTGTTTGATCGGGTTATTGACCCAAAATCACCTAAGAATAAACATTCAATACCCCAGTTACGCATATGATTCTAACCAGTACACACCACAACTCGGCTACCAAAGTCATCATGCACGTCCGAAAAATTTGACCAATAGGGCATCGTCGTACCACCATCAACAGGGATGACCATATCCTCCAACTTAGGGGACCTAGTACGTAGCTAGACATGCTGATGGAAGAGCTCCCTTCCAACAGTCATTCATAAGCCATGGAAAAACCCACCCATGCAGAATAATGCACAGGTGAACTTTGTGCAACCTTCCCAAGCCCAACCGCACCAACCATACAATCAAGAGAATCCAAAATATTCTCCTAATGCGGCTAAGGATGATCTAGGTGGATATCGGTGGCCGCCCACCTATTCCATTTGGACCCGCAACATTAATTATTGTAGCTTTCACTTCCAACAGCTTACTATTTTTAGCAGTTTTTTGGGTCCTGAACTTCCAGAGCTGTTTTGAGGTCCTAAACGACATTTTTTGGGAAACCCGAGAGAGACCGAGCCTTTATTTCTTGCACCAAAAGTTGTACTCCTTGGATATATATTTCTAACGAGCTATTGAGTACGTTAAATGGAGATCGGGTGCCAAAGTTACGTCCCCGGAAAGTTGAAACACAAATTTACCCAAACGGGGCCCATAGTTTTGGTGCTTCATCTCTTAGGGTTAGGTTTTTGGAAGTTTCAGGTTTTTCATTGTTTCTCAACAATAAATAGGCCTCTGAGCCTCATTTTAACACAGTTTAGGGGCTGGTAGCCGTCACATCTCTTCTCAGGGATACGCTGCCAGTACCCTAGCTCATCTATTTCCATTATGTATGTAATAGGCCTTCGAGCCTCAACGTAACATAGTTCAGAGGCCTGCTTACACCACATATCTTCTCAGAGATACGACACCAGCGCCCTAGCTTATTTCCATTACGTTTTTAAGCTTATTTTAGTCATTCTTTTATTAATAAAATGAGGCATTATTTCCGCTGCATCTTTGTGTTTATGGTTATATCTGTATTTTGTTACGTTCCTGCATAAAATACGGATCAGTGGTATCAGAGCGGGTCTGATCTGTCTCTATTTTTCTTGGCATATCACCAATGTGGTCAGGGTATAAGGAGTTCGAGCTCGATCTGGTTGCACCCTTCCAAGGTCAACCTCGTAAACCCCGACGAACCCCCATGGCGGAAGGAAAGAAAGACGAGGGAGTAGAAGATCCTATCAAAATCTTGTTCGAGGAGGCACTCGAGAAATATAGGAACACGATGATGGAAAACTTTGCCCAAATCCCTTAACATCTGCCCACCAGCAACATATCTACATCTAGCACATCCGCCAATAGGTCCGCGACATCTTGGACAAATCCAATACCAAGTTCAGCAAAATCCCCTCCCCCCCCCCATGGAGGAACTTAACGCAATGGAGACCATTGCTTCCTAAGGATGGAGGAATGATCCAGGTGGATATCAGTGTCCGCCCACCTATTCCATTTGGACTCGCAACATAAATTATTACAGCTTTTCACTTCCAGCAGCTTACTATTTCTAGCAGTATTTCGGGTCCTGAACTTCCGGAGCTGTTTTGAGGCCCTAAACTACGTTTTTTGGGAAACCTGAGAGCGACCAAGCCTATATTTCTTGCACCAAAATTTGTACTCCTCAGATAGATATTTCTAATGAGCTATTGAGCACATCAAACGGAGATCGGATACCAAATTTACGTCCCCAGGAAGTTGAAACACCAATTTACCCAAACAGGGCCCATAGTTTTGGCGCTTCATCTTATAGGGTTAGGTTTTTGGATGTTTCGGGTTTTTCATTATTTCTCAAAAACAAATAGGCCCCTGAGCCTCATTGTAACACAGTTTAGGGGCTAGTAGCCATCACATCTCTTCTATGGGATACACTGCCAGTACCCTAGCTCATCTATTTCCATTATGTTTGTAATAGGCCTTCAAGCCTCAATGTAACACAGTTCAGAGGCCTACGTATGCCACATCTCTTGTCAGAGATATGCTACCAACGCCCTAGCTTATTTCCATTATGTTTGTAATCTTATTTCAGTCATTCTTTTATTAATAAAATGAGGCATTATTTCTGCTGCATCTCTGTGTTTATGGTTATATTTGTATTATGTTACATTCCTGCATAAAATACGGATCAAAGGAAAAAGGAAAAAACAAGCGTAAAGGAAATCCTGGACAGGGGGGAACAAATCAGCAATGCCCTCCGCGATCTCAGGCTGGAGGCAACTCCAACTGAAATCAAAACTAGGAGCCAAGCAACTTCCAAGGGAAGAACAAGAGGGTGAATCTTTGGAAAAACCACTCTTGCTCAATCTGTGGTGAGTATGGCTATTACATTCACCACTGCCTCGACCTCCCTAAGCTGAAGAACCTGCAAGGTAACCGTGGGCAAGGGGGATCCTCACAACAGATAGCAGTCATGTAGAAACCTTTCCCCCCTTCAAGGGACAATTAGCACTCAACAACAGAAAAAAAATCCCGATGATTCCAGAAAGAACAACCATGAAATCTACACGAATGGTGAAGAAATGTTTTTTCAAACACAGAACCAAAATTATGATACCCCACCGGACACCAATTCGTCAGGGGCTAGTACAAGTGCACCAACAACACCTTTGACCATATCAAATATGCCTATCGAACCTTTTCCAAAGATGGCTAAGGGACCAATTAGGCAGGCAAGAAACCATTCCTAAGTGGCCCATAACTATAGCATTGTGGATGATATAGCTTAGTCTCCCATTGCCATGTCAGATTTTTAGGTATTACAATCATGCCCAAATCAAAGGAAAGCCTTACTTTCCGCATTAGGTGCCATCGACCCTGCTGATTCGCACCTATCGGCTTTCGATTTAGACGAATCCACCCCTAGGCTTCTTTCATTGGTCGCCTTCCAGATACTGATATCAGTTCAAAACATCACCATTCACCAATGTATCAGTAACGAGAGTGCATCCACATGCATCATGTCAAAAAATTTCTGGCAGAAGTTAGGGTCTCTCGAACTAAAGCCATCAGACATCATGCTTAGAACATACGACGGGCACCCTTCAGCTCCTGTTGGTCTCTACCAAAATGTCCTGGTATGCTTAGCCGGTAAGACGATCCTGATAGACATTGAAGGCTTGGATGCTCAACTAGATTACAATATACTACTTGGCTGGAGTTATATGTACACCATGTCAGCCATAGCCTTCTTCGTCTTCTGAACTATGATGTTCCCCCATGAGGATCGCATAATTACTGTCGACCAATTGACATATAACGAAAAACAACCCCTGACTAATGTTGATGTCATTCTACCCTACGTAGACACATCTGCTGAGATGCTTACATGGTACCAAGAATATGGCTCCGACCAATTCAAACCATCTATCTTAGGGTCATTCTTAGGAGATCCCCCTGTTATACTTGAGATATCACCTGATGTCACAGAGGCTCTGGTGTGCATGATGTCCTCCTTAGGAACCAAAGTCAGTAAAGACACGGAGACAAGCAGTAATGACACAGAGTCCTTGACCACGATAACCTCTCTAGCATATGCCTCCTCCCAAGCTCCTTTCCTCTCCCCCCCAGTTGGTTTTGTGTCGCAGCATGTCATGGCCACGATGGTCCTACCAAACTTATCATTTGCAATCCCAGTTTGGTACCTAGTCCCACCTACCAAAACGGGAGTCACGCACATCACCTCTACATGGTTAATCCCCCTCAATCCTGAGTAGGCCCCAACTTTCCAAGAGACTATCACAAACATCCCTTCGAAAGAAATTCCCATCACAAAGCCGATGGTTACGACCAAGAACACAAATAAAAGAGGAAATATGGCATAGAATCCCACCATGCAGCGGGAATCACTTTCTTGCACCATATGCAACGTAGTAGGCCACCCTACCCATGTCTGCCTAGAGCTAGATGAATTAAAACTTCTCCTTAGCTCCGCGGTAGACATCGCGGTGACAAGCTCCCATAAAAAGGAACCTGCAACCATAAATCAAGGTAAGACATTGCATACCAACCACACATGCACTATATGCAACAATTATGGACACTATACCCATCATCACCCATAAATTCTGTGGTACAGGGACATATTACACACCATTGAGCAATCCTATCAAGTGGATCCCTCCACCTAGTCAGTTGGAGATGAACCTCGCGTCATTCTATACATGCAAGAGGAACGACGGTCACCTGAAAGACTCCCTTTCATCTTTCCCCCTCCTATCATATGTTGCGCACTGTGCGATGAACACGGCCACTTCATTTAGGAGTGTGCAGCCTTGGAACTCATCCACATGTGGTATCCAGTAGAGCACATTTATTATGTTGGTTTGCAAGCGGCGCAATTTACATGTCCTTTATGTGCCGACAACCACACTTTAGAACAATGTCATTATTTCCCCTGATTTCGCTTAGCACTAGCTATTTTGTGCTTAGCCATAGTCTGCCTCTCCCAAGAAGATGGCTCTGACTCTGAATCCGTGAACAGCTTGACAACTCAAGAAGACATGACGAGTAGATCCATCCTCTTTCTATTGGCTGAAAAATGACCAATCGAGGAACCCTTAGTCACCCCCAACCGCCCTCCGCTGAAAATACCAACATGTACATTATGTAACATGCCCAATAATGTGGTTTCCACTTGCCCTGACTTAGAAGTACTACACCGCTGGTACCCAATCACGCCATCAAGCGAGCAGGACGAAAACCCCATTTCTAGAATGTTTTTCCTAGTATGTCAGGGCAATCACCATGAGTAGCGCTGTACCTATATCCCGTGAGTACGTCCTCTAATTGACATGATACATCTATTAGAGACAAAATGTTGGGACCTTATCAACTCGAAACCTAACAACCAACATGGAAGGCAGAACACCCCGAGGCAGTCTACTACGTACCCAGGTCATCATAATGGGAAAGTTAGGAAGGCACTCCAACCAAGTATGACCCAAGTGCGACCTAGGATAACATGCGTATTATGCGACCTAATTGTCCACTGGGTCAATCAGTGCAAAGATCTAAAGCACCTCGCAAACAATTTTCACATAGTCTCTTTTTTCCCACAAAGACATCTCTCTAACCAAGAGAAAATCACGCACAAATAGTGTCGGATTTGTTCACACTTTCATCATATAGTCAAATGTGATCATCTCCTGAATCTTAGAGTGGCAGGAGTGGCGTTAAGTCTCAACTCCCCAAGAGAGTTAGACATACCCAAGACAAAAAACTCAGAAATGGGAGCAGAGAGCCTCCTCCTCTATGTCTGATCCCTTTCGAGCATCCACTTCTGGGACGAAGAGTAGTGTTGATTCCCACACAGTCTACTTAGTTGACACAGTGGAATTGTGCACCATTTTCACCGGCCATAACCATGAACCAGAGTCGTGCCCGCTAATGGAAACATTCATGCACCTCTATACCAAACACAACTTCCACCTGCTGGAAAGTGCCCATCCTAACGAGGTATATAGCCTCACGCTCACGCAAGATCCAATCATGTAAATTCTTCCCACATCAAATGCTGACGACACAATACACCATATACAATTCATATCATCATGTATCGGAACTATGACCTGGGCTGCTTTCTCATCTTCCATAGGTGTCGAGTCAGCTGCAGCTACAAGAATAGTTGTACCTATGACAATGGAAACCCAATCATTATGCACTCTGTCAACCGCATCTGGTTCCACCACGTCGACGATGGAATCCTTTTCATGTCTATCAACCAGCTCTGTGCGGAGTTAACCCCTTATGCACAACCTTGCGCAGATTCAATCCCCCTTAGGATCCCTATTCCATTCAGACGAGGACATCCTTCAGGCCATGATAGAGTCGGATTATCCATGGGATGCAATGCATCACCGCTCCCTTTTTCTCCCATGAAAAGTGTTCAGTCCCGACAAGACAAAATAACAAGATATTTATGTGATTGAATCAAAATATTTCCTCCCATTAGGGAAATTTTATTGGTTCAAGAACCCTATCCCAGCACTCGATGCGTTCGAGGAAGGAAACATGTCAAACATCTCACCTGCCGTCAAGGTGAACATATCCCAAAATCTTGGAAAGGCTGAAGAAATCTCGCTTGGGGCAGCATGTTCTCCAAAATAAATAACCTCTTATATCGAATTTCTACAAGAATATAGAGATATCTTTGCATGGGACTACTCAGAAATTCCTGGGCTTAGTCCCACTATCGTAGAGTACCATATTTTAACCTGTCCTAATGTACCTCCAATACGCCAGAAACAGCGTCAACTAGACCCATCAAAGGTGGAAGCGAAAAAACGAGAAATCGACAAGCTTCACAAAGCCGAGTTTATCTACCCCATTACTTACACATCTTGGGTTTCCAACCCTGTTCCCGTGATGAAAAAAATAGGGCACCATATGTGTTAGCACCGATTTTCGTGATTTTAACAAAGCATTTCCCAAGGAAAATTACCCTACGCCATTCATCGACGAAGTCATCAATGCTTGTGTGGGTCATGAGGCCTTCTCTGTTATGCAGAATTATGATCTACGGATAAATCAAATTCCATAAATGTGGTTCTATGCATTTATAACAACAAATTAAGGACTTTGCAGTCACTTTCTCTAAGAGTAAATAGAAACACAGAAAGATAGAAGTACCTACTTGTGATCCAAGCAATTCCTATTATCCTTCTGTCGCTTTTGTTGTAGCTTCCAATCCAACTTAGATCACTAGAATAGTTCCTGCAAATATAGACACTAAACAACAAAGATATTGCAACATACAGATGCCTATTTATCTTAATCAGTTAAATCGATTAAACATGAAACATATATATCAGTTAAGAATACATTGCATGAGAAATAGAACCATAAAAAGATACATATATGGGAAAATGAAAAACATTCTTTATTAACCAATGATTGATTTGATGTCACTAGCTCCAGCATCATCCCAACCTCATCACAATCAACATCTCACCAGCAACATATTACTTATATCACTCTCTCAATTGAGAATCCAACATCATTTCTTTACCAAAATTATTCCTTCCCTAGCACTAGGATCTATGCTCAATTTATAGGGCAACTGAAGGTAGTTTCTCAATCAATGACTTTCTAATAATATGCAAGACATGTTCCCAAGCTCAGAGGTGTTAGATGGACACTTGGATTCGAAGTTTGACACATATGGACTCTTCTAGAAGGCACTGGCCATGTGGAGATTCCAGAACAATGAGAATTTCGCTCTCATTTAACCAACACACTCTTGAATGTCGGGAAGTTCATTGCAGTGCACCCTTGAATGGAGGGAGCTTCCTATGAAACACAGTTAGTCCCTTGAGAGGCAACATTGGTGAGCTCATATGTGATATAACATATACTTCAAACCTTGGAAATCTTACAATAGAAGTCATGAATGGTTTGTTCTTGTCTTAGAGCATGTAGCAACTAAAATTATAGGGGATGATAGACCCTATTTCATTGGTCCTGGGGATGATGTCCAGTTTGACCAGGTTATGGGGGATGATGCCCAAATTGACCTATAACAGCTGCCCCCTGAAGGATGAAGTCAAAATAATAACAATAATTTTTGAATGAGATTATTTACGACGTGATGGGATGGAGCTGAAGTGGAGTGGCAACCTACATAAATCTTACAATAAATTAAATCATGATAGTCTTATCTTGATCAAGAATTGTTGAGGGAGGCATTCCCATTGATATAGGAGGATCTTGTTCATTACAGTTTGGAAAAAAAGTTCCATCAGCTCCAGCAGTTCGAAGTCCAGTTTAGTCTCAAATCCACTAGTTCCATCAGTATCGTCCATGGTTTAGTGTTAGGTTCATGTCATGTATTGATGTGTTATGGTCGTCATGTGATTCAAATTTGGGATGTAAAATATGTACAAGTTTTAAACCTAGTGCTAAAGTCTAATCCTAACACTATGCATCTAAATCCTATGTAAAATCTAAAACCTAAAACCTAACATAAAATTTAAGCACAAAATAAAATCATATATTAAACCTACTTGCGGGCCCAAAACTATGTTATAAACCTTATTATAAGGTTCGGGTCATAGTATGGTTTAAACCATATTAAAAAAAACTATGTTATAAAACCTTATTTCTAAGGTTCCGGAGTTGGGTATATATATATATATATAAAACCCAAAATTCAAATAGCACAGCGCATAACAGCTAACCGCGTGATTCAGACCGTGTCGGGGTTTTAAAAAAACATGAGAACGGGTCTGAGTTAGATCATGGCAGGAGACATGTCCACCAGTTGTAAAACACGCAAAACCGTCAGGTTTAAAAGAGATGTGACACCTGTTGTCGGAACCGCAGGGGTTAAGACGTAAACCGTCGGTGGAAACCATAACCACCAATGTTATCCTTGTCTACCCGCACTGATCACATGATCAGAATTAAATCCTCCGCCCACTTAGTTAGCCCGAATGGTTAAGAAAGTTATTATAAGGTTTAAAAATGGGTTTTATGCATTTAATCAGCGCTAAGGTCAAAGGATTTATCCCTAGGTTTATGTAAATGATAGGGATTCGAGACCCTCATCACCAATTTTTCTCAACCAAAAGCTAATTTTGGCTATCAATGGTTCAAATTAGTCCTTATAAAACCATGACAAAGTTTTGATGAAGAACTATGGTGTGTTTTTGGAGATCAGTTTCAGCAGGACATAGGCAGTTTTGTTTGTAGCATTGCTCAGCCGTCGGGTGTTGGAATTGAGCACAGAGACATACATCGGAAAGGTGAGAGAGAGTAATTTATGTTTACAGAGTCCAGAAGTGCCTGCGAGCACAGTCGTTCTGATTCATTTCTATGTAAATAAATTCCTCAAGATCAATCCTAATAAAAATGGACACCCAATTGAAAGTGAACCCGGAGATGTAGTCCACCAGGGTTGAACTCCATAATCAATTGTTTGCTTCTTCTTCTCTCTGTTTATTGCTATGATTTAATCATTTATTTGCTACTAGTTTATGTCACTTTTCACTTAAAATATTTCTTCAGTTAATAGTCAATCTAAAGGACAAAATAATCAAACTACTTAAGCATATTTTGATCACATTCAGATCACCCATGCTCAACACATAAACTATCTAATAACATGTACATAGTGTAGAAAGTCGTCTACATTGGAATGTTTCCCAATATAGACATGCCTACACCCATAGGCCCATGTTCGGATGCCGATCTGTATGTAAGGTAACCGTACAGATGATGTGTACAACAATCCTGAAATTGCAGCCCGGATGGTTGAAACTAGATCTGAGGTCTTCTTATCTCGTTCACTCAATCATTCGGGTACAAGTATAGCCATGAAAATATATGATTTGTAGTCGAACATGGTAAGACATCATTTTATTAACAACGAATGATGTGAGTTGTTAACAAATGTGAGAGAACCACCATTGATGTTAATGGCTCTCAAGGTACTGCAGTACATTTCGTAAGGCTTGAATAGATGATTTCATGTTGAACTCCAAACAAAATATTTCACTCAAAATTCCAGAAGCGAGGATCTTGTCGATGTTGTAACAAGCCTCATGGTACTGGAAGATGATGTTTCCAAGTAAAGTTCCTGGATGATGATTTGATGTTGACAGGAAGCCACTTTATCGCGAAACAAGAGTTATTGATTTCAGAGACAAAATGTGACTTTATATAGCAATGTTCAGGGATGACTTGTCACGAGAATGAAGGTTTATGAGTATTGCAGAAAGATGAGTATTCACTAGATGACTTCTCTTGAACATATCAGCAACACTGAGATGAGTTGGCAGCATCGACCCAAAACGAGAGTGAAGGTATGATGAACCATAGGTATGAATGAACCATCAAGAAGATTACCCAACCCAAAAATTCATGATGATGGAGTGAAGTGTCATGTTCAAGAGCGACTTTCTCTCGTAAAATTTCTGTTCACTTCCCCAAATTTTCCCTGGTCATTTGTTGACCAATACCTCTTTATTTTTTAACAAGATTTGAGGAGGGACCCATAAGCTTGATCAATAATTCAACCCTTCAGGCGAATAATGTATTGCTATTTAATAATTTAACGAGTCCAACTATGAATGAAACTCGATTCTTGCCATGATAGACAATCCCGTCGCTATTTTATGTTTGAACGAGCCCACCGACAGTGAAAATCCGGTCCTTTTTCATATTTAGAGAGTTTGAAAAATAGGACAAAAGAAAACTCCATAAGTAATTTTTCGTAAAGTTGTTGCCCAGATCCGAAAAAGTGTAAAATGATATTTGGGAGAACCTCCTAGCCATGTTCAACTAAGGTTTTCCTTTTTCCTAAATAATCTATCTCAGTCTAAAAAAGGTATAAACTTATACTGAGTAGATGTCATTTCATTTACTTTTACGAGCTCGAGAAGACAAGTGCTCAGCAATATTTTCACATTATCGGAGTCTAAAAAGAGCTAAAAGAAGACTCCAAGGGTTCTTTTTTCGCTGTTATCGTAGCACGAAAAAGAGGTAAAAGTGTGCTTCAAGTCCTTTTTCGTTTTTATCAAAGCTCGAAAAATAAGGATAAAAGTATGCTTTGTGGTCAAATCATTCTTGAAATAACTGTGCACGACTAATATTCTATGCCAGTTGTAAACCTGTTCAGAACAACATCAAATGGATTAAAAATACCTGTTTCATGATAAAAAATGAACAAAACCATAGTCACAACAATAAATATTATTTTCAAATAATCAAATGACTAATTCAAATAGCTTTCCTATTCATTCTTACCATTTTAAAGTCACCATTTGGATTTTGGAGCTATGAACCTGTTTTTTCCCCCGAACTTCAGCGATCGATTGCATGCAATTGGTAAGAATGTTTTTAATGCCCTCTGCAAGAGCACATGTCGAATGCCCTCTGCAAGAGAAGATGCCCCTAAGCTTCATTTCATTCACCTAAGTAGATTACTGGTTACTAATAGCTGTATGGAATGAAGGTTCATTTACGAGATCAAATGGAAGACTCTTTTTAATCAGGAGAGGATTTGTTTCATTTTTTAATGAGCTTGACAGAGGAAAAGAACTATGCTCATGGCCTGTTTCATTTTTTAACGAGGTTGGCACAGTAAAAGAACTATCCTCATGGAATGTTTCATTTTTTAACGAGGTCAACACATTAAAAGAACTATCCTCATCACCTGATTCATTTTTTAACGAGGTTGACACAGGAAAAGAACCATCCTCATGAAGTTGTTTAATTTTTTTTAACGAGGTTGACACAGTAAAAGAACCATCCTCATAGTGCAGTCGAACCAGTGAGCATGCACTGGAAAAGACGTAGTCGAACAGAGTCATCATTTAATGAGTTTTATGAGCACCACAAATGATAAGTTATAACATGCGCTGACGGTACTTCTCCAGGGTTTCCCTTGAATTTAGGAATGTCCGGGGGTACAGTCTGTGGTATCACGGGCCACCAAGGAGAATAACTGATGGTATCGACTTGATATTGCACTGAACATGTGAATACAGGATCAATCCGTTCAGTACCCATAAAGGAGGAACCAGATAGGATTCCAGACGATGACATGGGTGAAGTCCAAGGACAATACATCGAAGATGAAGCGACAATATATGTTGTCGTAGCTAAAAGAGATGGTTCAGTCTGGGATGTTGTCTCAACCATGGTTATACGATCCAACATATACCCTATAGGATCTACGAGAACTCGAAGTGAAAAACGATCAACAAAAGCAGAGGAAGATGATTGAGGAAAAGACTCATACACATAAAAATCCTCCCAAAATTAGTTGGATTTAAAGGTGTTTCATCTTGTGGTATTTATTCAATCGAAATTAAACCATGTGGAAGGATTTCGTGGTCAGGCCCAAATTATATTTCAAGAGGTTGACTGCACAATATGGGAGACTCAATAGATACAATATATTATGGGGCAACTGATATAGGAACAACTTCCGATCGTTCGACTTTGGGATTCAGATGTTATGGAAAAAAAGTGACAGGATCCGAATCAACTTCCAGTTGAACAACATCGAGTTCAGGAGGTATGGTCTCACCGATTGGATGGATCGTGACCATGGGTAGATGTGAGGACTCCGTCTCGATAATAGTAGATGAACCAAGATTTGTAGAAACAACTTGTGCTAACTCTGGTATATGTGAAGATGATGTTTCACCAGAGGTATTGATAGTACTAGTTTCGGTAGAGTGATGTCGCGTTCGCCGATCAGAAATGGCTTCCGGTGGTAAAGGTGGTTTCAATTCTATTCTATGAGAATGATGGGGAAAGGGATGTTCTTCTTCCACGATGACTGATTTATTTTATGACCAAAAACAAATAAACAAAATAAAAGGGTAATTCTAGGTAAAATTTTTACCAAGTAATTGTGAACTGCAGAATACCTCTTAGCGAACCAAGAAGTACGGGCTGATTATCTCCCTAAATGTTGTGTTTGGTGTATCAAAATTTATAAGGCAACCAAATCGGTTCAATATGGATGGATAAAAACCTAAATTTTTCCTCCCAAATATACCTGAAGGTATGTGGAGCCCCAAGTCCGTATTAGCGTTATCTAATGCAAAACCGCACAGTGAGAGCAGCCCTTTATACTTTTCGTACTAGAACACCGCCCGATATACCTGAAGGTATGTGGACGAGCTCCAATATATTTACGTACGTGGAGTGAGGTATCACACTCGGAATGTATTGCAGACAATTAACAACATCTTCTATGTTTAACGATGTTGGAACAAGTCTCTATCCTAGACCTTCTAAATGTTATCGTTATGGTTCCAATGCTTTTTTATATAGATTGATGTAAATTTTAAGTTGATTTTGTTTATCAATTTTCATTTCAAGGTTCACCGTGATGATGTGATGGAAATTCCTAAAATGCAAACTAAAATGATAAGCAAACTTTTCAATTTTAGTTTCTTCAATGAAAATCCTAGCTACTAAGGCGGAAGAGTAATCAGTTTTGAGAGCAAACAACAAAGAGCACCAAATAATATGCAACTTTCCTGACTTGTTCCTATGAAAAACACACAATTCACTATATGAATATGCAAGTTTTTCTTTTCAGTAATGTGAATTCAAAAAAGGAAACAATATGCATCAAATCAACAAAAACAAATGCTTTCTTCTTTGAAAAAAGATGAATTTAACAACAATTTCTCTTTTATGAAAAATGAAGAATGGAACTAAAATTTTTCCTACAAGAAACGAATAATTTAACGACAATTTCCTTTACGAAAACAATTGGATCTAATATAGAAATAAAATACTTTGAATTTTCTTTGTCAATGACAAAGAAAAACACTTAAAGAAACATTGAACACACTTACTTTATAAAGGAGGAAGAGTAAGGAAAATTCAGTAGTCTCTAAGAGGTATCAGACAATTGAAAACAAAACAAACAAATGGATGAGAATGATAGAAATGAAAAATTCAAATGGAATTTGGTTGGCTAAGGGGGCAACGCAGTCTCTAAAGGGAGACTGTGCGTTGCAATGCACCCATGAGTGGGAGACAGTGCACTACAATGCACTGTGTCTTGACCAACATTGAGTTAGGCGCAATAAAGATTCAAATTTCAAGCTACATAACCCACTTATAATAAAATTATTTGATCCAAAAGTCTAATAACTGAAAGTAGATGCTACTGTGTGGATAAATAGAGGAAAAATCACCAGAAATGATGGGAAATTCCCCAGTGGAGTCGCCAATTTTTTATGCAGAATTATGATCTACGAATAAATGAAATTCCCTCAATGTGGTGCTATGCATTTAGAAAAACAGATTAAATACTTTGCAGTCACTTTCTCTAAGATTAAATATACACACAGAAAGATAGATGGATCTACATGTGATCCAAGTGCTTCCTATTCTCCTTCTGTCACTTTTGTTGTAGCTTCTAATCCAACTTAGATCGCTAGACTAGTTCCTGCGAGTATAAACACTAAACAATAAAGAGATTGCAATATACAGATATATGTTTATCTTAATCAGTTAAATCGATTAAACATGAAACATAAATATCAATTAATAATCCATTTCAAGAGAAATAGAACCATAAATAGATACATATATGGGAGAATGAACAACAATATTTATTAATGAGTAGAAGGGGGAGGTTACAACCAATGATCGATTTGATGTCACTGGCTCCACCATCATCCTAGCTTCATCACAATCAACATCTCACCAGCAACATATCACTTCTATCACTCTCTCAATTGAGAATCCAACAACAGTTCTTTACCAAAATTCTTCCTTCCCTAGCACTAGGATATGTGCTCAATTTATAGGGCAACTGAAGGTAGTTTCTCAATCAATGAATTTCTAATAATAGGCAAGACATGTTCCCAAGCTCAGAGGTGTTATATGGACACTTGGATTTGAAGTTTGACACATATGGACCCTTCTAGAAGGCACTGGCCATGTGGAGATTCCGAAACAATGAGAATTTCGCTCCCATTTGACCAACGCACTCTTGAATGTTGGGAAGTGCATTGTAGTGCACCTTGAATGGAGGGAGATGCATATGAAACATAGTTAGTCCCTTGAGAGGCAATGTTGGTGAGCTCATAATTGATATAGCATATACTTCAAACCTTGGAAATCTTACAACAGAAGTCATGAATGGTTTGTTCTTGTCTTAGGGCATGTAGCAACTGAAATGATTGGAGATGATAAACCCTATTTCATTAGTCTTGGGGATGATGTCTAGTTTGACCAGGTGATGGGGGATGATGCCAAAATTAACCTATAACACTCTCATTCATGGATGGATTCTCTGGGTACAATCAAAGTCTAATCCGTCATACCGATCGGTACAAAACCCCGTTCACTACCCCCTAGGGCACATTCGCATACAAGGTAATGACGTTTGGCATGAAAAACGCAGGAGCCACCTTCCAGAGAGCCATGAATTACATCTTTCATGACTTGGCACACCTTATCCTTGCCTACTTGGACGACCTCACCGTCTGATCCAAGAAGCGCTGAGACCATCTCGAGGATCTACGACTGGTATTCCAACAGTGTCGGAAATACAACCTACACTTGAACCCTCTCAAGTGCGTATTTTGCATCACAACAAGAATAATTTTAGGTTTTATTGTGTCCCAGCAAGGAATTCAAGAGAAGCCCCTCAAGATCCAAGCCATCAAAGAGGTAGCCCCACCTCGAACCCTCGGGCAGCTATAAAGCTTGCAGGGGAAGCCGAATTTTCTGAGACATTTCGTCCCAGATTACGCCACTTGCACTCGAGGGTTCCTGTGCCTCCTTTTCCAGGACATCCCATTCAAATGGGATGACCAAGCCCAACAAGTGTTTGACACCTTGAAAGACACATTATCTTTAGCACCGCTCATCAGTCCCCCAGACTATGACAAAGATCACATCTTATATCTGTCATCATCCGAGACCGCTTTGGCCGGAGTTTTAATCTAGGAGGTCCTAGATGGGAAGGAGCATGTAATCTACTACGTCAGCAAAACCTTATCAGGCCTAGCATTAAGATATGAACCCGAAGAAAATAATTCCTTAGCATTGATTCATGCAGTCCAAAAGCTTCGCCACTACATCATCTTAAAGACCACCACAGTCATTTTGGATATTAATCCCATCAAATATATGCTCACGCGTTGCCTACTGAACCACAAATACGTCTGATGAATAGTCATTATCCAAGAATACAATTTATATTTTCACTCCCCTAGGAGCAAAAAGGCACTAATCTTAGCAGAGTTCATTATAGACCTCCCAAGTCATACCAAAGGATCACCAGAAAATGATTCGCTACCAGATGAACATATCTTCTTCGCAGCAACCAATGACCCTTGGTACAGAGATATTATCCTCTTCTTATGAACCCAAAAGTTCAGACCTCATCTCATTCGAGACGACCGTCGGTGCATTTGCCATCAAGCCCCCCGATACCTCCTTATGGGAGATGTCTTATACCTACAAGGCATCGACACCATTTTATACCGGTGCCTTACTCATGACCAAGTGAAACAAGCCCTTAATGACTGCCACAGCGGAGCTTGCGGTGGCCACCTCTTAGGGATGGCCACTGCCCAAAAAGTCCTACGAGCAGGATTTTTTTGGCCCACTTTGTTTCGCGATTTTGTTACAGCATTCAAGAGGTGCGAGCGATGTTAGCGCTTCACTCATAAGGCAAGAGCCCCTCCCGCTCCCCTGCACCTCGTCATCGTCGCTGGTCCCTTTTGCAAGAGAGGGATCGACTTCATGACTTGCAACCCTACATCGTCAAGCAATCATAAATACATCATCGTGGCTATCGATTATTTCACCAAGTGGGTAAAAGCTATGCCCACATACGAAAACACTACAAAAACCGCCGCACGATTTCTGTTTAACCATGTCATTACCCAGTTCGGCGTTCCCAAGGAGTTAGTCTCTGACCATGGGAAACACTTCGAGAACGAAGTTTTCTAGGAGCTATCTCAACATCTCGGATTCACACATGAATTCGCTTCACCATACTACCCCCAATCCAATGGACAGGTATAATTTGTGAATAAAGTTCTCAAAACTATGTTACAACGCATGGTGAATAACCATAAAACCAACTGGCACCTCATGCTTTTCTCCTAAAAATTTCTTACCAATGTTATGATACTCTTCATCTAGTTGCTTAATATCGGTGGACTGAAATTTGTGAAATCTTTAACCCAATCAATAATGGCTTTTGCATCTCCAAAAACCTTTATCTTCTCAATTCTGAGCAACTTTGTCGCAATTAAAACTCCCCATAATGCAACAATCTCTGGCTTATTGTTCGATCCCTGTCCTCCCTCCCACCAAAAATGGTAGTATCTACCAGGACTCATGAAGATGGCTGTCCCACAACCACATAACCTCCTTCTACTTGCTCCATCAAAGAATCCTACGGGAACTGCTTGCCACAAATACTTATATTTGCATGTCCTAATCCTATAAATCTTCATGTCTTTTCCCAGTTCATTGCAGAGACTGATAGCCTTCTTAATGTCTTCCTGCACCTTCACTGTCTTTAGTTCAAAGACAAGAGAATTTCTACTTCTCCATATGATCCACATTATAAAATATGGAAGATATTTGAACCTTTTGTTTTTGTTGTACCATACTTATATGCAATAAATAAGAGTAAAATGATTCCCTATTGGATTTAGCTTCAGAATGCCCCTACAACCTTCCCAAACCACCATCGCATGACAACAGGTGAGAAATAAATGGACAGGACTCTCTAAAACCCCTACACATCGAACAAATGCTCAGGCCATTGAAACCTCGTTTGTCTAAATTATTCCAAGTTAATATTCTATCATTAACAACTAGCCAAAAAAAACTTCTAATTTTATATGGGATATTTCCTTTCCATATTTTCTGAGACCATTCATTAGTGTTAAAAATATTCTCAATTTTGAGAATATTTTGTTAAATGTCTTTGACCGTCGGCATTCCCTTCTTAAGGCTACCTCCCCCAAACCATTAGATCATGTTCCCTGTGTTCCTCTATCTTGATGCCCGCGTTTCTTAATTGTGAAGTATACCTCTCCCATTCATCTGAATGAAATTATAAAAAGATGAGGTCTGTTACTCCTGGACACTTTTGATGATCTATACTTTGTCCACTTGTCTGATAAATCTATCGTAGGAAGTAAAGGCCTTTACTGTGAAGATGATTGAGTAGATTTTTGAAAGGGAATGATTGCCACTCATCCAAAAAAATTACATCTAAGCCAATGTTGATCCTTGAACCATCTCGTTCCTCTCATCAAGTAAATCCCAACATCCAATGTAGATTTTGCAGCATACTCCTCCATATAACCGAATTGATATATTTCTTCTTTGCCCCTCTACCTATCCATGTGGTGAAATCCTGTCTATACATACATTTTTCTTTGATTATGTGTGCCCACAAACAATTACCTGAGACTGCTCTCCACATGTTTTTGATGATCAAAGCCTTATTAAATGAGGAGGTGTCTATAATCCCCCGTCCTCCATCTTCAATAGGTCGAGCTACATCTAACCAACTGAGCAAGTGAAATTTTCTATTTTGTTGAGATCTCGCTCGCAGAAAATGTGCCATTGTTGTATATATCTTATGAATGATCTCCCTAGGAAAAATAAACAAATGCATCCAGTAAACGAAGATATTTTAAAGAACATATTTCAACATAGCAATCCTACCTCCCATCATTAGCCATCTAGGTTTCTAGCACAAAAGTTTCTTCTGAAATCTATTAGTTAACCAGTCCCAATCCAAGTTGCAATACATTGTAGGCTTCAAGCAGAAACACAGATAAGTAAACCCCTCATCGATGGGGACATATTTCACATCAAAAAGAAACGAAATCTTCTTATTCCTTTCTTCCTCCCCTTCTGTTCCAATCAGCAGAGACTACCCCTCATTCATACAAAGCCCAAATTCCTCCCCAAATGATATGATTATTTTATGTATATTGTCCCACTCCTTGATGGAGGAATGGCCATGAAATAGTAGGTCATCAATGAAAATTAGGTGTGTAATAGAAATATACTTGGAAATCCTAATTCCAATCATTTTTCCATTATCTCGAGTTTCTCTCAATTTTTTACTTAGGCAATCAATGACAAGCAGAAAAATAAGTGGGGAGAGGGCGCATCCTTTCCTCACACCTTTGAATGCCTTAAAAAATTATGTTGGAAAACCATTAATGATTATTGCAAAATTGGTTGTTGTCAAGCACCCCATGATCTAGGTAACATTCTGAATGGACATGCCTATTTTGGCAGGCTTTCTGATTCCTGGATTTAATGGAATGCATCATTTTTTGGGCAATCCCAATAGCATCCTGAATTTTCATATCTTCTAAAAACCCATACTATTCCTTTGTGATGAATTTAGACAATGCCAGTTTAATCCTACAGGAAATCAACTTAGATATCACCTTATAGACCGAGTTACATAGGGAAACTGACCTATAATTAACAAATGATACATTTCTCTCCTTCTTTGGGATCAACGTGATGTATGTAGCATTAATTGATCCCGAAAATTACCCAAATGTCCTTGATTCTTCTGTTACCCCTAATAACCCTAGAATCATCAACTCTTTGAAGTGTAGAAATACGTCCACCCCCCAACCATCTGAACCCAGACTATTTTCTTTGGAACATTCCTTCATAACCTTAATCAATTCCTTTATTGTGATTAAACACCCCAGATTATCATTTTACTCCAATGAAAACATGACATGAAACAAAGATATGTATTCCATTTGTGTTATATACGGATGTGATTTTTCTGAGAATTGACCTTTGAAGTGTAAGAATGTTGTGTGCTCAATGTATTCTTGATATCTATGTATTTTCCCTGCTGCGTCTTTGATAGACTGAATGGACTTGTGTAACTTTCTGTTGTTAAAATGTGCATGGAAGAATCTCATATTTATGTCTCCAGCTTTAATCCATCTAGCCCTACTTTTAATCCTGATTTCTTCTTCATGAAATTTGAGCATATCACTTCTTATGCCTTCCAAATCTATAACCTAGGATCTGTATGCATCAGGAAAAGAAAAGGGGGTCTGAGGGGTCATTGTAGTGCTGTAGGATGACCTCAATCTCTTTTATGTCCTTAGTCTTGACTTCCTTCTTCTCCTTTATCCAACGTCTAGTTTCCAATTTCAATTATTTAAGTTTTCGATAAAATGAAGTAATTTTGTTAATATGTGGATGATTTGCCTCCCGATTCCATACATACTTTACCATATTCCCAAAATCCTTCGACTTTAGCCCTTTAGGGTTGTATTTAAATGGGTACATCCTCCTCCTTATCTCCCCTTCCCATGTGAGCTTGATAGGCATATTATCTGAGATAAAGACTGATATAATGCACTATCTAAGACCAATTTAAATATTATACATAGACAAACTTATAAGAAACCTATCAAGTATCTTTGATATCCCCTTAGAATAAATATGACAATCATGTCTTGTAGGACCTATAGGGTCAACTTAATATCTACGAGTGGTTGTTCATCCAAAAAATATTTCAAAATTGTTGATAAACAATCAAAATTAGCTTTAGATCCCCAAATGTATTCCATGTTCACTGTGAAATTAAGATCTCCTGCAACAATCAAAGAACGTCAACGTGGTTGAGATTTCCAATGGATTTGATTTTCATGAAAGTGTGGCTGCATTTGTTGAGAGAAGACAACGAGGAATGTATGTTTCAAGCGACAGTGGTCTCAAGTCAATTAGTTAAACAATTAAATTTTATAAGTTTTTATTAAATTTTGTAATTTTTTATAAGATAATTAGATATGGGAACAAACAACATCTGGGCTTTAGGCTTAGACTGGTAGGCTATCGGGTGGTTGCTTGGGACTGGCTTGCAGAAAAATTCAGAAAGAAAATCCATCTATGGACACATCGATGGCTTTCTATGGGAGGATGGTACATCCTTGCGACAATGGTTTTACAACAACTTGTTATATATTGGGCACATTGATACATCCTACCGAAAGCTATCATCCACATATTGAAGTCCATCATGGCCCATTTTATATGGACTGGGGGTAGGGATGGGCATAAATATCATCTGACTTCCTGGGACATCGTCACTATTCCATAGCACATGGGGGCTTGGGGCATCCTGGACATGAAATATTTTTCTTTGCTTTAGTGATCAAGTCGATGTGGCGCAGGTTGTTCTTCCTCGGTGACTGGCATATTATTATTTCTCATAATTATTAACAACAACGAGATTTACTTTATTGCTACAGGGAAGACACACTCGACATAAAACATGGATCTAAAATATGGCATGGTTTTTGAAAATTATGGGGTTATTTTAGCCATCGATTATGTTGGTGCTTTGGTGATGGGTGTTTGATCATTTTGGGCACTGATCACAATGGGGGTGTGCTAGAGGACACACATGTCACATGGACTACTACATTGCCTCCATTCCAAGGGAATTATATATCTTTCACAGGCGATCATGTACTAGAGGGATGAGATACCACATTGGAAAAAAACATCTGGTCTTGTCTTAGTGGGACAGGACACATCAGAGTGGATGAAATATAGGGAATACATCGGAAATGCAGGTTTACATATCAATCATCGAGGGGATCGGATCACTTGGGCCAGGACTTTCGTCTGTGATGCGGTAAAAATTAGGGATACATACTGAAATATCATTACAACCAAGAGGAATCCACTAGACAGAAGCTGGTTCTTTGATGTATGCAAGATGGGTATACCATACAAGGTCATTATTCATAATTGGCTTGTTTGGAAAAACAAGAACTTGACTTGGGAAAACTTGATTAAACGTGGTTGGTATGGTTCGGGCAACTGCCCATTCTGTTTACAAGCGAAGGAGACTAACACTCATCTATACTTTCAGTGTTGTTTTGCAGTTGTGGTATGGCAACAGATATGTACATATTTACAGGTACAATACATGGAACAAGATATATTCAAGATTGCATCAGTTGGTGGAGACGGAACAATAAGTGAGAGTCGCAGATCCCACTGTGGTTGATGTGGTACATTTGGATCACCAGAAACAAGTTAATATTTGATGGAGTTCCGGGATGCTCACAATTGACTGATTTTCGCATCATTTAGGCTTCTTTAGGTACACTGGCTACAAAAAATCTCCCGCGGGATCTCTCTCATAGGCTTCGACCACACTCCATATCATATCTGGCAGGCTATTTGGATGGTGCAACACAACAACATAGATGTGGTTGTGGGGTCTGGCTCAGGGTTCACCATAGGACACACTACAAAATATATTGGAATTTACGGTAATGGAACTAACAATAAGGTGGAAGCGGTGACACTTTGGGGTCTCCTTTGGATCTCTAAGCTATTGACTATTGAAAACATGGAAATATTTGGGGATTAAAAGGTCATCATTGACTGTATGAACCACAAGAATAGTTTTAGCCCGCCTCACCAGACACACTGGTTGGCCATATTGATAAACTGTGCATCTCATTCCATAACATATATTTTACTTGTGTTTACAGGGAGCAGAATATGATGGCGGATGGTCTCTCAAAACAGGGACTTTGGTGCGACGAAGCCTTGATGCACTATGACCTGATGGAGGCTGACACTGTCACTACTAGTGGCACTTTTACTATGCCATAACAACACCTCAGATTATTATGATTACATCTTTTTATTATGTTTTTTTTTCCTTTTCCTGATATTAACTAAACGCTAGTTTATTTCTTGACTTTACACTCTAGACTGATATTTTGTCTTCTGGCCATATATTGGCACTACTGTATATAGGTTTTATATTTCCTTTTATATTTTTGTTTTGATATATTACTTCTGCACCCTTGTTTCTATTTGTGTTGGGCAACTTCTTCATATGGGGTATATGTTGGTGCATGATTCATACTACATGGATACTTATGATTGATTCTTGGTAGTTATGATTTGTATATGGATGCTTGCCTATAGGACGTCGTTACACATGGGGAAAATGAACATTGTATATGAAAGTTTATGTTAGAATATGCACTGGCACATTATATAAGGCATGTTTTTTTCAAACTGAAAATAGAAAAACAAAGAAAAAAAAGAAAAAAAAGAGAGCAGAAGTCATAGCTCTTTGGGGGGAGCTAAGTGTTGCCAGGTGGTTGGGCTTAGAACAGATCAAAAATTTGGGTGATTCAAAAGGTGTTATTGATTGGGTAAAGGGCTGCAACAACTTTAATCTACCAATCTTAAACAATTGGATGGCTTGCATCCAAGCACTAGTAAGGACCTTTTACCAAAGTCAACTTTGATCATCTGTATAGGGAACATAATGGCATGGCAAACCTACTCTCAAAAAGACGCATAGGCAAGGAAAGTGGTAATTTTTTTTTCAATGCTCATGATCATGGAATGCTGGTAAATGCACAGACCATCTACTCCTAGCTTTTGGAGCAGGCATATGGTTTCAGGCAATGCGAAACTGGAAATTTTGAAAGAAACAGATGTTTAGACAGTTATATAGTCCTATGTTTTCTTGGGAGTAGCACTTGCGAAGTAGCAACACAGTGTAATAGCAAGAAGAAGTCACAACACTCGCGGATTAGCAGTGCAACAGAGTAGTAGCACACTATCAAGTTTTCTTAAGAAAATTTCTAAAGAGATTTTGTTGTTTTGTATTAGCATAACTGATCTAACGTTTCATATATGGCAGACAACTTCTGATCCAAAACACTTTTACAAGAATGTAAAGTTTGACTGTTGTACTACATTTTATTAACATAAGATGTAGCATTTTTTTCTCTGGGAAAAAAGAACAAGGTAGATATCTACTCTGTAAAGTTGGAAACAATTTTTAATTTTTTTTTCTATATTTCAGAAAGAAAAAAACACCGTCTATTTTTTTTCATAAAGAGTTGTGTTTTAACAACTCTTTGTTAAAACACCTTTTTAAATAGTTTCATCCTGAGCTTTTTACTATAAAATTTGAGAATAATTTTACGTTTCATAAATAAATTCTATATAAAAAGACCAAAAATTTGGAATTTGAGAACCACAGAGCATTCAAATTTAACTGAGAAATTTAACATAGAAATAGACAAGTGATAGATATAGATTGTCGAATAATGTTATAACACATGAGGGATAAATTCAGAAACACTAGCAAATTTGGAAATTTGGAACTGCAAAGTAGTCATTCGGTTACAACCTCTCGCAAATGAAATCCTCGACTATTAAGATGCACAATCAATACAAGCATAGAAGCAATTTAAAAATCAAACATTTTTTTTATTAATGAAAAATTAAATTTATTATTAAAACAAAATTTTAAAAATAATAATATTCGAGGAAAAACATAAAACCTTAAAAATCAAACAAAATATGACCTGCAGAAGAAGATGCCATGCAAAATATTTATTTATATACGTTGGATGATTGACAAGAAGATCTCTTACCCATCTAATGATATTTACATTTTCAGCTACTGTCAGATCTATGGGTTTTCTATAGAACACTTTAAACATTTTTTTATTGAAAGGTAATTTTTTAATCATGAAGAATTAAATTTATTATTAAAATAATATTTTAAAAATAATAATATTGAAGAAAAAACATAAAACCCTAAAAATTAGCAAAATATGCTCTACAAAATATTTATTTGTATATGCTGGATGATTCACCAGAATATTTCTTACCCATTTAATGATATTTACATCTTCTTCAGCTATGGTCAGCTCTATGGGTTTTCTACCGATCTCCAACAAAACCACTCCAAAACTATATACATCACTCTTCTCTATCAACATTAGAGTGTTGAAATACCTATGAAAGTTAATCTTTTTTCAGATGTACCAATACAATGTTAAAATATGTTTCATAAAGTTTCTGATAAATATACAAACAACAAAGTCAAAATCAGAGCACCATCAAATAAACCCATTACAATTTTAGTTTTCTATATATCTATCCAAAAAATTGTTTCCCTTCCTATGTAGATGAACTATAGACGCGTCTCCTGATAGGGCATCCAGATAATTTCCTATTTTCCTTATAATGTCTTCGTTCCAAGGTAATCCTCTCCTTTTCTTGAGTCAGTTGCTTGGGATCTTCCAGCTATGTAAATACTGTCCACCCAAGAAAAAACAAAAATGCTGATGTGTTCACCAATCTCGGTAGCAATAACAAAAGCCTTCTGCCGAGTATCTCTTTCACATATTTATCGCTGTTACACCAATCCTCCCTGCATTGAAGTTGATGTGAAAACATTAGATAAAAAGACAAAAACATTTGGCGGCACATACTCAGTAAAATTTGACAATTCCACTTGCTCCAGTCTTTTCTGCTTCATGTTGGAAATTTCTGATAATTTCGAACACACAAAGGAAATAAAAATTCCTCTATACAACACAAAGATTAAAAAGAAATGCGGATAGAGAGATGTGAGACAAAACACTTCTATTTCATAAACATAAAAATCTGTTACAAAATGACAGTCTTCATAACTTCAGTTGTTCTGGATTACACAAAAAAAATTATCTAGCTGCTACAGACGCAGCGCAGTAAAAACTGCTTCACTGTCTCTCTGTCTTTTTTTTCTTCAGCCTTTGGGCTCTTTCAAAACAATACACTATCATTTTTTAATGCGCACGACATATTACATTATATATGTATATATGTATATATATATATATATATATATATATATATATATATATATATATATAACCAAAGTTTAAAACATAAAATGTTCCGCGGTAAAACAAGATTAACCCAAAGTTAAAACTTTAAAACATAATGTGGCAAAATAAAAATTAAATCAAAACATTAAAACTTCATACGTTCCTTATTATGTGGGGTCAAAATATTGTGCAAGAGAAAATTTATTTTCCCCATGGAACTGCCTTGAGTGGTTCGGAGGAGTGATGACATCACCTCATCCGGTGGGTCAATTTCCCTTTTCGTTCCTCATACTTGCTTCCGCCGAAATGAATGTCGTTGTGCGTTAAATGTAGTTGGTGGAAAATTCATTGTTGGTGGTTGCTGCAGATAAGTACCTTGTTGCGTGAAGTGTAAATATGGACTGAAGATTTACTGTTGCCATTCTTCAAACTCCTCACATCAGAATTGATGTCGCCACTGCTGTGTTTCAAATTTCCATCAAACTTAAATTTTCTGTTCTTTTTCTATGCGACAGTTGGAATTAAATTCCAACACTCCCCCTTAATTACAACTATTGTTATCTTTCATGCCCAGACATTTTCTGAGATAGTTAAAACTTTTCTGCGTTAATGGTTTTGTCAATATATCAACAAAATGCTCCTTTATTCTGCAGTGCCGCAAAACAATCTCACCATTATTAACCAGTTCTCATATAAAATGAAATTTTGCATCGATATCCTTGTTCTCTTATGGAAGACAGAATTCTTTGATAAAGCTATCGTTGAGTTGTTATCACAATATATTGTTGTTCCTTTGTCATGTTCATGACATAAATCTCTGAGCATTCTTCTCATCCATACTGCTTGGCATGTTGTTGCTGTTGCTGCCACATATTCTGCCTCTGCTGTTAATAAAACAACTATTGGTTGCTTCTTGTAAGCCCATGAAATGACTCCCGATCCCAAATGAAATACATATCCAGATGTGCTCTTCCTGTCATCTACACTTCTAGCCCAATCACTGTCAGAATAACCAATCAATTTAAAATTTTCAGATGAGGAGTATAAAATACTATACCCCTTCGTTCCATTCACATACCTTAGAATCCCCTTGGCTGCATGCCAATGAGTCTCTTTTGGTGTTTCAATGAATCAGGAAATTAAAATTACAACATACATAATTTTCGGCCTAGTTGCAGTCAAATACATAAGGCTGCCAACTATGCTCTTATACAATGTCGGATCAACATTTTTGTTGTGATCTTCTTTGCTCAATTTTAACCCCATGACAGTTAGAGTTACAATTGCTTTGCTATTTTACATGTTGAATCTTTTCAACACTTCTTCAACATATTTTTCTTGGGAAATAAAAATCCCATTTTCATTTTTCTCTACTATTTCAAGAAAATATCTCAAAAAACCCAAATCAGCCATTTCAAATTCACTCTCCATGATTGCTTTAAAATCAGCAATGAGATAAACTTCATTGCCAGTAAAGATTAAATCATCTACATATAAAACAACAATAATAATCTTACCATCATTTTCTTTTATGTAGAGTGTGGGTTCTCCATCACATTTCTCAAATCCATCTTCAGTCAGGTAAGCATCTATCCTACTGTACCATGCTCTCGGTGCTTGCTTTAGCCCATAAAGAGTTTTCTTCAACTTGCATACTTTGTGCTCTTGGCCTTCAATCTCATAGCCTGGAGGTTGTTCAACATATACCTGTTCTTTCAACACTCCATTCAGGAATGCAGATTTCACATCCATTTGATAAACCTTCAATTTCTGTTGTGCTGCTATGGACAACACTATTCTCACTGTTTCCATCCTTGCAACCGGTGCAAAGGTTTCTTCACAATATCTTCCTTGTTGCTGCTTGTAGCCTTTGACAACAAGTTTTTCTTTGTGTCTTTCAATCTTGCCTTCAAAATTTCTCTTGGTCTTATAGACCCATTTTACTCCAATTACTTCTTTACTTTTAGGGAGGTCCACTAACTCCCATGTATTACTCTTTTCTATTGTACCAATCTCTTTGTTCATTGCTTCAATCCATTTTTCTTCTTTTACAACATCTTCAAAATGAATTGGGTCATCAACATGACAATACAAAGCAAATAAAGAGTTCAAACCAACATTATTATTTACCTCTCCTTGTTCATAAATCTCACTCAGATTTCTGAATCTCGGTCTTCTTGGTGTACTTGAAGTTACACTTGAACTCGAGGGAGTTTAAGTTCCCTGTGGTGTGCTTGAAGAAGCACTTCCTTGATTTCTCAAATATGTTCTATTTCCAGCTTGTGGTGTGGTTTTTTGTGCTTGTGGTGGTGGAGGAAGAGCCACTAAGGAGGGATTATTTGCAACTTTCCCTTCCTCTTGTTCTTCGTGAGACACACATGTCTTCACATTCACTATTTTCTCTAAGCTTCCATCCCAAGTTTCTTCTTCAATAAACTGCACATATCTGCTTATTATTACTTTCTTGGTGGACAGATTATAGAGTTTGTATGCCTTAGACTCATCATTGTATCCAACAAAGATACACTTCTCCCCCTTGCTGTCAAGCTTCTTTCTCAATTTATCTGGGACATGTGCATAAGCCACACATCCAAAAACTTTCATGTGAGTGACAAGCTACTTTGTTCCACTCCATGCTTCTTATGGAACTTTTTTCATGACAGCTTTGGTTGGGCATCTATTCAAGATATACGCTGCACAATTGACAGCGTCAACCCAATACTCATTTGGAGAATGTTTTTCCTTCAACATACTTCTGACCATGCCTATGATGGTCCTATTCTTCCTTTTTGCAAGACCATTTGTTGAGGTGTGTACCTTGTGGTAAACTACTTATGTATGCCATTCCCCCTACAGAAATGTAGGAACTCTTTGGAGATGTATTCTCCACCTCTGTCAGTTCTTAGGACTTTGATGTAGTGCCCACTGTGATTTTCAACAAGAACTTTGAAGTGGCAGAACTGTTCAAACACTCCACTTTCCTGTTTCAAGAAATACACCCATGTCTTTCTAGTGTAACCATCTATGAATGTCAAGACATATTTGCTGCCAGCTAACGATGGTGTTTGCATTGGTCCACACAAATCTAAGTGGACAATTTCTAAGGGTGTCTCTGCCCTTATACTCTTCCCTGCTGGAAAGCTTTGTCTGTGTTGTTTGCCCAAGATGCAGCCTTCACAAAGGCTGTCCAGTTTCTCAATCGGTGGTAATCCTTTTACCATTCCATTTTTGTGCAACAAGTTCAGGCCTCCGAAATTGAGATGTCCAAATCTCAAGTGCCATAACCAATTTTCATCTTTCACTTCCTCTTGAAAGACCTCTTGTGTTACAGCTGCTACATTTCTTCTTTCCTTCAAGTCTGTTTTGAGCTTGAGAGGAAACATCCTATTGCTTGTCATCTGCACCTCTGCAATGACTTTCTTGCTTGGAGGAATGTCCATGATTGTGCACACATTATCTTTAAAGAATACATTGTAGCCATTGTTTATGAGCTGTCCAATGCTCAAAAGATTACATTTCAAGCCAGGTACATAATATACATATGGCACAAACTTATGTTCTCCTTTTCTTGTTAGGATACTTACTCTTCCTTTTCCCATGACAGAGACCTTACTATCAATCCCTGTTGTTACTTCAGATTTAACATTTTCATCTAGATTGTTAAACATTTCTATGTTTCCAGTCATGTGGTTAATACAACTTGAGTCCAAGAACCATACATCATCTTGTCTATCTTGTGCTACATTACATGTTAACAACACATTCTTCTGGTTCTTTCCTTCTTTTGTAAAATTAGCATTCTACCTATTATTCATGTCATTTTTCTTTTTCCTACATTCATTGGCATAGTGCCCATATTTCTTGCAATAATGACATTGGAATTGGGATTTATCATACATTTGTCCATGAGCTTGATGTTGGATTCAACCTTCATTCTAGTTCTGATTGCTGCCCCTTCGACTCGAACTTGCAGGGTTGTTTCTTCCTCTGTTTTGGCTTCTGCCTCTTCCTCTGTTGTTTGCTCTTCCTTGACCTATGTCTCGTCCAAAAGACATTTGAGTCTTGAAAGCTTGTTCCAATGAGGAATCTGTTCCTCTGTTCAGTCTGTGTTCATGAGACATCAGGGATGCACTAAGCTCATCCACTATAAATAGTGAGAGATCCTTTGTCTCTTCTATTGCCACTACTATGGCATCAAATCTTGAGGGTAGACTTCTCAATATTTTCTCCACTATCCTTATTTCTTCAAGTGTTTCTCCATGAGACCTTATCTGGGTAACCGACCCAATAAAATGCGTGAAGAACGAGTCTATAGTATCAGACTCTTTCATATAGAGAGTTTCAAAATCTCTCCTCAGCATTTGCAGCTTTGCTGTCTTCACCTTCTCCATGCCTTGATGGATAGTTTTGAAAATATCCCACGCCTCCTTAGACTTTGTTGTCACTGCAATCCTTGGGAAAATACTCTCGTGCACTGATTGAAAGAGATAGAAGAGGGCTTTGGAGTCCTTCCTCCTATTATCTTTTAACATGTCTCTTTCTGTTGCTGTCAAAGCAGCCAGTGCTGTTGCGTTTGCTGGTTTTGGGCAGCCATTCTCAACTAGCTCCCATATGTCCTATGAAGCAAACAGGGCTCTCATCGTGATTGCCCAATATTCATGGTTCTTCTCGTTAAACTGTGGAAGTTGGGGATTCATCAGGCTGGTGCCTACTGCTACCATCGTAACTATGTAAACACAAAAGTTTTCTTGACTATGTTAAAAAAAAACAAAACAATCAAACTCTTATGACTGTGTAAACAAATAGAAGTTTTCTCTTTGCCGGAGAAATCCGCTTCAATAACCTTCTTACAGCTTCTGCAGTGAAGAGTGATCTCTGCTTTTTTCACTGAGCGCCTAGACTAGCTCTGATACCATGTTGGCAATTTTCGATAATTTCGAACACACAGAGGAATAAAAAGAATTTCTCAACTCAACACGGAGATTAAAAAAATAAATTGCAGACAGAGAGATGGTTTAAACACTCTATTTCATTAAAATAAAATCTATTACAAACTCGATGCTCTTCGTAAAATCAGCTTGTTCTAGATTACTCCCAAAAAAAATTTCTCGCTTACCGCACACGCAACGCTCGTAAAACTGCCTAATATCTCACCGCTTTTTTCTTCTTAATTTCTTCGGCTCTCTCATGAAATCGCATTCTGATAAATCTTTGAGTGGTTTATGTTTAATTTTCATTTCTTCCCAAATTTTTATAATATGAAACACTATCCATGTTGGTGACATTATTTTATCTTCGAATATTTTTTTATTCCTGCATTTCCATAAGTTAATCTAAGTACGGTGGAAATGAAATTGACATTGGTTGTTCTCTGGTCAAATAATTGAAAGCACTGCAGAAAAATTACATAAACTCAAAGTAATGAATTGAATTCATTAACATAGATAATATCAACAAGTTATTTAGGTTGGGATGTAGTCTGGATTGGATCGAGGTATCATGAGTGGCCTCCTCATCAATCGTCATCATTGAAACACTGAAATCGGCCCATTTTTTATAAGTATGTCGGCCACCTTGATGTCCCTTTGAATAATCTTAAGAGTGGAATCTGTTTGCAGATATTCCAGGTCTTCAGCTCAACTTTAATGTCAATTAAAAATTAAATGTTTAATCTATAAATTATTGTCATTCAACTTTGTACTTTGTTAAATTAGATATTCTGTAATTTTTTTTTTCATAATTTCTACCTTCAATCTCTCTTCAAATTTAAATTAATAATAATCATAATTTATCCTATCTATTATTATTTTATTCTTAAAGTTAAATTATAATTAATTTTTAAAATTAAAATCATTAAAAAAACTTAAGTTGAGCTGCATTAAAGCTATTTTAAGCCGTCTTTCCAATTTAGTTCAGAATTTTTTGCATCGACCACTGAAAAGAATAAAAACCAAAACCATGTGGGTTAAGTTAACATTTGGAATGCTTGAATTTAGACTTTACATAAAGTCATGAATAAAATTTAACTCAAAATCCAAATAAATAATGTTTTTTCACATTTGGCTAACAACTTTGATGAATAAATTCGATACACAGAACACAACAAAACCTGTAAATTGAATAAATATTTTACCTTATTCAAGAACTCATGAACTCCTTGGCGGGGGTAGAGGGAAAGCACTTTTATAGTAATAATTTTCCCTTGGGTCAACTCACCAAAGAACACCGATCCAAATCCCGCTCTTCCGATCTTTCTACTAAAGTCCTGTGCTGCACCTATCATTTCATCTAGAGTGAAAGCACTAGACTTTGATGGATTTGGCACCATAGTCATTAAGGATTCTGCAGTTTCTTCATATAGCCTAAAGTCAATAATTTACTATGGCAAAACTCATTTGTTATATAATAAAAAGTTTGATTTTTTATAAACGAAATTCAAAAGTCATATTTATGGCAATTTTGTTATCGACATAAAATAATATTTACGTCGGAGGCATTTTCTTTGTGCTCTCTTTGTTGACTTTGGGTGAGTAGACACTGTTCACCCCAACCAATAAGAAGCTTTTCTCATCGCCCTTCCAGCCAATAAAAATTAGACATGTGACACCTCCTCAAACCAATAAAAATCTGCCACCTGTTACTTTTGTCCTTCCAACCAATAAACCTTGCATGCGCCTCGGACATTCCCTTTACACGGTCGTGCAAATGCTAGTAATTATTCATTTATAAGATGCATTTCCATTATTAATCTTCTAATATTGACCTTGGTACAGGAAAGGCATCACCACACTGTTGTTGACGTTGTTGGTAACCCCAGCTTCTCTTCGCCTCAATGTAAGGTACACAACAATACCTGCTACAAAGTTCCGCAGTTCCAACAAAGTTTGTAGTTGTTAGTCCTTAGAGGTTGAAATACTGGAACTAAAGAATCTTTTAACTTTCAACTCAATGAGACCATTGACCTGGTAGAGCTTTTTATTATGGTGAGTTGTGATAAGTCCTTGCCAAAAAATTTAGAAGGAAAAGTGACATTCCTTTCCTATAGCCATCCCCTTAAATATGTTTCCATTTGTATGCACCTGCAGAAATAAAATGTAAATATACCACAAGGAAAGGTTTAGTCACGCTGATTTCTTAATGTGGGTGCCTAGTAATGCCTATTAAGAAGAATGTTACCGCCCGAGGCCTTCTTGAGTCAAAGACAATAATGTACCTTGTTCGAAGTTAGTTATAGATATATAAGAATGTTATCCTAAGTTATAGATATATAAGAATGTTATCCTATAGGTTTTTTTTAAGTCAAAGACATTAATGTACTTTGTTTTATATATATTTTGATTTACCAGAGATTTGAATATTGAATTTCATGATTTACACAAGACTTTATAATATAAGGATTACAAATTGAACACATAAGACTTTATAATACAAATATCACAAATTGAACAAATTGAACTCAGTGGGATTTATTTCCTAAATTTTTAAATATATTAATATATTTAAATTTTTAATAAAAAAGTTAATTTGATATATTTAATTTTTTTGATTTTATGAAATAAATTATAAATAGAATATATATAATAATTATTTTCCGGAAATAAGCTCTCCAACCTAGTATGGTAAAGATGTTGTAACCTAATGTAATATAATGTCGTGTAAACATTTTGACTTGGTCACAATACAAATAACTCTATAAAAATAAAATAACAATAAAAATGATAATGACCAATGGTATTCATATATAGAATATAGTCTATTTAAAAGGGGAATTAAACTAGATCCATCTTGGCACTCATCATAGGTTCAATTCCCTTCCGATAAATTATTCCAGAATGTTCACAATATTATACAAACAGTAGAAATTTTATTTCCACAGAATATTATAGACAAACCAAAAGTTGACATTTATTTACAAAGTAATTATGATCATTGTACTCATTCAATTAATTTAATTAATTAAACATGGATCTCATATGAGAAACTATCAATGGAGTGAGTTAAGATTTTTTGAGCATGTGGTATCAATAGTCATGGAATTGTAACAACGTCTATTTACATATTAAGAATCTTCATGGTAAAATGACAGTATATTTTTGTTTGCATATTAAAATTGGGAGTATATTTTGATATTTATTAAGATTTGATCCTTATCAAAATTTAATTTATATAGTTGTGTTAGGTTAATAAAATTATTATTTTTAATAAACGAATTAAATTTTTTTTAGTTGTTATTATTAATTTTAATACCTTTATTTATTAAATCCTTGGCATGGCTATTTCAAATTTTTTACTTAAAAAATGAACAAAAAAAAATGGGAGTTGATTACAAAATTGAAATAATAAATTTTGATACTCAACCACTAAGTATTTGATTGGTTTTAATATATGTATCTAAATCCTTAATGATAATATTTTAAGATGATTTTGGATTGTAAAATTAAAAATATTAAGTTTGTATATCAATTAATTTAGTTTTTAAAAGGAAAACAAAAATGATGAAGAAAGTTAAGGTCTATTAAGACCAATATGGTCTATCTGATCTAAAGAAGTAAGTGATTACCTAAAACTCTTTGATATTTTATTTCTTTAATAAAAAAGAAGGAAGTGAAGTGTCTCAATATCACTTTAGTTTTCTTGACTTAACAAGTCAAGAAGTTTGGTAGTAGGGAAAAATTATTTCCTCCCAAAGTGTCTTAGGGATAGACCAAAAACCTATTTCACTTAGAAGCTGACGAGAATTAGTTCTTATCTTTGTACTGTTCATTTTCTTCTTAGCACTAGTCAAGACAAAAATATAATTTTGGTTAGCAAGTGTGTGGTTGATTACGTCCTTATAATACCTTAACTTCCTTTTTCACTCTAACTCCTTATGATACCACATATTATCCTCATATTTGGAACTATTATTGTTTTTAGTATTTATTAGAAAATTATGAGAGAGCAGAAATGCACAAGATTCACACACAAAATAATAATTTCTATATTCAATAATCAGAGATACATCAAATATATATAGTTAAACTAATGCTAATCTTAGAGAGAGAAGTTGAGAGAATCTCTCAACTTCCTCAACAACCCAATCTAAACTAAGTAAGCACAATAATGGAGGCATTATCTCAAACACCCCCCTTTAATGCCTACATTACAAAAATGGAGAACATACTAATTTAATACAAACATTTGTCTGTCCTGGTCTTCATTAACATTTGTACCCACTCTGAGATCTCATAGAAAACGCTCTTTTCTCCACCATTTTCGAGCTACCATTCAACCCATTTAAAATACATTTGTTTCTGACCAGCAATAATGAACTTTGCAAGATCAACAATATTGACAACTCGGCTCGTCGGGGCTTCCGCGATAAGAGCTGACAAGTGATGAACCATCCTATGGACCAATCACCATCTGTCAGATATTTCGCTTTCGGCTATCCATCAGTGGCTAGGAAAATGGTCTGAATACTGAATGTGTTCAAGAGCTAATCTAACAACTTGACCTGCTTGTAACCTGTAACTGATGCTCCTTGGCCCGTAGCACAACAAGATTAGCATATAACAAATTCACACAATCAAATTAGCCAATTGTTCTCTCGTCCCTGTAGAACGTCAAGAACAACTAATTTAAATAATGCTAATTTGTTCAATAATTGGTTCTTTAATACAAAAATCTTATAACAATAAATATAAGCTTAAATTTCACACAATAAACCCTAAGATCCGTCACAGCTATCTTTGAACACGTAATTGAGAAATAATTCAATTTTTTTTTTTTTTTTTTTCACGATCCAACCAAAATAATGGTTGATAACCCTGCTGCATCTGCTACTCTTTCCGTCTGTTCATGGTAATGGTGATGTTCGTTGTGGACCTCACCGGAGTCGGTATCTGGCGCAGGGCCGACGCGGATAATTAGGCTACTGACGCTGTTCCGGGCGGCGTAATGAGGGTCATCCTTTTCTCTTTCAAAGTAAAACCCATCAACACCTCTAGACTCTCTATCTGTGTCTCTATCTGTGACTTGGCTCTCGCTCCTAAGATCCGCTGCATTCATGTCGCCCCGCTGTTCTTGGTGGTAAGAATGAGAATGCTGGCTTTCGTGGCAACAATTTTGGACCTCTATATCATTGTTTATAAAACAATAAAATATGAAATAATACACATTGACAAACAGCGTGGACCCTGAAGCTGAAAAACGTCGGCCTCCAAAAAAAACACGCTGCACCATGTGAATCATTGTAGTTCTTCATTTCAATGACATCGAACACCTGTTGGTCAGATGTTTTCCCTTTCGGCAGACGCTAGATCAAATCCCACATCGCATTTTTCTGTATCATCAATTTCTTGGGCTTTGTCAAAACCTGATGCAGTAAACTTACGTGACTTTCACTGACCAAGCAAAAACAATTAAAATTGAAATGGAAATACACTCTCACACAATGGTAAGGATACAACATATGCTATGAGAACAATTTACTATTACATTATAGTGGATTCCAATCCAAAACTAGATTAACAAAGGTATGAGAATATCTGTTATTCAATGATCACAGCAATGAAGGAATGCTCATCGAATGTCCAGGTAGCATGCCCCTCATGTGGTGGCTCAATGTCCCGAGTCAGCGAACCAGGCAAATCAAAATGTAGATGGCGGCTCCGTTCCTCTTACGGCGTTGACGATGAGTCCTCTCGAATGGGCAAATCAATAATCGGCAATGGCACCTCCATCTCCGTCTCCCTGCCCTTCAACGAAAAATCTATGGAGGGTTGATCCAGTTGGGGGCCAAACAAATACGTTAGATATCTTCTCCTCTAGTTGCAGAATACTAGCATCGAAATAAAAACTTCACACAACAAATACTAGATTATTCACACAGCTTTCACATTTTCCTGGGTACTCCCGTGAGGGATTAAGCCCAGCCAAGCTCCGATACCATATTAGAAAATTATGAGAGAGCAGAAACGCACAGGATTCACACAAAAAATAATAATTTCTATATTCAATAATCAGAGATACATCAAATATATATAGTTAAACTAATGCTAATCTTAGAGAGAGAAGTTGAGAGAATCTCTCAACTTCCTCAACAACCCAATCCAAACTAAGTAAGCACAATAATGGAGGCATTATCTCAAACAGTATTATCAGTATTCTCCCAAATGAACTCAATAGGGTAAGACTAGCTTCTCCGATGAGGATATAATAAGGTGTGTTGCTTTCAAATTTAATATTGTAATTTATAAAAACCTTCGTATTTTTTGTATCTCTCTCCACGATTATCTATAAATGGGCCCAACCCAAAACTTCACAACCATATAGGACATGAGAAGTTAAAAGAGTCTCAAAGAGGATATTATTCTTAAAAAATGGTCAAAACTATGCTAATTCACAACTATTTTCAAGTCCACAATAAGTTTTTCACCCTCCATTTCACTTTTCTAATTGTTATAGTTTTTGTTTTAATGTTTTGAGTGTTACTACTTTAGAACTTTAAGTTATTTATTGAGATCATATTGACTCCTTGCCATAATCATAATATCATCAATGTAATGAAGAGGGATGATATCTATCATTTATAGTCAGGTCAAGTCAAAACAACCTACTTCTTCGAAACAACACTCTAACTCATTGGTGTATACGTGAAAAAGAGTAGGGGGACACGGGAAAACCTTGCTTAGCTCCTACATGAAATTCAATTTATTCGTAATGCTCTCTTACAACCTTATCTTAGTAACTCTCAACTCAAAATGAATTTTTGTCTCTTTTAATCTATTCCAATTGTTAGCTATGAGAATTGTATCATTTTTTTTTTTAAAGTCAATCAAAATACACACGAGATTGATCTTATTATCATGGAATTTCTCTATAGTAATCATAAGTATAACAAGGTTGTCAATATCTGAATGATAACTCCTAAATATGACATAACCTTTAGATTTATTTATGGCTTTCTAGCCATACATTGATCTAATTTTCCAAAGTAATTTCATAACATGGATAAAATGGTGGCTTTTCATGATGGCCATATAACCAAAGGGAAAATTTTTATCCTCAATTCTAAAATAGCTACAATAAGGCTTTGATTCTAAGGTTTAGGAAACCCCTGGTTCATTGCCAAATTTACTGCTGATCATGAGGAATGATGATAGGTCCTTGAATATTCAAGATTTATTCCTTGCATCCTTCAATCTCCCTCACTTGCTTTTATGTGGGCTGCTCAACCCAAAAATCTGTCTTTTATGAAAAAAATAATTTTTTTTGTAAAAAGGGATTGACTTTTAGGGGATTTGTAAGTCTTTTTAAAATAGGAATTCCAAAGCATATTATTTTCTTTAATTTTATGAGTCAAAATGTACCTCTATAATTACTTAGGAACAACTTAGAGAGGAGAAAAATATTCTCCTCATTTTTATTTTCATAATACCATTTTTCCTTTTCATTAAGCATTTATATACTTTTATCTTCCAAGATTTCAATGGATTTTATAGCAATCATATTTAGCCCTGGTCTTCAATATTGTCCTCATTTGAAAGAAAATTTAATTTTTTAATCCTTTAAGAAAATATCATCTTTATTTGGTCCAAGATCAAATCCTTTTGATTATCAAAATTATCTTTTATGGGTATTTTGTGCATGGCAAAATCTAGAGGTAGTGTTAAGATATGAATACTCTCTATTTGGTTGCATACAAGTATATGAAACATTGTATAATTTGTGATGTACTATCATGCTCATGAATATAACTCATCCTTCCACATCAATAAACCATTAAAAATTATTAGAACTTGAAAATTACAACCTTTGATCAACTCAACACCAAACATATACTCAACCAAGTATTTAGATTTTTTTTTATATTATACCTTGTTACACAAATTTTTATCTACATTATTTTTCTTATTGTAAATAAAATTAACAAACATAAAATCACATATTATTATAAATATTCTTAACCTTAAAAATATTTTTATTTTAACATTTTTTTTTTAATAATAATAACTTTAATATATAAAAAAATATCAAATTTTAATAATAATAACTTTAATATATATATAAAATATCAATTTCAATTGGCATCCAATTTCACATGTACCCTTTACTTCGTGGAAAGTCACAACATAACATGGACCCTCCTGCTTCGTAAAAAGTCACAACACTACAACTTCACATGGGCTATTAATATTCCAAGAAAATATATCAAGTGTATTGATGGACAAGTTGTTTCATTTTGTGATTATTTTATAACCCTTTTTTTTTATGAGCCGTGCTTATACCTTGTCCTCATCTTTTTCTATCTCCAGCTATACATTTTGAAATCCATGAGTGTTTTGTTATAATACTCTTATTCTTCATATTAAAACTTTACTGCTGAGTTTTAAATTAATTATTTCTTTTATTAATTTTACTTTTTCCAATCTCATAATTGAATCTTATTTTTAATAATATTCTGAGTCATTATTTTATTTTATTTTTGTTCAACTTATCTCTGCGAATTTTATAAATGATCAGAAATTACTTTTATTAATTTTACATTTTCCAATCTCATTATGGAATCTTATTTTTAATAATATTCCGATTTCTTATTTTATTTTATTTTCGTTCAACTTATCTCTGCGAATTATATAAATGATCAGAAATTAAATTGGCCAATGATAATCATTGCCTTAATTAAAATGACCATAAAACCACCTCAAAAATTCACAATTCTTCCACATTAATATCACTGTAAAATATTGTATTTAAATCAATTACGTCTTTTGTTTTTTCAATAAGAAAAAAACGCTGTAGTATTACAATTCATATTCAATCAGAAAATAAGATTAAATCCGTTTCTGTCTAGTCACAATATGACACGAAATGTTGGTCCGAATTGAGCAAAGTTCAAAACCTAATCATCAAAGCATTTACAATAACAGTCCATGAAATGGAAAAAAACCAGAGATCAAGCAGCATAAACCAGCAGATATATAACATATATACAGAAATATAAGCGAAAATGTACAAATAGAAAAACAGGGTAGCTTGCAGGAGAAGGCACCCAACATATGTGCTGGCAGGAAAAAACAAAATAGAAAACAGGCTCGCTTGCAGTAGGCATCCATCACCAAATCAATTACGTCTTGCAATTATTTTGTGTGTCGACCTTACCGAAGCTAATGTAAAATTCGTTTAATGCCTCTTATATTTGGTGTCTCCATTTAATGCACGCGAAGTACGATATGTAACGCACACCAAAATCGTTTCAGGATCAGCAGCTGCTTCTAATTTCCACTAATTTCCACCAGGATCGCTGGAGCACTGGATAAAAAGGTTTGGAACAATGGGTAAATTTTACCATGACAAAAGGAGCGGTTGGATGGCGCCTGTAGGCGTGCTATTATGTTTAATGCGTCTTATTATGTTTTTTGGTGGGGATCCACAATGGACCTCTCTCTTTAATGTCAGATTATATTTGCAATTGATATGATCTAATAATGTTTTTATCATTTTTGAAATTATATTAATTGCAGACTTTAGAAATAATAATGTTTTTATCAATTTTGACAGATCAAAGATATCTATAGCAAATTTGGGAAATATTTTGAAATCTAACCAGTCAAATTGACATGCTTCTTGACCTAACCCTAGATATTCAAAAAAATCCGCAATCAACATAAAGATACCCATCAACAGATTTATGATTCAATGTTTGGCATACTGCTCTGTTATGCACATAGTGTTCTGTTATTTTAAAGTATGTTGGTACCACTGGTTAAGTATGTTGGTCATTTGTAGATAATAACCATAGTGCACTGTTATGCGCATAGTTAAGTATGTTGGTCATTTTTATTTTGAGTTAGCTTAGCTCTGGTGCATCACATTTTCAAAATCTACCATGTTAACTTTAACTGAAGTCAAACTGTCCGACAGAACTTTCTCAAAACGAAAATGAAAGTAACACAGTTGTTATTGTGGAGTTTGCTGGTAGATTAATCCGAAGCCCACTTACCGTGGGATACTCTGTCATTCAAACTCCTCGGGTTGCTACAGAATCAGATCTGAAACAGTCCATCGCAACGTAATCTTGTATAGAATTACGAACTTGCAAGTGTAGATTCAAGATAAGAAATTAGCAGTATAGTGGATTAACGAAATAGAGATCCAAAAACCATAAAATTCAGATTTCCGTTTTAAAAAAACAATGATCTCTCACAGAAACAGCATTAGTATGAAATCTTAGTGGTGGGTGAAGAAACACATTTGGATTTGGATTTAGGGTTTTATGGTTATTAAGTGTGGAGAGAACTAATAGAAAAATTTATGAATTTTATAGTAAATTAGTATGAAAAATTTATGAATTTTATAGTAAATTAGTATGAAATTTGAATCTTATATCAATATTCGTATGAAGTTTAAGTGAGAGTGAAAAAGGTGAAAATGAGAAACACTTTTTGAATTAGATTTTTATGTATTAATTTGAATCTTATATCAATATTAGTATGAAGTTCAAGTGAGAGTGAAAATAGTGAAAATAAGAAACACTTTTTGGAATTAGATTTTTATGGTTAATCGTGGTTAGTAAATCTAATAATAATAAAAAAAAATTATGAAAAAATAATAGACACTTAATATACTATAATAAATTTGATATAGAATTTTCTTTTTTAAGAAAAAAATGATTGCTAAATACATAAATGTTGAAAGGGACAAAAAAAAATGAAAACCTCCGCAATAAGGAAAAATATTAACCAGATTCACAATTTTCAAAAAATAAAGAAAGTGTTGCCAAATTCACATTTTCGACTTGGAAATTTGAATTTTATGATTTTGGGATCTTCGTTTAGGTTAGCAGGAGTCCTTTCCAGTGGAGTGCTTCAGATCTGATCCTGTAACGGCCTCAGCAGTGTGGGAAAATGTCAAAAGGAAAAATTAAGAATAAAATAACTGATAGGTCAGCACTTTTAGAGTATGTTGGTAGAGTACTTTCATGCCTTCTAAGTGTGAGAAACATTAAAAAATATTTGAAAACAAAAAACAATTTATTATAGAATATGCTGGTAGATAGATTAATCCTACAACTTAACACCTTAGAAAATCTCCCACCATGTCAAAAAAAAGTATTTTTTATCAATACTATTAAGTAGGTCATGTGATTTTTCTTTTGTGAAGTATTTGTTGGAAATTAATTCCAACTGTCACAAGCAGAGCAGAAGGACGACGAGCTAATGTTGATAGAAATTTGAAGGACGACGACAGCAGTAAAATCTCCAGTTCGGATCTCCACACAACTTCCTGCCTTAAACACTCGTTTACCAACCATGAATTCTCCACCAGCCACATCTATTTTGAATTAAACACGCAACCACCACAATTCTTTCGGTAGCAAGCTTGAGCTGCGAAGAGGAAAGATGACCCACCAGAGAAGGTGATGACACCTTCCTCCGGACCAATGACAGTGTTTCCGTGGGGTAGAGAGATGGGCTCTTGCATAACATTTGAAGTCCACGAAATGTATATTGTTAAATTTTTTGATTTAGTATTTTATATTTACAATATATATAATTATTGTAATGAAACGTGAAAAGAAAGATATATGTCGTGTGCATTGATAATGTTTAAAAAAAAAAGTCCGAAGGCATAAGAAAAAAAGTGTACTGTGTATTGTAATTTCTTGCCCGAAGGAAGAAAAGAAGAACAAAGAGACAGAGAGCAGTTTTTGTTAGCATTGTGTTGCGTAGCAGCCTGAAGCAGATGGACTGTGTAATGTAATTTTTGCCAGAAGGCAGAAACAGAGATATAGAGAAAAAATTATAACGTTGTGTTTGTAGCAGCTAATCTTTTGTGTAAATCCAGAACTTCGTTATGAAGACAGAAAATTCATTTTGTAATAGATTTTCATGCTTAATGAAATAGTGTTTTTAAAGCATCTATGTCCATATCTTTTGTATTGAATCTCTATGTTGAGTTGAGGAATTTTTATTTCCTCTGTGTGTTCGGAATTACTCAAAAATTCTTACATGGTATCAGAGCTAGTCCAGACTCTTTGCGTTTGACAAAGAAGCTGAAGGAAGAAAGAAGAAGCTTGTTGAATATTTCTCCAGCAGAATGAAGGTTCAACAAAGCAAGGTATTTATCCAAAAAAAAGTTTTGTGTTTTTGTTAAGAGTGCAGTGCAGAGAAGTCTTTTAAAGATAGATTTTGTCTCTTAAATAGAGAGACAGTTTGTTTAAAAAAAACACAACCAAGTTTTTTAAAGCATAGTTCAGTAAGCTAGCTATGGCAGGAGCCAACACAAGCACGACTCTAGGAAATACTCAACTCCCACAGTTCAATGGGAAGAACTATGACTATTAGGCAATCACTATGAGAGCCCTGTTTGCCTCTCAAGATTTATGAGAGCTAGTTGAAGATGGTTTAGAAGAACCAGCATATGAACAAGAATATAATGCCTTAACACAGACATAGAAGGATTTGCTGAAGAGTAATACGAAAGACACAAAAGCCATATTCTATTTCTATCAGGCAGTGCATGAAAGCATATTTCCAAGAATTGCAGCAGCAAAGAGGTCCAAGGATGCATGGGATACCCTCCAGACAACCTATCAAGGAATGGAGAAGGTAAAGAAAACAAAGCTTCAATTAATAAGAAGATATTTTGAAGTTATTTACATGAAAGAATTTGATACAATAGACTCATTCTTCATAATTTTGATTAGGTTGGTTACCTAAATGAGATCTCATGGAGAAACCATAGAAGAAAGAATAATAGTGGAGAAAGTGTTGAGGAACTTACCCTCAAGATTTGATGTGATAGTAACAACCATTGAAGAGACAAATGATATCTTGTTGTTTACTGTTGATGAACTTCATGCATCATTGATGACACATGAACAAAGATTGAGCAGAACAACAAACTCATCTTTGGAGCATGCTTTCAAGACCCAAATGTCCTTTGGAAGAGGAAGAGGTCAAGGCAGATCAAACTACAGAGAAAAAGGTAGAGGCAGAAATCAGAATCAAGGAGGAAGAAACAACCCTGTAAATACTAGTGGAATGGGCAGCAATCAAAATCAAAACCAAGGCCCAGGAAGCAACCAACAAGGTGGAAAAAATCAAGCACATGGACAAAGGTATGATAAATCTCAAATCCAATGTCATTACTGTAAGAAGTATGGTCATTATGCCAATGAATGTATGAAGAAACATAGTGACATGGGTAGTAGACCTAGTGCTAATCTTACAAAAGAAAATATCAGTCATGAAAACTTGTTTTTAACATGTAATATGGCTGAAGAGAAAAATGAAGATATATGTTTTCTAAATTCAGGATGTAGCAACTATATGACTGAAAACATCTCTATGTTTTCCATGTTAGATGAAAATGTGAAGTCTCAAGTAACATTGGGGACAGGCAGTAAGGTCTTTTTCATGGGGAAAGACAGAGTAATTGTTTTAACAAGGAAACGAGAAAAGAAATACATATCAGATGTATATTATGTGCTTGGTATGAAGTGTAACCTTTTGAGCATTGGACAACTCATTCAGAAAGGCTACAATGCATTCTTTGAAGATGATGTATGCACCATCATGGATAAACCTCCAAGAAAGCAATGCATTGCACAAGTAAAGATGACAATAAACATAATTTTTTCTCTCAAGATGAGAGCAGATTTGAAGAAAGGAGCTGCAATGGCAACATTGACACAAGATACATTCCAAAGAGAAGCAAAGGATGAAAACTGGTTATGACATTTGAGATTTGGACATCTCAACTTTGGAGGTCTGAATTTGTTGCATAGGAAAAGAATGGTAAAGGGATTACCATTGATTGAAAAATCAAACAGCTTATGTGAAGGCTGCATCTTGGACAAACGACACAGAGAAAGATTTCCATTAGGAAAGAGAATAATAGCAAAGGAACCCTTAGAAATAGTCCATTCTGATTTGTGTGGACCAATGCGAACACCATCATTAGCAGGCAGCCATTATATGTTGACCTTTATTGATGATTTCACAAGAAAAACATGGGTTTATTTCTTGAAATTTAAAAGTGAAGTGTTTGATAAATTCTGCCACTTTAAAGCTCTTGTTGAGAATTAAAGTGGGAAACATATTAAGGTCTTAAGGATAGATAGAGGAGGAGAATATATCTCAAAAGAATTTCTACATTTTTGCAGAGAAAATGGAATATACAAGAAATTTACAGCAAAGTATACACCACAACAAAATGGAGTTGCTGAAAGGAAAAATAGAACCATCATGGATATGGTAAGAAACATGTTAAAGACAAAACATTTGCCAAATGAATATTGGGCTGAAGTTGTACATTGTGCAACATATGTTTTGAATAGATGCCCAACAAAGAGCGTTATGAACAGAGTTCCGGAAGAAGCGTGGAGCGACATGAAACAACATGTCACCCACATGAGAGTTTTTGGTTGTGTGGCTTATGCACACATTCCAGATCAGCTAAGAAAGAAGTTGGACAGTAAGGGGGAGAAGTGCATATTTGTTGGATCTAAAGCATACAGATTATATAACCCGTCCACCAAGAAGTTTATGATAAACATATATGTACAGTTTATTGAGGAAGAAGCTTGGGATGGAAGCATTGAGAAAACAATGAATGTTAAAAGTTGTTTGTCTCATGATGAAGATGAGGAAGAAATGATTGAAAAAAACCTCTCATTAGCAGCACCACCTCCACCAACACAAGGACATCAAGGGACACCACAAGAAGGTATGAGAACACCCTTGATAAGTGATGACATTGCTTCTCCAAGCACATCAAAACGAGCAGATTTGAGTGCTTCTACAAGCACAAGTTCAACAAGTGAAAGATGAACCATATTCAGAAGTCTAAATGAAATCTATGAACAAGAAGCATCAAATGAAGGTATGAACTCTTTATTTGCGTTATATTGTCATGTAGAGGATGCTATTCATTTTAAAGAAGCTGTAAAAGATAAGGAATGGATAGATGCTATGGATGAAGAAATAAATGCCATAGAGAAAAATAAGACATGGGAATTGGTTGATCTCCCAAAAAGCAAAGAAGTAATTGGAGTGAAATGGATTTACAAGACCAAAAGCAACGCTGAAGGTAAGATTGAAAGGCACAAAGCCAAACTTGTTGTCAAAGGCTACAAGCAGCAACAAGGAAGAGACTATGGGGAAACTTTTGCATCGGTTGCAAGAATGGAAACAATAAGAGCAGTGTTGTCCATAACGACACAACACAAGTGAAAATTTTACCAAATGGATGTGAATTCAACATTCCTAAATGGAGTATTTATGAAGAGGTATATGTTGAACAACCTCCAGGCTATGAGATTGAAATCCAAGAGCACAAATTATGCAAGTTGAAGAAAACTTTTTATGGGTTGAAGCCAACACCGAGAGTATGGTACAACACGATAGATGCTTACCTGAATGAAAATGGATTTGAGAAATGTGATAAAGAACCCACACTCTACATAAAAGAAAATGATGGTAAGATTCTTATTGTTGTTTTATATGTAGATGATTTAATCTTTACTGGCAATGAAGTTTCTCTAATTGCTGATTTTAAAGCAGTCATGAAGGGTGAATTTGAAATCACTGATTTGGGTTTTTTGAGATATTTTCTTGGAATAGAAGTAGAACAAAATGAAAATGGGATTTTTATTTCCCTAGCTAAATATGTTGAAGAAGTGTTGAAAATATTCAACATGTAGAACAGCAAGGTAGTTGTAACTCCAACTGTATGGGGTTAAAATTGAGCAAAGAAGATCACAGCAAGAATGTCGATCTGACATTGTATAAGAGCATAGTTGGAAACCTTATGTACTTGACTGCAACTAGGCCGAATATTATGTATGCTGTAAGTTTAATTTCCAGATTCATGGAAACACCAAAAGAGACTCATTGGCAGGCATCCAAGAGGAATCTAAGGTTTGTGAATGGAAAGAAGGGGTATGGTATTTTATACTCCTCACTTGAAAATTTTAAATTGATTGGTTACACTAGCAGTGTTTGAGCTAGAAGTGTAGATGACAAGAAGAGCACATCTGGATATGTGTTTCATTTGGGATCGAGAGCCATTTCATGGACTTCCAAGAAGAAACCAATAGTTGTTTTATCAATAGCAGAGGCAGAATATGTAGCGGCAACAGCAGCAGTGCGCTAAGCAGTATGAATGAGAAGAATGCTCAGAGATTTATGTCATGAATAGGTAAAATACATAACACTGTATTGTGATAATAGTTCAGCAATAGCATTATCAAATAATTCAGTGTTTCGTAAAATAACGAAACACATTGATGCCAAGTATCACTACATCAGAGAGTTAGTGAGTAATGGAGAAATAGTTTTGAAGCATTGCAGAACAGAAGAGCAGTTTGTTGATATATTGACAAAACCATTGGGGCAGAAAAGTTTTAACTATCTCAGGAAATGCCTGGGTATGCAAGAGCACAATATTTGTAATTAAGCGGGAGTGTTGGAAATTAATTCCAACTGCCGCACGCAGAGCAGAAGGACGACGAGTTAATGTTGAAGGAAATCTGAAGGATGACGACAGCAGTAAAATCTCCAGTTCTGATCTCCATGCAACCTCCTGCCTTAAACACTCATCTACCTGCCATGAATTCTCCATCAGCCACATCTATTTTGAATTAAACACGCAGTCACCACAATTCCGTTGGCAACAAGCTTGAGCTACGAAGAGGAGAGATGACCCACCGGAGAAGGTGACGTCACCTTCCTCCAGACCAATGACAGCGTTTCCGTGGGGTAGAGAGATGGGCTAATGCATGATATTTGAAGTCCAAGGAATGTATACTGTTAAATTATTTGATTTAGTTTTATTTTCCGCGATATATGTTTTTTTTATTTTAAACATAAGCTATAAATATTGTATAATATATATTGTAAATATTTTATATTTATTGTAATGAAACGTGAAAATAAAGATATATGCAGTGTGCATTGATAATGTTAAAAAAAAAAAAAAAAACAGAATATAAAAGCTCGAAGGCAGAAGAGAGAAAGTGGACTGTGTATTGTAATTTCTTGCCCGAAGGCAGAAAAGAAAAATAGAGATAGAGAGAAGTTTTTGTTAGCACTGTGTTGTGTAGTAGCTTGAAGCACATGGACTCTGTAATGTAATTTTTTCCAGGAGGCAGAAATAGAGAAAGAGAGAAAAAATTGTAACGTTGTGTTTGTAGCAGCTAATCTTTTGTGTAAATCTAAAACTTCATTCTGAAGACAAAATTTTCATGCTTAACGAAATAGTGTTTTTAAAGCATCTGTGTCCATATCTTTTGTATTGAATCTCTATATTGAGTTGAGGAATTTTTGTTTCCTATCTGTTCGGAATTACTTAGAAATTCCAACAATAAAAAATATTTAGCTGAGTTTTCTTTTGTGGTTAATTACGCAGATATCCTCAAAACAAATTCAACAACATCTGAACCAATAAATATTTAGATGCTCAAACTACATCAGGTGTTATAATTTCGCAAGATCCCATTTCAACGCACAATACCAAAGAACTTCCTCCCATTGCTGTCATGCAAACAACGTGGCTTGGAAACAGCAGCGACATCAATATTACATCTTCCTCTTCTGGTATCACATCATTACTTCTGTTGTATTTTGCAGAGATTGAGAAACTCAACACCTCTGAATCAAGATCTTTCTACGTGTAGATAAATGGTGAAACACAGTCAGAAATCATTATTGTGGCACCGAATTATTCCACCCTTGAGCTAACATTCCTCCCCTATCAAATATATTCCTTTAACATCGTGAGGGCCCCACATTCTACCCTTGGTCCAATACTAAATGCCTTTGAGTATCATTGGCTATATGATCTGGCAACGTATTCTCAAGATAGTAAGTGCCTTATTCAACTCTCGTACTGAAATTACAAAATTATATATCTCTTCATTCAATTCCAAACCCAGTACTTCTTTAACTGCAGTTAAGGCTCTTCACTCTATCAAAATAAATTTTGACATCAAAGATTGGATTTCCGATCCTTGCTATTTGTTCTCGTGGAAGGGTATTGTCTGTGATAACAGTACTTTGCCTATAATAATTTCCGAAATGTAAGCTGACTCTTCCATTTGAAATCATAAAACTCACCAAAATTTTTGTTAAAATTGTATGAGTTCACCATAATCTTCTTGTTGCGGCCAACAATTTGTCAGGCAAGAATCTTGCTGGATCAATGCCCAGTAGTATTGGACAATTGACTGCCTTAGTTAATCTGTAAGCAGAATTTTGACTCTTCTTTTATGTGTAACCTTGTGTGAAAAATCCTCCATGTGAAAAGATATGTACAACAAAGACCAATGTCCACTACTTGATTATAGCATCACTACCTGTTGCTTCACTGAGGTTAGTTATAGAATGTCCACAATTAAAACTAATTTCAAGATAAAATGAAGTTTGCAAGAGATTATTGATTTGGTAATATGTATTTTTTTTAATGAAGTCATGTAAAAAAATATTGTATACTGTTGAAATATTAAAGTGACCTGCGTACCCTGTGCAGGTAGAAACAGAGTACAAAGGGGCAAAGAAGCTGGTGTGCACAGCACTGTGCATTCAAGAGGAATGGAGAAAACCGTAAGGATGGAATTTAATGTTTATGGGCAGCAACCACCATTGTAGAGGAAAATTTATGTTTGTATGGGCGTAGCTGAATTTGCAGAGAAGGATTAAAGAATTTTGTGGTTAAACCATGAAACAACAGAGTTTTAATGAAAACAGTCTTTTCGGGCTTTGAAGCCCTCAACAACCAAATATGAAGAAATTTTTTTCAAATGCGCCAAGTCCTTTTTAAGTTTTGAATGGGCCACGTCATAGTGGTCCCCACCACTTCATTGCTGATTGCAATCGCAAATCGCAGCAACAGAGTGTTAAGTGTCTTGTTGATATGAAGTGTTCTGATGTGATGCAATTATCGCAATCGCAAATCGCAAAGGAAGGATGCATGTTCTGCTTCCGAAATATGTTACCGCCAATGTATTACATGCGATGCGATAATTGGCAATCACAATCGCCAATTCCAAATGCCATTCGCCATATATTATGATTCATTGTAATGTTTGCGATGTGATTGTCGCAATCGCAATCGCAACATCCAAAATGTGTTTTCCGCCTACCACACATGATTTCCGCTGATGCGATCGCCGATGTTGCTAATTGCACATCGCAATCGCAAAGTTCATTCCGCTTATGTTTTCCGCTAATGCCGATGGTGCAATGCGATCACAATCGCAATCGCAACATCACAATTTCTTTGTTCAACCATTTCGCTTGTTCCATCGCCGATGCGCCGATGGGATCTCCGCCGTGGGGTCCATTGCACATCTCTAATCGCAATCGCAAAGTTCATCCCGCCAAGTTTTTTTGTTCCGCCGATCGCCGATCGCCGATTGCAAAGTGGACTCCACTCGTATATTGCGCAAATGAAATTTTAAGTTAAAGTTTATGTTTCGGCAATGTATTTTTGTTTTTCCTTTGTAATTTTTTTTTATGTTTTTATTCCACCATGCCATATAAAAAGTGCATTGTATTGCATCATTGTATTGTATTGCTGTGTAAACCCGTAGGTAGAGAAAAACACAATGAAGCATAACAGAGCACTGTTTGTGCATTTTGAGAGACAGAGAGAAGTTTGTTTAAAGAGCATTGCGTCTGTAGCAGTCTATTTTTGAAAATCCCTCCAGTGAGGAAGAAATCTATCATTTTGTAATAGTTTTAGTTCTGTTAATGAAATATAAAGAATTTTATGCCATCTTTGTCGAACAGTAAGAAAAATTTATTTTTATTCTCTGTGTTAGAAGGAGAGTATTATTCTCTCAGTCTTTGTTCTGGAATTATCAGAAATTCCAACATGGTATCGGAGCTAATCTAGGCTCTTTGAAGGTGTCAAAGAAGCTGAAGGAAGAAGAAGATTTGTTGTAGAAGTTTAAAGTCTAGGTATTTCTAAAAAAAAACAGAGTTGTTGTTTGTTTAAAAGAGTAGTCCTTAGAGACAGAGTTTGTCTTTTAAAGAAGGAAATACAGTTTGTTTGAAAAACAAAGTCAAGTTTAGTTCAGAGTTCAGTTTATAAGCAATGGCTGGACCAAGCACTAGTATGAGTATTGGAAATGCTCAGCTTCCACAATTTAATGGGAAGAACTATGATTATTGGACCATTACCATGAGAGCCCTGTTTGCCTCACAAGACTTATGGGAATTTGTAGAAGATGGTTTTGATGAACCAGTTGATGAACAGGCCTTTAATGCCTTAACTCAAGCAGAGAAGGATTTATTGAAGAGAAATAGGAAGGAGGACTCTAAAGCCCTCTTCTATTTGTATCAAATAGTACATGAGAGTGTGTTTCCAAGGATAGCAACAGCTAAGAGATCCAAGGATGCATGGGATACTCTTAAGACATCCTATCAAGGTATGGAGAAAGTGAAGACAACAAAACTACAATTGCTGAGGAGAGATTTTGAAACTCTCTATATGAAAGAGTCTGATAACATAGACTCATTCTTCACACATGTGATTGGGATGGTCACATAGATAAGGTCCCATGGAGAAACACTTGAAGAAAGAAGGATAGTGGAGAAACTATTGAGGAGCCTACCCTCAAGGTTTGATGTTATTGTTGCCACCATAGAAGAGACAGAAGATCTCTCAAATTTCATAGTGGATGAACTTCATGCATCGCTGATGACTCATGAACAGAGATTGGAAATAACAATAAACCCATCTCTAGAGCATGCCTTCAAGACCCAGATGCCTTTTGGAAGAGAAAGAGGTTAAGTCAGAGGAAGAGGAAGAGGCAGAAGCCAAAACAAAGGAGGAAGGAACAACCCTTCACATTCACATGGAAGGAGCAGCAATCAGAATCAAAGCCACGGCCAATGCAACCAACAAGGTGGACACCAACATGCTCATGGGCAAAGGTATGACAAATCCAATGTCCAATGTCATTATTGCAAGAAATATGGGCACTATGCTAATGAATGTAGGAAAAAGAAAAATTACATGAATAATAGGCAGAATGCTAATGTAGCAAAAGAAGAAAAGAACCTAAAGAATGTGTTGTTAACATGTAATGTAGCACAAGATAGACAAGATGATGTATGGTTCTTAGATTCAGGCTGCAGTAATCACATGACTAGAAACATAGCAATGTTTGCCAATCTTGATGAAGAAGTTAAATCAGAAGTAACCACAGGAACTGATACTAAGATATCTATCAAGGGAAAAGGCAGAGTTAGTATACGTGCAAGAAATGGTGAGCAGAAATTTGTGCCAGACGTGTACTATGTTCCTGGTTTGAAGTGTAATCTTTTGAGTGTTGGGTAGCTCATAAACAAAGGTTACAAAGTATTGTTCAAGAATGATGTGTGCACAATAATGGATATACCTCCAAGCAAGAAGATCATTGCTGAAATACAAATGACCAGCAATAGAATGTTTCCACTCAAGCTCAACACTAACTTGAAGGGAAAAAGAAAGAATGTAGCAGCTATAACTCAAGAGGTCTTTCAGAAGGAAGTGAAAGATGAGAACTGGTTATGGCACTTGAGATTTGGACATCTCAATTTCGGAAGATTAAATTTGTTGCACAGAAAATGAATGGTAAGAGGTCTACCATTGATTGAGAAACCGAACAGCCTATGTGAAGGCTGCATCTTGGGAAAAAAACACAGAGAAAACTTTCCATCAGGAAAGAGCGTAAGGGTGAAAGCACCCTTAGAAATCATTCATTCATATTTATGTGGGCCGATGCAAACAACATCAGTTTCAGGTAGCAATTACATGCTAACCTTCATTGATGATTTCACAAGGAAAATGTGGGTTTATTTCTTGAAATATAAGAGTGAAGTATTTGAGAAATTTTGCCACTTTAAAGCTCTAGTAGAGAAACAGAGTGGGCAACATCAAATTTCTTAAAACTGAAAAAGGAGGTGAGTACATCTCAAAAGAATTCTTGCATTTTTGCAGAGAGAACGACATACACAAGTAGTTTACAACTCGATACACACCGCAACAAAATGGAGTTGTTGAAAGGAAGAATCGAACCATAATGGAAATGGTGAGAAGTATGATGAAAGAAAAACATTTTCCAAATGAGTATTGGGCAGAAGCTGCAAATTGTGCAGCATACATCTTGAATAGATGCCCAACAAACGCTGTAATGAACAGAGTTCCAAAAGAAGCGTAGGGTGGCAGAAAACAGGGAGTCACCCACATGAGAGTTTTTGGATGTGTGGCATATGCACACATTCCAAATCAGTTGAGGAAGAAGTTGGATAGTAAGGGGGAGAAGTGCATCTTCCTTGCATATTGTGAAGAATCCAAAGGATATAGATTGTATAACCCATCCACTAAGAAATTTGTGATAAGCAGAGATGTTCAATTTATTGAAGAGGAAACATGGGATGGAAGCATAGAGAAAACAATCAATGTTAAAAGCTGTTTGTCTCATGATGAAGATGAGGAAGATATGGCTGAAAATAACACATCATCAATAGCACAACCTCCACCAACACAAGGACAGCAAGGGACACCTCAAGCAGGAGTAAGAACACCCTTGAGAAGAAATGAGAGTGCTTCTCCAAGCACACCACATGGAGCAGATTTGAGTGCTTCTTCAAGCACAACTACACCAAATGAAAGAGAAATCAGATTCAGAAATTTAAATGAGATTTATGAGCAGGAAGCGGCAAATGAAGGTATGAACTCCTTATTTGCTTTGTATTGTCATGTTGATGATCCTATTCATTTTGAAGATGCAATAAAAGATAGAAAATGGATAGAAACTATGGATGAATAAATTAATGCCATATAGAACAACAAAACATGGGAGTTGGTTGATCTCCCTGAAGGTAAAGAAGTCATTGGAGTAAAATGGGTCTACAAGACCAAAAGTAATGTTGAAGGTAAGATAGAAAGACACAAGGCCAGAATTGTAGTCAAAGGATATAAGCAGTAGCATGGAAGAGACTATGAAGAAACTTTTGCATCAATTGCAAGAACGGAAACAGTGAGAGCAGTGTTGTCCATAGCAGCATAGAACAAATGGAAAGTATACCAAATGGATATAAAATCCACATTTTGAAATGGAGTTTTAATGGAAGAGGTTTATGTGGAACAACCTCTCGGCTATGAGAAAAAGGGCCAAGAACACAAAGTGTGCAGATTGAAGAAAGCTCTTTATGGGCTGAAGCAAGCACCAAGAGCATGGTATAGTAGGATATATTCCTATCTACTGGAAAATGGGTTTGAGAAATGTGATGGAGAATCCACATTATACATCAAAGAAAAAGATGGTAAGATGCTCATTGTTGTGTTATATGTTGATGATGTGATATTCACAGGTAATGATGATTACCTCAGTGAAAATTTTAAAACAGTCATGAAAGAATAATTTGAAATGACTGACATGGGATTGTTGAGATACTTCTTAGGAATAGAAGTAGAACAAAATGAAAATGAGATTTTTATCTCACAAGCAAAATATGTCAATAAAGTATTGGCAAGATTTAATATGCAGGAGTGCAAAGCAACAATTACTCCCACAGTAATGGGATTGAAGTTGAGTAAAGATGACAACAGCAAGGATTTTGATCTAAGTTTGTATAAAAACATAGTTGGTAGCCTCATGTATTTGACTGCAACTAGGCCAGATATTATGCATGTTGTTAGTCTGATTTCCAGATTTATGGAAAGGCAAAAAGAAGCACATTGGAAAACATCGAAGAGAGTTCTGAGGTATCTGAAAGGAATTAAAAGGTATGGGATTTTATATACTACTTCAGAAAATTCAGAGTTAATTGGTTACATTGACAGTGATTGGGTTGGAAGTGTAGATGATCGGAAAATCACATATGGTTATTTTTTTCATATGGGTTCAGGAGCCATTTCATGGGCTTCTAAGAAACAACCTATCGTAGCATTATCTACAACAGAGGCAGAGTATGTGGTAGCTACAACAGCAACGTGTCAAGCAGTATGGATGAGAAGAATGTTGAGGAATTTTTGTCAAGAACAGGTAAAGGGCACAGTGATTAATTGTGACAATAGCTCAGCTATTGCATTATCAAAGAATTTTGTGTTTCACAAGAGAACGAAGCACATAGATGCTAAGTTTCACTATATCAGAAAATTGGTGAACAATGGAGAAATTGTTTTACAGCATTGTAGAACAGAGGAGCAGTTTGCAGACATATTGACAAAGCCATTAAGGTAGAAGAGTTTTGAATATTTAAGAAAATGCTTAGGTATGACTGATAACCCAGCAGCTGACTTTAAGGTGGAGTGTTGAAATATTAAAGTCACCTACGTACCTTGTGCAGGTAGAAACAGAGTACAAAGGGGTAGAGAAGCTTGCGTGCACAGCACTGTGCATTCAAGAGGAATGGAGAAAACCATAAGGATGGAATTTAATGTTTATGGGTAGCAGCCACCATTGCAGAGGAGAATTTATGTTTGTATGGGCGTAGCCGAATTTTCAGAGAAGGATTGAAGAATTTTTTGTTTAAACCACGCAACAACAGAGTTTTAATGAAAACAGTCTTTTCGGATTTTTAAGCCCTCAACAACCAAATATGAAGAAATTTTGTTCAAATGCGCCAAGTCCTTTTTAAGTTTTGAAAGGGCCACGTCATAGTGGTCCCCACCACTTCATTGCCGATCGCAATCGCAAATCGCAGCAGCAGAGTGTTAAGTGTCTTGTTGATATGATGTGTTCCGATGCGATGTGATTATCGCAATTGAAAATCGCAAAGGAACGATGCATGTTCCGCTTCCGAAATATGTTACCACCAATGTATTACATGCGATGCGATAATCAGCAATCGCAATCGCCAATTCCAAATGCCATCCGCCATATATTATGATTCATTGCAATGTTTGTGATGCGATTGTCGCAATCGCAATCGCAACATTCAAAATGTGTTTTCTGCCTACCGCACATGATTTTCGCCGATGCGATCGCCAATGTCGCTAATTGCACATCGCAATCGCAAAGTTCATTCCGCTTATGTTTTCCGCCAACACTGATGGTGCGATGCGATCACAATCACAATCGCAACATCGCAATTTCTTTGTTCAACCATTTCGCTTGTTCTATTGCCAATGCGCTGATGCGATCTTCGCCGTGGGGTCCATCACACATCGTTAATCGCAAATCACAAATTGCAATCGCAAAGTTTATTCCGCCAAGTTTTTTTTGTTCCGCCGATCGCCGATTGCGAAGTGGGCTCCACTCGTATATCGCGCAAATGAAATTTTAAGTTAAAGTTTATCTTTCGGCAGTGTATTTTTATTTTTCCTTTGTAATTTTGTTTTATGTTTTTATTCCACCGTGCCATATAAAAAGTGCATTGTATTGCATCATTGTATTGTATTGCTGTGTAAGCTCGCAGGCAGAAAAAAACACAGTGAAGCATAACAGAGCACTGTTTGTGCGTTTTGAAAGACAGAAAGAAGTTTGTTTAGAGAGCACTACGTCAGTAGCAGTCTAGTTTTGAAAATCCCTCCAGTGAGGAAGAAATCTATCATTTTGTAATAGTTTTGGTTCTATTAATGAAATAGAAAGCATTTTATGCCATCTCTGTCCAACAATAAGAAAAATTTATTTTTATTCTCTGTGTTAGAAGGAGAATATTATTCTCTCAGTCTTTGTTATGGAATTATCAAAAATTCTAACATATACTTTCATTAGAAATTTGTCTATTTATTTAGAGAGGAAAATGAAATGTTTCCATGTTTTTGAATATCATATCAGGCCTTCAATATTGATGTTGAAATCAACAGGTTAGTGGACAATAATCATATAATTGGAACCTTCCCAGAATTATCCAATTTAACCATGTAATTGGAACCTTCCCAGAATTATCCAATTTAATCATGTTGGAGAGGCTGTAAGTTTTTTTCTCAAAAAATAAAATGAATATTCATTTTGCAGTGCCTATTCTTTAGATTTGACAGAAAAATTTACATTGATTGTTATGCAGATATCTCCAAAACAACAACCTTAGCGGTAGTGTTCCAGAGTTGCTATCTGAACTCAAAAATCTTAAAGAGTTGCAAGTCTCTCTCCCATTTCTTTTTCAATGTTAAATAAAATCAATTTATTATATTTGTATTGAAATGCTTTTATTTATTATTACAGGAATATAGAGAACAATAATTTCAGCGGTGCGATTCCTGCAAATCTTTTACTCCATTGTTCGTTGAAATTCAAGTATTATATTTCCACAAATTCCCTTTCAAGATATTCTCCAGTTCAGGGTTTTGTTTCTTATTATAAATAGAAATGCCACATAGTAATCATGAATAGTTCAAATTCTGACCATCTCTCTGCATGACGTTCATTAAAAATCTTTCTTTATTACGTTGCAGTTATTCTGGCAACCGCTACCTACGTATGGATAAGAGGGAATGTACTCCAAAGAAATAAAAAAATAATATGTGGAAGGTGGTCCTTGTACCAACACTCGGTGGAATTCTAATAGTCACTGTAGCGTTGATAGCAGGTATTGTTGTGTACCTCAAACTGCAGCGAAAAGAAGGTGGGGTTGCAAACACCAACAGAGTGGTGAAAACAGAAACGAAGCGTTTCTTGTACCAAGGTCAATATTAGAAGATTATTGTGGAACTGTATCTTATAGATGAGAAATTATTATGATTTTATTTCAATAACAGATTTGGTACAAATATGACTCTTAAATTTTGTTTATAAAAATTCAAAATTTTCATTTATATAACAGACGAGTTTTGCCATAGTAAAATATTAAGTTTAAGCTATATGAAGAGATTGCAGAGTCCTCAATGATTATGGTGCCAAATCCAACAAAGTCCCGGGCTTTGACTTTAGATGAAATGATTGCGGCAACAAAAGACTTTAGTAGAGAGATCGGACGAGGGGGTTTTGGATCGGTGTTCTTTGGTGAGTTGCCCGAAGGGAAATATATTGCTGTAAAAATGCTTTCCCTCTTCTCCCACCAAGGAGATCATGAGTTCTTGACTGAGGTAAAATATATGCTCAATTTACAGGTTTTGCAGTGTTGGGTTTGGAAGTGTATTGATTCATTAAAATTGTTGGCCAACTGTGAAAAACATTATTTGGATTTATAGTTAAATTTTATACTTAAGTTTATTTAAAGTCTAAATCCAAGCATTCCAAGTGTCAACTTTACTGTGTGCTCGTTGCATCTATAAAAATTCGTATAATTTATACTTGACTGCACTATAAATTATATGCATGCCATGAACAGGTTGATCTTCTTTCTAAAATCAATCATAGAAACTTGGTATCTTTGTTGGGATATTGTAACCAATCCACAAATGTTATGCTTATCTACGAGCACATGTCAGGAGGGTCTCTAATGGACCACCTTTATGGTAAATTATATGGCTGAATGATATTTTTGTTTCCGTGGAAAGAATAGCCAAAGTAACCTACCTGCATTTGTTTTTTATTCTCTTCACGCCTTTTATTCTCTTCACACGTGTGAATTCAGGAAATTCAGAACTAAATTGGAAAATAAGGCTCAAAATAGCTTTGGATGCAGCTCATGGTAAGTCTTAAAGAGTAAAATAATAGTAGATAATATAAATTATGAGTATTATTAAAGGTAGAAACTATTTATAGAGATAAAAACTGTTTTACACAATTCTTGTGCAGGCTACACAAAACCACAGGTCACAGCCAATTTGACATTAAAAAAAAAATATGTGTTTTTTAAATGGGTCTAATAATTAAGATAAAATGTTTTTTAAATGAGTTTAATGATTAAAAATATGTATTTTTTTCAAAAAATCACAAATTCAAAACCAGAAAAATAAAATATGTATGACTTTATAAACTTAACGGTTAAATAATAATAATAATGATACTAATAATAATAATTCTCAATTCTATTAAACATATATTATAATATTATTATATATCATTCCTCAAGAAATCCTACACATATGCTGCAAAATAAAAGAAATCCTCTCTTGGATAAGAGATTTGAAATACAGCACGGATACGGCCCATCCAATTTGCTTCTCTTGAATAAGAGATTTGGAATACGGCCCATTCAATTTGATAGAATCGAGAATTTGATAGTTAAAAGAAAATTACAATATTTCAAAAAAAAATCAAACTTATGCTGGTTTTTATATTTCAACTTTTACACCCTGGTTTATGAAAGGTGTAACACATAGGTAAATAATTTTTCAACACAACATTATATCTGAGAAACTGCAAATGTAAAGAACTTTAATTGTTTAATTGACTGACTTGACCACTACTGCTTATAAAATATAAAATTTAATTGTTAACTGATTGATCAAACCACAACTCGTACCGCCGATAAAATTTAATTGTTTAACGGATTGAGTTGACCACTACCGCTTATAAAATTTAATTGTTTAGCTGATTACTTGATCACTCCTGCTTTTAAAATTTAATTTTAAACTAATCATTTAAAGAACTTTAGTTGATTAACGAATTGACTTGACCACTGCCGCTTATAAAATTTAATTGTTTAACGGATTGAGTTGACCAGTACCGCTTATACAATTGAATTGTGTTACCACTTTCTTTGGCGCACATGGCAGCCAATGCAGATGTCAAACACATTGACGCGGGGCAAGTGGGGGCTTGTTCCTGGAGCATTGTGTAATTTGTGCAATTTCAACATGATACTTGTAATTTTAACAGTTGTTTTGAATTTTAAATTGAATTTTAAGTAAAAAAGATAATAATCACAAATTCAATTTTTATTAGGTTCTTTTAGAGCTCATAACTCTCCCCACATATATGAAATCATGGATGCTTTAACTATTTAACATTGGATTTAAGGTATATGCATGATTTATGAAATGAAGAAAAGCATATCAAGTTGTTTTGAATCCATCCAATAAAGCAAGATATTAAAAGAATGTTATTTGTAGATTATTATTGTTAATTATTAATTTAGTAATTTAGATTTTTATTACTTTTGGTGATGATATTGGTTATTATCAAATGAGATTATATTTGGTCTATTAGCATGGCTTTAAAAGGAAAAGAAATTTCTTATTTGAGGAGATGGAAGTTCTAACATGGAGGTTGGATTGGAGGGGAAACTAGCAGATTGGGAGGAACTAGAGAGGGAGTCTAAGAAAGAACCCAAAAAAGATCAACCCAGTTTGAGTGTCATGGACTATTCATAGCGCCTATTCAAAATGGAAGTGAAGGTTAACATCAAGTTTTATGCAAGCGAGATTGAGAAACAAGCTGTATTAGAGGTTTATTTTAGTGGTCCATCATATAGAGAAACAATTAGAAGATTTCATTTCCTCAATTGAAATTACAAGGCCATGCCCTAACCTAGTGGGAAATCCACATATATACTTTAAGGTTGGATGGAGATCCTCTAGTGACTAAGTGGGAGGATTTCAAAACCATTATAAAGTCACAATTTTACCCTATTAGGTATGGAGAGGACTAGTGTATCTGGTGGCATTAATTCAAGTAGAAGCAAGGGTAAAATGTATAGGAGTACACCACAAAATTTGGAAAGATGGCCATAATTTTGGGCATCTTCCAAATAACCCAAACACACTCCTCATGTATCTTGGTGGTCTTCACAGCCATCTGCAGAAGCAAGTGATGGTGTTCAAGTCTATATCAATGGACAAAGCTTGTGTACAGGTACGATACCTAGAGAACATAGGCTAGAAGAAAGGGAAATCAAGTGGGTCAAGGAAGAAAGAGCACCAAGAAGCTCCCAAGGAGGGGAAGAAGAAGTGGAAAGGGGGGAAGGAAAAAATGAAAACAACCACAACACACCAGTGTAAAGTACCCATTAACGACTACAACCACTATAACATTGACAATCATATAGAGGAGAAGCATTGGAATTTTCATCTAGAGATCCACCTAAAGAGAAAAAAGAAAGATACCAAGAATAAAAAATGTATGGCCACATATTTGAGTAATTAGTTGTAAACCAGCTCAAACATGGATGAGAAGATTGTCTCTACATCAATGCAAAAGGGGGTGAATTTGAATAGCCTTTAATGACAGGAAGATAGAAAAAAGAATAATCTCTTCCATATAAAGATACAGGTTAAGAAAACAAATATTGATGTTCTACTTGACTTAGGATAATATGTGAATCCCATTACAATAGAGTTGGTCAACAAATTTGGATAAGAAGTTTGTGATCATCCAAGCCCATATCCATTTGTATGGGTAACTAAGAATGCGGAAATAAAGGTAACCAAATAGTGTAAAATCATATTTTCTATGAGGATTGATTTTATTAATTAAGTATAACTAGATGTAGTTCCCCTTGATGTATGTAGAATGGTGTTTGGAAATCCTTATATGTACATACACAATGTAATATTCAACCAATATCACCTCATTAAGGATGTAAAATCGTTCACCATTAACATGCACAAAGGAAAGTCCAAAATTTTGTTAATAAGCACCAAACAAGCCAAGAAATTGATTGATTCTAGAAAGAAGTATGTTATGTTGTTTTTAAGAGAAAATCGATCTAGAGAAGAGTCATTGAGAGTGAAGTCATACATGAAGGGGTGTACTAAGGAACAAAAAATACAACTAGAAGAGTTGTTATAGGAATATAGGGGTGTTTTCAAGGAGAATAAAGGGATACCACCCAAGAGGGAAGTGGAGCACAAGATTCATCTATTTCCAAACTGTAGTTGCCAAAGATTGGGTTGTACAGGAAGTTTGCTATAGAAGCGAGGTGAAGAAGAATTTATACCAGTTGCTGGAACAAGGTGTCATTCTACTAAGTAGCTCACCATGTGGGAAACCCATCATTATTTTTCCAAAGAAATATGGGACTTGGCATATGTGTATTGATTATTAAGAATTAAATAAAAGTATTCTTAAGAACATGCACCCCCTACCTAGGATAGATGATCTACTGAATTAGTTACAGCAAGCCAAATAGTTTACCAAATTTGACTTAAAGTTAGGATATCACTAGGTTTGGGTCAAAGAAGTACATACTTGGAAGGCCATGAGTCAAAACCAAGCAAGGCTTATATGAGTGGTTAGTCATGTTGTTTTCCTTATGCAATGCATTAGCTTCGTTTATGAGGTTAATGAATCATATATTGCACCATTTTATTGATTCATTTGGTATTTCCTATTTGGATGATATATTGATATATAGCTCTACCTGGGACGAGCACATATCATATTTTATCTAGGTTCTAAAGACATTAAATAAGCACCAACTATTGGAAAATCTCAAGAAGTGTGAGTTTGAACAATAGCTTTTGGTGAATCTAGAGTATGTGATAGGTGGAGGATGTTTGAAGATAGATCCTTCCAATATGGAGGCCATCATGAAGTGGTTGGTTCCTACTAATGTTTCTAAGATCAAGAGCTCTGTTTGGGAAATAGAATACCTAAGGAAATTCATAGCCTCATTTTAATCAACAGAAGAACCACTCCATACCATAACAACATGTTGCAATAGTTTCTAGTGGTGCAAGGGTTAGCAGGCCTTTAGGAAATTAAAGGAGAAGATTAGTAAAACACTAATTTTGGCATTACCAAACTTGCATCAGCCCTTCGAAGTGGAGAAATTTGAAAGTCGGTATGTTATGGGAGTGGTCTTTTTGTAGGGAGGAATGCTTGCATGTTACCATTTTTAAGTATTTCATCATGTGGTTGTCAACTACCCTACCTACGACAATGAGATCCATGCCCTAGTAAAACTTGTGAAGAATTGGAAACACTATCTAATGGGAAAGGAGATAGTAATCCATATAGATCACTAGCCACTACAATACATGTAGGCCCATAGTAAGCTACATCATACTGAGAATTACAAGTGGATGGGGTTTCTATAGAAAATTTCATTTAGTGAGAAAATATAAGAATCCCAACACTAAACAAGTTGGGCAACATGCTTTCAAGGCAACCCACATAAAATATTATAGCTTTAGGAACTATGATGCACATGTATCCATTCACCCATGATGCATACAGAAAGACATATTTTGAGTGTGAGGACTTCATGGAGGTGTTGAAAGAGTTGCAGAGCCATAGTCATGTGCATAATGGTGATAACACAATTGATTACCATCTCCAGGATGGGTTACTGTATAGGTTGGATAAGTTATGTGTCCCAAAATGTGAGTGATGCAGACTAGTTGCAGAAATATGAGAATACGTGCGGAAAATATATAGTTTACACTCCACACGACCTTATTACCCAAAACAATGCATATGCACATAATTTCTTACCAAAGGGTCTCACGATAAGCCCGACCAATCACCGGCGATCGCAAGTCGCACAAATTGCAGTTTAACTTTAACACTAAACCCTTATTCCTTGCGAACTGCGAAACTACACTGATCCAACACGTGTCCTCCCCTTTTTTGCATTGTTGTGAAACCAACTCCAAAAATAGAAGAAAAGAGATATCAACACCTTAGAAATAAGCCACCTCGAGGGGGAAACCTCCAATACATTACATGACTGAACAATTCTTGGATGATACAAATGACAAAACCTCCTTTCTATATATAGGAGTCCATGGGTCCACAATGTAATCCTAGTGGGGCCACAATGTAACCCTAGCCGACCTAACAATAATAATGTAAGGGAACAATAACAATATGGGGGTTACAGGGGTACAAAAATAAAAATAAGGGGGGCTACACTAACATAATAAGGGACTACACTATTAATATAGGGACTTAACAGGCCCCTCTCCTTCAAACAAGTGTTGTCCTCAACGCTTGATTATTTCTTGATGCTTCTGTATAGAATTCTCATCCTCTCATGTGGAATCTTCTACAGGAAAGTTCTTCCACTTGCTGAGATACTCTGAAATTGATTGTACTTGTCGAGTTCTTGTTTCTGTGACTGTTTCCGAAATTCTTTCGATGTGATGTTGATCTTCCTGTTGTTTCATTAGATTCTACACCAAAGTTAGGTTATCTTTTGAGAGTTGGAGAACTTATTTTTGATGCTCGATGTGATCTTCAACTAATTTATCATCCATATTAGCTATTATTTGATCCTTCAAACCATCCAAATTAGCCTCCATTTCTACTTTTAAACCATCTATGTCATCTTTGGTTGCTCTTTGTGAGAGCGAAATTTGTTGCACTTGCTCTTGTAATATTGATATGTCATGTTGCCATTCTTCGTCTTCATGAGTCATAGTAGAGCCTTCTAAAGGCTTAATGGGTGTTAAATTATTTTTAGGGGCCATTTTAGAATCCAATACTGATATGTATTCTACAATATTCCATTGGAATCAATTCAACTTGATTCTTCAAACAAGACTTATACAATTTGGAAAACAAAATACACACCTTTTACTTTCTTTTGAGGATCTCGACACTGAAATTGACTTATATCTATACATGAATATCCTCAATATCTGAATTTCAACCCTGTAGTAGTCCTCTGAAGCTTCTTTCAAATGCCATAGATCTGACTTGATTTGGATTCTTCAACACAAAGTTATGTCCAATCTCCCACAATGACCTAATTATGGACTGGTTCAGTAGAGTGAACTTGTACGACTTGCCACGTGTCACTTTTAGCTCCTTTGGCTCTGAAATTTATAGACAGGAAACTACAGTCCGTTTACTTCCAGTTAATTTTTATAGAATTCCATTCCTATGCTCAGAGAGGGATTTATGAATATTTTCCCACAATCATCTCTTTGAGATGAAATTCGAGAGCCTGAAAAAGACCTCACTTCCACAGATCATATCTCAGAAAATATTGTGAATCAAGATCTGAAAGTTTGTGATGATGTTCCTCAAGATGTCAGCTTCGCACTCTACAAATTTCAACTTCTAAACCTTCGTAGAAAAAACTTTATAGCACAAATTCCCTGATGACCTTTTTAAGTGAAATTTAGGAGCTTGCAAAAATCTCTAACTTCCACAAATCATATCTCCGAAAATATTGTGAACCAAGCTCTGAAATTTTGCGATGTTGTTCCTTAGTATTTCAGCTTCGCACTCTAAAAATTTCAGCTTCTAAACCTTCGTAGAAAAAAAATTTATAGCGAAATTCCACGATGACCTGTTTGGAGTAGCGAAACCCTAAAATCCAAAGCTCTGATACCAAATGTTGTGAAACCAGCTCCAAAAATAGAAGAAAAGAGATATCAACGCCTTAGAAATAAGACACTTCAAGGGGGAAACCTCCAATACATTACATGAATGAACAATTCTTGGATGATACAAATGACAAAACCTCCTTTCTATATATAAGAGTCCATGGGTCCATAATGTAACCCTAGCCGACCTAAAAATAATAATGCAAGGGCACAATAATAAAAATATGGGGGTTATAGGGGTACAACAATAGCAATAAGGGGGGCTACACTAACATAATAAGGGACTACACTATTAATATAGGGACTTAACATGTATCCCAAAAAAATTAGTTTTCTTTGTGACACCTTAACGCTTATCTTCTAAATCTTGCAAATTGTGAAGTCGCTTCCCGACGCTACGATCTCCACCATTGGTTTAGTCCTTGATCCAACGATCCTCGTTGTCTCTCCACCTTCTCACTTCGCACTGCAGGTTAAACAGTTTAAATTGTGACTCTTTAACGTTAAACTCGGTTCTATGCGATGTGCGCTAGTTTTCAACTGTGTTGAGATCTCTCCTTGTGATCGGGTTCAGATCTACGACCCTCATCACGCCTACAATCTGATTATCTTACTGATATATAACTAATATGTATTCGATTCAACAGAAGTTTAAACAAATGGTTTCAAACAGAGAGCTCGATCAATTACAAAACACTTGAAAATTAATAATAAAGGAACTGACAGAGCCAAGCCCTAGATCGGCTGGTTATTACAATTATTTATACTCTCTCTACTCTCTCTTCTCACACACTTATTTCACACTAGTCTCACTCTTTTCCACACTCTTACCTCTCCCTCACACCTATCTAATACATATATATATCGATCGGAAGCGGTCCTTCTCGCTTAAAATATATTTCTATTAAACCACTCCTAACAAACAAATGCTACCCTATTTCTAAGCTCTTATCCTACTTGGCTCAATCTCCTTGTAGGGAGAAACCAATTTCTATTTTTATTCTTAATTAATTTAGCAAACCCAAATAGACTAACTCCTATCATTTAAAACTAAGTGAAATATTAATGACCAATGTTTATCCACCTAATGTTAGACACAACATATGAACATACAATCACATTGCTGGCTAAGTTTGGATGCTCATGCATTAGACTCCCGGGGAAGAAAAGATTCAACCATAAATGCTTCAGGATATGTACTAAACTTCTGTAACTCTGTTGTTGTCATCCAACTGGCATCTTCCACAGGGTGTCCTTTCCATTTGACTAGATACTAATAGTAAGTTTGTCCTCTGGTCTTCTTTGATGCTCTTTTCTCCAAAACAGCTTCCACTTCTTTCTTTTTTGTCTTTGGCATTTCCTATCTTCTTCATCTTTAATTTGTTGTAAGTCCTAACAGGAAACCTTTCTTTTCTGAAGTACACCATGACTAGATCACCCACTTGGAATTCCTTTTCTTTCCTCTTCATATCAAATCTTCGTTTGTATTTGCCACTACTTTCCTACAATTTGTCTTTGATGTCTTCATGTAGTTTCTGCATCTGTTCTGCAAACTCTTCAGCCTTTGCACTTCTTATCTCTTGTTTTCCTAAATTTTTGAGCTCATACACACCTCTTGGATTCATCCCAAAAACAATATGGAATAGAATCATCCCAGTACTTCGATTGGGATTATCATTATAAGAAAACTCAACCTGAGCAAGTGCTAAATTCAATTGCTTAGGATTTTTATACACTAAGCTCCTCAATATATTTCCCAAGCTTCTATTCACCACCTTGGTTTGTCCATCCATTTGAAAGTGGTAAGCTGAACTGAAACTAAGGTTGGTACCTTGTTTCTTCCATAGAGTTCTCCAGAAATTCCCAACAAACTTTGTACCCCCGTCAGACACAATACTTATAGGCAATCCATGTAACCTTAAAACTTCTGAAAAAAAATATTAGCAATATGTGTTGCATCAATAGTTTCTTGCATGAAATTAAATGATCCATTTTAGAAAACCTATCCACCACAACATAAATGGAGTCATTTCCTCTTTGATTTTTTGGCAAACCAAAAACAAAATCCATACTAACTGCATCCATGTTCGTTTTGGTATTGGTAATGGATGATACAATCTTGTATTTTGACTTCTCCCCTTAGATGCTGTCAAATCCTGCATTTCTCAACAAATCTCTTAACATTAGCTTTCATCTTTGGCCAATAGTAAAAATCGTTTACCTGAGAAAAAGTCTTGTTTTGTCTAAAGTGTCCAGATAAGCCTACACTATGTTTCTTCTTAATTATGTTTTCCCTCATAAAACATTTGGAAATGCACAATTTATTACTTTTGAATGGAAAACCTCCTTGGATAAGATAATCCAACCACTGACTTCTATTATGAACTGTTGGGTTTTGCACAGCTGTATAAATTTCCTTAAATTTTGCATCTTCTTTATACATGTCAGCCATTTCTTCAAATCCTACAACACCAACTTGTAATTCTTGCATGATTAAATTCACCCTGCTCAAAGCATCAACAACGTTGTTCAACTTACCGCTTGTATGCTTAATCAAAAAAGTAAAACTCTGCAAAAATTATACCCATTTGGCATGTTTTTGGTTCAATTTTGGGTGGTTGTTTATAAACTGTAACACATGGTTATCATAATATAATACAAACCCTTTTGGTAACAAATAATGTCTCCATTTTTTTAAGGCTTACACAACAACATAAAACTCTTTGTCATAAGATGAGTATTTCTTCTTAGCTTCATTCAATTTCTAACTGAAGTATGCTATTGACATTTGGTATTGACTTAAAATTGCTCCAATTGCAAATCCTCTAGCATTAGTTTCAACTTGGAAAACTTTTTCAAAATCTGGCAAAGCTAAAACTGGTTTTTATGTAATTTTCTTCTTTAGCAACTTAAAGTTTCGGTCTGCTGCTTTTGTCCACTTGAATGGCTAATTAGTTTCCTTGATTGTTTCAATAATGGGTGCAAAAATTTGACTAAAGCTTCTGATAAATTTTCTATAGAAAATTGCAAGACCATGAAAGCTTCTTACCTCAAATATGTTTCTTGGAGCTGGCCAATTCAAAATTGCTTGGAATTTTTTTGGATCCATTTTAAAACCTTCTTTAGAAACTAAAAATCCCAAATAGACTAGCTCTTCCTTCATAAAACTGCATTTCTTCAAATTTATTAGCAGTGTCTCTTTTAGCAAAGTTTTTAGAACCAATTTAAGGTGCTCCAGATGCTCTTATTTACTTCGACTGAAAATTAGAATATCATCAAGATAAACAATTACAAACTTGCCTGCATATTCCTTCAAGGCTTCATTCATTATCCTCATGAATGTGTTGGGTGCATTAGTGAGCCCAAAAGACATCACTAACCATTCATACAAACCACTGTTTGTTTTGAAGGCAGTCTTCCACTCATCCCCTTCTCTAATCCTTATCTGATGATAGCCACTCTTCAATTCTATCTTATTAAAATATTTTGATCCACTCAAGAAACACATTAAATCATCCATGCATGGTAAAGGAAAAACAATACCTGATGGTGATTTTATTTATGGCTCTGGAATCTGTGCACATGCGGCATTCACCTCCTTTATTTGGACTCAACACTGTTGGTACAACACATAGACTAAGACTCTCTCTTATCAACTCCTGCACTTGTCTTCCAACTTCTACATTTTCTTGAGCAATTAACTTGTATGCTGCTTTATTCGAAAAACTTGCTCCAGGTATTAGATCAATGTCATGAATAACACTCCTAATTGGTGGTAATGCACTTGGAAACTCATCCACAATAATATCAACAAAATCATTCAACAAATTTTAGATAAATCTTCCAAATTTGTGGAAGTTATAATTACCTTGGGTCTTCCTACAACAACAAAATGCATCTCCTCATCCTTCTCAACTTCTTGCAAAATTTCTTTCCCACTCATCAGCAAAAAATTGTTTCCATATGCTTCTTTGTCAGCTTCATCCTTCAATGGCAGCGGTGTGTGTTTGCTTCCATCCTTCTGCAAAGTTTAAGTGTTTCTTCTACCATCATGTATGACTTTCCGATCAAAATGCCAAGGTCTTCCCAGCAATATGTGACATACATCCATCGGCATTACATCACGTAATATAACATCCTTGTAAGTACCAATATGGATCTCTACCTCACATTGTTCTGTCACAATAATATGATGTCCTTTTTGTAGCCATGATACCTTATAAGGAGTGGCGTGTACTGTTTTTACCAATCCCAACTTGTCCACCATCTATGTAGAAACAAGGTTATTAGTGCTTCCACTATCAATTACCACTTTGCAAAATTTTCCCTTGGACTTTCATATAGTCTTGAATAGATTCTTCCTCTAAGCTGGCTCTCCTGCTTCTTTTTATTCTTTAAGCAATACCCTTTTCAATAACAAGGATTAACCTACTTCGGGCGGTTCCTCTTTACCTGCAATCTGAGGAATTTCTTCCTTTGTTTCAGCAACATTCACATTTATTTGAGTTGTTGAATTATTATGAGGACATTCCCATGACCCATGTCCCCATTCACCACATGTAAAGCACTGAATATCTCTTCCTCAGCCTCTACCTCTAGTACAAAACTTCCTCAACTAGAGTCTCCTCTCTGTGGTGATCTGCTACTTGAACCTCTTGCTTCATTCTGGGAATGTTTAAATCTGGGTTTGATTGTTCCTCTTCCTCTTGCGGGTTATTAAAAAACTCAAAAACAGGTTATTCCTCTCTTCTATAATCTTTCCTTGATTGTTCTAGCTTTTCTTTCTCTATATCTTTTCTTCTGCTTTTAAGGCTGCTTGGTAAGCATCTTCAATTGTCTTCAGATTTAATATTATGATCTCATCCTGGATATCATACCTCAAGCCATTTATATACCTGGATACTTTCTCAACATCATCCTCTACATGTCCAGCTCTGATATTCAGTTTATAAAACTCCTCTATATATTCTTTCTCTACCATCCCTTTTTGTTTCAAATTCTGTAATTGCTGAAAAAGATTTAACTAATATTCCTTAGGCATGAACTTAGTTTTTAGTTTTCTTACCATTTTGTCCCATTGCTTGATTTTGGGCTTTCCTTTTCTCTGCCTGGATACATGTAACTCCTCCCACCAGATAGCTGCATGACCCTTTAGTCTGGTAGCTGCAAACTTCGCTTTCCTTTTGTCTTCAACTTCTTAAAATTCAAAGTACTTGTATAATGAACTGATCCAGTCCATTAACTCTTCCACATTGAGATTTCCATCATACAAAGGTACATCCACCTTTGGACTTCCAGTTCCCTTAATCAACATTTTTAGCATTTTAGTTGCATCATCTTCTGCTTCTTCTTCTTCCTCAAAAGTTTCCTCTGTTGCACTGACATCTCCTTCTTCAGGTGCTCTCCTCTGAGCAACCTCTACTGTCTCCATTCTTGTACGAAGATGTCGAATTTCATTCAGAATAATTGCATTAGCTTCCGGTCTTCCACGACCTATGCCAGCTCCTCTCCTGCATGGCATCTTTGCTGCAACTTTCAAGAGCAGACTCAAGTCTGCTCTGATACCAAATGATGCAGACTAGTTGTAGAAATATCAGAATACGTGAGAAAACTTTATAGTTTACACTCCGCAGAACCTTATTACCCAAAACAATGCATATGTGAGGAATTTCTTACCAGAGGGTCTCACAATAAGCCTGGCCAATCATCGGCGATCGCAAGTCACACAAATTGCAGTTTAAATTTAATGCTCAACCCTTATTCCTTGTGAACTGCGAAACTACACTGAGCAAACATGCGCCCTCACCTTTTTCGCATCACAAAAAAATTATTTTTCATTGCGACGCCTTAACTCTTATCTTCTAAATCTTGCAAACTACGAAGTTGTTTCCCGACGCTACGATCTCCACCATTGGTTCAGTCCTTGATCCAACGATCCTCATTGTCTCTCCACCTTCTCACTTCACACCACAGGTTAAACAGTTTAACTTGTGACTCTTTAACGTTAAACTCGGTTCTATGCAATGTATGCTAGTTTTCAACTGTGTTGAGATATCTCCCATTGATCGGGTTCAGATCTACGACCCTCATCACACCTGTAATCTGATTATCTTCTTGTTGTATAACTAATATATATGCGATTCAACAGAGGTTTAAACAAATAGTTTCGAACAGAGAACGCGGTCAATTACAAAACACTTGAAAATTAATAATAAAGGAACTTATAGAGCCAAGCCCTTGCTCGGCTGGTTATTACAATTATTTATGCTCTCTTTGCTCTCTCTTATCGCACACTTATTTCACACTTGTCTCACTCTTTTCCACACTTTGACTAAAATATATTTTTGTTGAACCACTCCTAACAAACAAATGTTACCCTATTTCTAAGCTCTTATCCTACTTGGCTCAATTTCCTCGCAGGGAGAAACCAATTTCTATTTTTATTCCTAATTAATTTAGCAAACCCAAATAGACAAACTTATTTCATTTAAAACTAAGTAAAATATTAATGACCAATGTTTATCCACCTCATGTTAGCCACAACATGTGAACATACATTCACATTGCTGGCTAAGTGTGTATGCTCCTGCATAACTGAGCAACTACAGTTGATTAGAGAGGCTTATGCCTTCAAGGTTGTGGGGAATTTTTGGTATAGGAAAGATAATTACGAATGTGCAGAGGTATGTGTATTGGCCTAAGATGCAAGAAAATGTTGTTAGGTTCATATGAGGGTACATGCTTTGTTGTGCCAACAAGCCTAATAATATGAAATAGGGTCTATATAACCCCTTGCTTGTACCCAATCGTCCTTGGGAAAGAATTTCCATGGACTTTGTGGGAGGTTTACCAACAACCATATAGGGACATGGCTACATGTTTTTAGTAGTTGACAGGTTCATTAAGATCTTTGTTTTGATTCCCTATAAAAATACTATTGGTGGGAAAGAAGAAGAAAACATGTTAAGTTTGGAAAACTTTGGGTGCACTTTGGGATACCAAGGAGCATTATTTTAGAAAGGGAAGCAATATTTCTCAATATATTTTGGAATACATTGTGGGAGAATATAAATACAAATATGAAGAGTTCTACAACATTGCATCCATAGACATATAGGAAAATAGAAGTAATAAGAGTTTGGTGGAACTTTTGAGGGGTTATACTTGGCACAAAAATATGGTATATATAACACTCTTATAACATAGTAATCCACACTTCTACTACTAATTCCCCATTTGAAACTTTTTTTGGATATGTACCACCTTCGCCTTCAGATATTGCATATAGGTGGCAAGGAGTGAGTGAGGATCTTACAGAGGATTCCTTAATGGACGAATATTTTGTTGAGAAGATCAGGAAAATCCATACACAAGTATAGGAAACACTACATAAGTCGCAGGAAAAATATAAGGCTAGGAATGATTAACGCAGAATAGAGAAGTCCTTCAAGGTGGGAAACAAAGTACGATTATAATTTAACAAGGAGGCGTTGCAGGTTCTTTATAATAAAATCAAGGCTCTATGATATGGTCCCTTTGGATATTGGAGAAGGTGGGAGATAACCTATATACTTTGTCTACCGACATACATGCACATTTACTCAGTGGTGAATGTAGAGAATCTGAAACTCTATGAGCCTTTTATGCTAGAGAAAGAAGAGGAAAGAGTCCTACCTTTTTGAGAGGAGTTGGAACTAAATTCTCAAGAAAATTTGACTGAGAATACAATTTTGTAGAAGAGGTCTAGAACTACAAGATAGGGGCAACATGAAATTTGGCATATTGGTTTGAAAGGATAGCTTCCAAGAAAATCTAAAGTGTAGACCCAAGAGGAGGAAGAAATTCCTCACCTCATTTAGTAGAAGTGTTTAGGGAACAACATCCTCCCAAAATGGAGGGGTGTGATATGGATTGGATAATTGTATTATTTTCATCTATGTTGATTCTTTTAGAGTCAAAAAAGTGGAGGAATCGTATCACATGACAAATTTTACGAGTGGGATCTAGTTTGGAAAATGGGGGTTTGAAACCTTCCTGAAGCATTTTCAGACATTAAATTGTGTTTTTTCAGAAGTATAACCTTTCCTCTTAAGCATGAATCTTTTAAAAATATTATTCACATAATTGCATTTCCGATGGAAAAATAATTCCTCAATCGAAGTCTGTATGAAAAAATTATGCAACTCGGAAGTTGATGTTCTTGTTTTGACCACCATAATTCAAAAAGATTCCACATTAGCCTTAAGTATTCATGGAAAAGGGGATATCCACATAACCATAATAGATAAGTATATAGAAGATTCCATATTTTAACTCTAGTTAAGAGTTGAAGGATTCAAACTTAACCACTAGTAGGTTATCAAGTTGTGTTATAAATGGTCCACTAGGAGGAAATGAGGTTCCATTCTATTAGAGTGCATTTTGTTCCATAAATGAGTAGAGTAGCCAAGAATGGATAAGGGAAGAGTAAATAAAAAACATTTGTGCATTATGGCAGCCCCCAAGCCATAGGTCTCACTTCTTTGTACTTGCATCCATTTTCCATTCAAGAAAGAGACAGAGTAGGCTCAACTTCCATTAGGTTTTCCCCAAAAGGGTTTCCTAGGTGTTGAAGCCTGAAAAATCGCTGCTTCAAACATTGGGGAAAACCACCCGGTCGGGACCTTAGGACAGCTCCTTTTCCGTTTGGTATGGTGGCTCCGACTGGATTTAAAGGACCAGTTTCCTTATAACTAAATGGGTTGGTGATGGGTTGATTTGGATGAGTGGAAATGGGACTAAATTAATTGAAATAAAACTATCTAATTAAACTAAATGCTGATAAATAAATTCTAACACTAACCCGGGTAATTATAAGTGAATACAACTTAAGATTGTTCCAATTTAACAATAATCATGAAAATGTATTATTATTTAAAATGAAATGTGCAGAAATGAATAAAGATAACTCTGTTTAAGAAATTAAACAGAGTTATATTAGCATATTGCATTCATCATTGTATACCATCTATATATACTTATGAAAGATAGCATTTCAATTATACTCAGAAATGATATATAAAAGGAAACGTTATGAAAACAAAATATATATAAATGATAGCAAATTTTCAAGCGAATATCATATAACAAAGGAAATCAACAGTGAACAGATAGAAATACCTCATTCATCTTGAAGACTTTCAAATGAAATCTGATACTCTAATCCAGTAACTCTGATGTAAAATCAAATCCAAAGGTACAGAAATGCAACACTTCAAAGATAATTTTAGCACAAAATCACCAGATGTGATCCTTTATAAAATATAAGAGGGAATGGAGTACAGAAATGTAAGCTCCAAGTCCAAAAAATATTACAACTTCGGATCCCTCTCTAAATGCATGAGAGGGATTTAAATAAGAAATTACATAACAAAATCCTACTACTACTGCTACAATCTATCAAATTAAAAATAGAAATGCTATCTTAAATGAAACTGATTCATTGCTTCTCTTTCTCGCTTGATGTAACCAAGTTGCAAATTTTCAGCATATCTTCAAGTCTTGGTGGATGACTCATCTCGGAATGCAGTTGTCCAGCGTAGGTGGCATCAGAAAATTCTGGGATTAAACAATCGACAACATTTGAAAGGAATTTAATAGCCGTTTGTTGATTGTTTGGCTTAATTAAATAAGTCCACATATTTTCCCAAGATATTGCTTGAAGTTTGTCAATTTTTTGACTTTTATTCATCATTTCTTCTTTCCACCTGTTTTCAGTTTCTTTCACTTTAGGCAAACTGCCAGGAACACAGTCTGAAATGAGATTTATTGAATACAAGCTATCATTGATAAATTGCGTGATATTACTCATCATGCTCCTAGCTCTTGATATTGCTCTCTCATCTTTCATTATCTGATGTTCCCATTCTGTAAACAATATTTCTTTATCTCTTTCCTCTATCCTAGGAAGATTAGCTTCTCTTCCTTTTTCTGTATCTTGCCAAGTAAGAAATTCAGAAATATTTTCATCAGCGTCATCAATTTCTTGTCTGTGAGTAATAACGTTCTGGATCAAGGATGAGGTAATATCACAAAATGGTTATGCCTGTGATAGTTTTGCACAAAATTCATTCAATTGTTGAGACAACAATTTATTAGCTTCAAGAGCTTCCGATTTGAATTCACTTAATTTCGGGAAATCTTTGAACCTATCTAAAGCTGTTTGAAATTCCTTTTCTTGTACAATCTTCGAATTCTTCTCGTTTTGTAACAGACCTTGTAACTTGGAAATTTCTTCATTCAATTGTTGTTGTTTGGCTAAGAGCTGCTCATCAACTTTCTTCTTTTCTTCGGCAAGCTGTTCTTCTAACTCTTTAGACCTGAGTTCTTGATCCTGTAATCGTTGTTCCAATTGAGAAACCTTTCGCTGACTTTCATTGGCTTGTTCTTCAAGAAAAGCTATATGGAGATCCTTCTGTGTCATTAACTGAGAAACTTCTGTAGCTTTATCAATTGTTGCAGCACTATATGCCCCTGCATATTGAGACAACTTAGTGAGATCCTGATATGGATTCACTTCAGTGTTCTTGTAAACAATATTCATAAATTCTTCCTGTGGAGTAGAAAACATATCCTGATCCATCTTCCTTCTTTTTCTCTGTCTTCTAACAACAGCCTTATGTTTAGGGCTGTAAAATACATCTAAAGGAGGGATCTCCTCAATTTTCAATACAATCTGCCCTGTGGAATGTTCAGGAATGATTTCGACATCTTGCTCTACTTGCTCTTTATCTTTATCCTGCAGTCCCAATTGCTGAGCGAATTGATCATATTGTTTCAATAATTGAGAGGAAACATTAAGATCAGCAGAGTCTATAATTTTCTCAGTAGTTTCTTTTCCTCCCGATTGTGTGTCTGCTTTCTCTATATTTGCTCCCTGCTCAATGGTTTTGCTATCCGATCCTCCTTTTTGATTATGCACATTAGTATCAGTACTTGTGCATTTTTCAGTTGTTTGAGCAGCGGACTGCTGATCAGTATTTTGATCAGATTTATCATCAGGTTTTCCATCAGTGCTCTTTTTCTCAGTATGTACAGTGGGTTGTTTAATAACCGATTGTGTAATGAATTTACCTGCAGATGTTTCTCCTGGCGTTTCGCCGGATGTACCCTCTGTCTCTGACCCTTGTATCGGAATTCTTAGTTTGTCTAGAGGAACTCTCAACAGTCTTTGACTTCTGAATAACAAAAATTTATTCATTTCTTCCTTCTGAAATTTAGACTTGGCTAAATCATAAATTTGAGGAAAATTATTCAACGAAACAATCAAATCATCAAACTGATCTGGCTCATGCTCAAATCGAGCAATCGAAACTGAATCAGTAACATTAAAGGCTATCTGTCGCGGATCATACTGTCTCCCTGGAATGGTTGCAAATTTACAACCCTTTATTTTGGCGACTTCCTTTTCTGCATGTTTGAAGTCGTTTAAAGTAAACTGACCACAATTGTATGGGAATGGAGGCCACATTCTCTTCTTGCTATTGATTAAAGCTCTGGATATTCCTTCAACTGTTAATTGATAGGAAATTTCTTGGGCGAGAAGTTTGTCTGGAACAATAAGAGGAAGAACATGGGGTTCCACAATACTCCCAAAAATCCTGATGTATGTAAATTTCTCCTCTCCAAACCAATCTCCTATTGAGGATAAGTCAGCTTTAGCTTTATCAGAGAGTCTAGGAGGGAAGCGATTGAAAATGGTTTGGAAGACAGGGATAAGGAAACCATGACAAATTCTATGTACATTATCTTGGAAATGAAATTTCCAAAGAAGTTTATGATATATATGAATTGGGGTAGGGTCTTTGGGAGTCCATCTCCATCCTAACAAGGGAAACTCGGAATTAAAACAAATAGCATCTAGAATATAGGCACAAAAGAAAAAAGGAATGGAATTTCCAGCAGTTTTATCTTGTCTGTACTCGAGTATTCTATTGGCCATTCTATCAGAAAGAATAACAGCCCAGTCCATAATGTCGGAATTGACAGCAGCTAAGATTAATGGGACCATTTATATAGAAAACCTAGCGGAATTATCATTGCCAAATAATCTACACATCATGGCAGCGGCATATCAATACGGAGGGAAGAGGGAATCTACAGAATACATACCGGATGCTTCATTTCTGTGCTTCTCAGGATTTTTCCTCCAATCTTTGATAGGATCGGATTTCACTTTATTATTATCAGCAAAGTCTTTGATAAATTATTTGTTATACACCTTCTGCGGATCAGGAAGATGATACATTGCCTTAATGTCTTCCGCTTTAAACGACCCAAAAGACACTCCAGAAGCTGAAACAAACGTTCTGTCCTTTATCTTCACACTATCGATGACCCATCAAATTACATCATAATAAGGCATGATGCTCGCTCTGGCTGCAATTCGATGCAAAAATGAATTTGCAAGTGATTTTTCAGTAATCTCAGAGTCGGAGTCTGAGCTATCTTCATCTGGAACTGATGCCTTTTCCACTATGACTTTGGGGTTTTCTTTCTCCAATAAATTGTAAACACCTTCCCACGTCATTCTTCCGAGCCCTTGGCATGATGTATCTGTGACTAATCTCAGTTTTGTGGGCTTTTCTTTTGAAACTGTAGGAGTCTCAACAAACTTAACAGGAACAACGGTCTTGGCTCTTCTTGCTCTCTTCGACATTTCTGCGTTTTCTATTACTTCCCTTTGTCTGTGAGCGAAAGGGTTCAGCGTTCTTTGATTCTGCAATACAATAAACTTTCAGTCGTGACAAACAAGCAACTTGAATGGAACGATTATGAACTCATGATTCGTTATTTATTGGTTTCGTATAGCGCGTAAATGTTCTTTTTGGGTCACACTCACGTATTAAAAACCAAATCATCAACCAATATTCATTCGATTTGCTATTGAATGCCCTCGTACAAATGGAGATTTGGCGCTTGTGAAATATTATAATATTCACCTATTCTGAACTTTTCGAATGTAATAAATGACATTTATCAATCGCATCGAAAGTTTTCGAATGGCACATAAATATCACAATACAATTTTCTCGATTTGCCGATTACGATTGTAAACTTTCTCCGCTTTCCGATTCGATGGTTATAGATTGCGATCGGGAAGTTTCAATCGAAAATAATTGTTAATAGCTTTTTTCGATTTCCGATGGTGGGGTCCACCATATAAAAGTTTTTCATTTAAACGGACAAATGTTTGTTTTCCTTTTGAAAAGTGTTTTTTATAATAAGCGTGCATCGCATCGAAGAATTTGAAATTTGACCGCAAAGGGCTTATTTGAGAATGCTCCGATCATGCGATCGCGATTTGATCGCATCGCATCAGAGATATATAAATAGATAACTTTAAACTCTTTGCGATTGAAGTTTTGCGATCGAACTAATCACATCGGAGGAATTGGGTTTCTATGTCAAATTTCTTCTAAGGGTTTTCTCCGATTTTCGATTGCGATTACTATTCATTGGAATTTTACCTTTCATTTGTTTTCTTATGATAAGATCTCTTATATTTGCTCGGATCGGAAGTTTTGAATGTTTGTATTTGGTTTGTATATAAACAAAGATGAGCTTTTTCAAAACAATGAATCTTTATTTCTATAAAAAGAAAAAGGGACCCTATTTCTAAAATTAAGAAAAAGGGAGGGTTGTTGTACAGTACAACACTAGGATATATCTTGTGTCAACTGCGTGCATAATAATAACACAATAACCAACGAATCCAAAAATATAAGGAGAAATTAGCCCTAGTGCTATATATTTTGGATTTTAAGTAGAATTTCATCAGATTTGTTGTGAATTTTTTTTTAGTGAAATATGCATGGCAATCTACAGATCAACTGCATTGGATTATTGATCATGTAACCTTGTACCCATCTATACCCAAAGAAAACAAGTGGGATATTATTGGGTATATGTTATACTATTTTCATAACTAGTACAATGTATGATTCATTTACATTGAGAATAATAGAGGCATTGCAAGGGGCAAAATCCCAAAAATATTTTTTTAGGTAGTTTTTTGCATCCATTTTTTCTTATTTTCAACATGATTTTCTCCTTTGGAAATTTTATGGCACATAGTGTTTCAACCCATACTTTTCTAATTTCGATGAAGGAATTCAGGTTATAATCTGTTAGGAAAAATACGGGGGGGTGGGGGGTGGGGGGTGGGGAGGTGTGGGGGCGTGAATCAATATTTTAATACACTTTAACTTTCAATTTCCTATTCAAAATTTTGTACACAACTATTCTTCATGTCACCTACATGTTTACGCGACTTTAGTGAATGGAAACATTGTGTCTCCATTTTACTTAATTTTTCATATATTTCATTAGCAAGTTAACTTAACCATTGCATTATTAATTCATTCACTATTTAGAAAGCAGTAAAAAATAGATAAATCACATCACATAAGAAACACACATAAAACACTATGATTTTAGGTGGAAACCCTGTTGGAAATATGATTCAGAGTGTTGTCCTTGATGGAAACCCACTTGATGAAGATGATGGCAACTGACTTAATACTTGATGAAGATGATGGCAACCGAATTAATGAAGTTGTTCTTGATGCTTGATGATTTTATTAATGATGTAAATATGATGTTCTACAAGTAGCTCGGAAGTACCAGAGAAAGAAATATCAGTAAGGGCCAGAACAATGATGAAAAGTGTGTGACACAAAGAATACACGGGTTTGTTTAGGATAAGTAGCATATGCACGCAGAAAAGTATGTGCCAAGTCGCGTATGCTCAATTGCGCTCTAAAATAATAAAACCAGGGGTTACTACCATGGTATTGACCCATTGTATTGAGCGCTGGATTGTCTATGTGATCCCGTCCAGGAATACCATCGGAAGTTGTGTGGTTTTGGCTCATGGTATTATCAAAGGCTAGATCTATTTAAGGAGAAGAAATTCATTGTGCAAGGGGGTGCATGAGTCTGGGTTTGAAGGTATACTTCACTCTGAAGTATGTCTGAATGGAAATGGTAACAACTTGATGATAGATCCGAATCTATGATGCACCTATGAAGAAAATGATGAAGAGGGATCTCTAGATCTGAAATGTATATGTATTTTCTAGATCTGTTTATGGAATGATTAGATCTGTGATTTGGCGAACATCTGTCTGAAGTGAAGGGTAAAATCTGAGTTATATATCTGTTCTGAAGAATTGTGCTGCCCCATAATCTTTGAAGATCTATACGCAGGTTCGTCGATGTGAAAGCGTGTATATACGCGACTTGTATTCAGAGAAGCGCGTATGGGAATTGAAGTCAACTCTGAAATGTGTGCAAATGTATACACGAGTTGGTATTTGTGAAAGCGCGTATATACGCAGGTTCAGTGAAGAAAAAGCGCGTATGTAATTTAGGGTTTGCTGAGGTACGTGGTATGAAATGTTTGATCTGTCCTGCTGTTTTACTGCTATCTGTCAATGATGATCTGGGTTGTTCAAATATTGATTATGTTGTTATAGAGCAAGTTGTTGGTTTGATGAATTTTCCTTGAGCTTAATTGTGTGGGTTGGATCTAGTGTGAAAATTGATGAAACATGGTCCACAAAAGTGCTGAAGGTTGAAGCCTTCAGTTAGGGGGTTGTAGCTCCCTTCCAGGAGAGGCTGGTAAATGAGAGCAGGGGGTTGTAGCTCCTCCTTCCCCTTCCGGGGAGAGAGAGAATTTGGTAAATGAGGAAAGCGAGGGGTTGTAGCTCCCTTCCGGGAAATTTTTGGTAAACGAGAAGGTTGTAGCCTTCGCGGGTGGGTGCTGCGTCTTTGGTATGAGTGCAACGACGGTACATGGTTGTAAGATGTTTTCTTTATAATAAAATATTGAAGGCTGAGACAATGGCAGCGGTGGTTTTCTCCCGACTTGGGTTTCCACCTAAAATCCTGGTGTTCATGTGTGTTTCTTATGTGTGATGGTTTATTCTGTTATTACTGCACATGCTTACTGTTAACTTAACATCAAATGAATGAATGTTGTAAAGAACTAAGTTAAGAATTATTTGTATAATTAGATCTCTGTTCATACGTGAGTTTTATGAAGGATTTCTGCGTGTATACGCTAGTTGGCTTCAGCAAAGTAGCATATGGGTTTTAGTGAATGGAAAAGTAAAAATTTTTGAGTATGCCTAATCTTTGATTCACCCCTTCTCAGTATTTTTCCCAACAATTGGTATCAGAGCAGGTCCTTTTGCAGAAGCTTGATCGCTTGAAGGAGATCTGTTAGAATGGGAAGGAAGCAAAAGAAGAAGGCTACTCAAAAGGAGATATCTCAGAAAACATGTGCAAAAGATAAAATAGGTACTGATTGTTGTTCTTGTGATTCACCTTCTTGTGCATCTAATAGTGAAGATAGTGAAAGGAATGTTATGGATCTAGAAGAAGCTCTCAAGATTAAAGTTGAAGAACTTCAAAGATCATCTAATAAGCAAGAATCTATGATCTCTCAAATGAAAGGACAGATAGAAATACTGAATGGATAAGTAGACAAGTATCAAAGGTTGTACAATTATGCAACCAATCGAAATAAAAGACTTGAAGCAGAAATCATCGATCTAAATGAAGATCCGGATAAATCAAATAAGAAGAATGAAGAACTTGAAGTAGAAATCATCTCTCTAAAAGCATATCTTGAAGCATCAAATAAGAAGAATGAAGATCTTCTACAAACATTTGAAGAACAAGAAAATGGGTTGAAAGAAGAGATTCTAAAATTGAATGATCAAGTAGAAGAAGGAAGAAGGAAAGAAGAAAGTATGAAGAAGCAATGCCAAAAATTGGAGGTTGAGGTAAACATTCT